>VXBQ01009270.1:76854-227542 GCA_013400175.1 Phainopepla nitens | reverse complement strand
CGCCGCCCCCCCCGCTGCTGCCAAGGAGCTGTTGGGGGGGATTTATAGGAGTAACAACGGCTCGTGATGTCAGCCCGTGCCTAAAATAGAGAGGGATTGACTGCAAATCCACGGCTCGAGGGCTAAACCTTCCAATCCAGCCTCAGCCAGCGCCGCGCCGATGTGAAGTCGCCCCCCAGCTCTCGCACACAGCGGCGCATACACGCACACGCTCCCCGCGGCGAGGGGAGGGCGCCGGGGATCGCAGCCCAGGTGCCAGCGCCTCCTCGCCCCGCCGGCCACTGCTGGGCGGCCGCGGCGCAGCAGCGCCGGTCCCCGGGCACCGAGAGCCTGCTCTGGGACGGCGGGGTGGGGGAGAGCCGAGGAGCGGAGCTGCCGGATCCTCGCCCTGCGGAGCCCCCAGGATTACAAGGAATTGCGTGCTCCTTCCCAGACGTGAGCGAGGGTTATACCAAAGAACCAACCTCCTTCGCGCACTGCTGTCCAAATTAATCCCTTGGACCCTTGAGAAGACAGGGGGTTTTTCGGAACCATGGCATCGACCGAAGGGTGAGGGGGACCATCTCTTGGGTGGGAGGAACGGGAGGATGGGGGTGATGCCCGGCATTGTTCTTTTGGTAACAGTTTCCTGTCATCTGCTTCATTGTTAATCCTTGCCCCTCGCCATTCCCTAACAGCATAATTAGGGAGCTAGAGGAAACGAGAAGCAGACGATCCACATATAGAAAAGAGCGAGGGAAAAAATTTCAAATATGAGCCACTGAAAAGGTCTTGATTTTCCTCCCCATCACTTCTTTATTTAACCCCTGGAGGGCAGATCAGGCTTAAACCACCTGCATTAAAGAAGAGTACAAGTGAATGATTCACTCAAAAGGGAGGGGGGAGCTTCTTCCTAAATATAATAGTAATGTCAATAATAATAATAATAATAATAATAATAATAATAATAATAATAATAATAATTAGTAGTAGTAGTAGTAGTATAACTTCAAAAATAATCAAAAACCTGTCCTCCCAGCTATCCCTTCGAAGGGCAACAAACAAATCCAACTTCTTGAGGAGTTGTGCAATTTTGCAGTTCTGTGCCAAATGCGTTAAAGTTCTAGCAAGAGAAATGCTGGAAGGGCAAAGGGTTCTACAAGAGGCTTTAAAGAAAAGCAAACACAGTTCAGCTCTTCAGGGAAGTGTCCCTTTGAAGGAAACTGTTGTCTCTACCCATGCCAGGATTGCAGGAGTTGCCCACTTCATCGCTCTCTGATGAGGCAGGGGGCTTGTTCAGTTTACAGCCTTGCTGGTAGTAGGAAAGAAAAGATTTCATTGATCTCTGCTTGCCCTCTTATAACACTACCTAGTATTAAACTGCGTTTAGTGTGAGCCTCCTCTTTATCCCTGGATGTTGTCATGTTGTATCAGCATGATCTGCTCAGGATAGGACTCTCTAAGGACAGAGTGCAAAAGGAAGCTCTGTTTATATTGCCTTTGTGTCTGTCAGGCTAAAAGACTTACTGAGCTGATTTAAATAACCCAACACATGTCTGGGAGGGTGTGCGCTCAGGTGTCCCATTACCTGGTCAGAAGAGGAAACTGGCTGTCTGTGCAGTGGCCTCCAGGCTGTTGGCTTGGAAGAATGGAAGGTTAGAAAGTACTGGTCTGGGTTGCTTTGGAAAAAGGACAGTCCCCCAGTCTGTCAGAGGACAAATATGTGAGGCTCTTTGGCTTTTCACAGGACTGTGACAGAAGTCATTAATTTATCGTTTGCTATTGCCTCACCTTTGCAGGGAGTTTCTGCACTGAATTTGTGTGGTTTTGTTTTGGTGGCAGCCCAGCAGTTTAATCTGCCCTATGTAGCATTTCCTCTATTTAACTAGATACTGTCAACGAATGATCAGAGCCATGAGGAAGAAGCTCGGAGATGGAAGGACCAGCCTAGGGTTGAAACTCTCTCCCTTCTGTATCCTTGGAGTACCCCAGCTATCACTCTCCTCTGGATGGTGTGGCCATCTGCTGTTTGTATTCCCACATGAGGTGGCTGTAGAGGTCTGTGCTTGTTTTGGACCAGTGGTGGAAAGTGGGATCAATTGTACAGGAGTTTAATAAGAGATAGCTATGTTATAGAGATCTGTCAACTTTGGATGAAAGGAGGTTTTAAATGTGTGTGGAAAGAGAGATGCTTTTAAAAGTATTTGACTGAATAGGCGGGCTACAAAAGATTAGAGTGCCAAAACCAGAGAGGCTTCGATAGATGCATGCTTTCGTTTTTCTTACGGAACAGAGCTAAATTGTCAAGGGTGAGAAAAGAAACAAAAAGTTTAGTCCTTGTTTTCAAACTTTGTAGGAAATTTACCTAGACTATGACAAACTGAAGCTGTTGTTTGGTATGATTCAGTTAGTGGTCTGTGACAGCTGAAGGAGGTGTGGAAAAAGAAGTTGAGTGGGAAGCATTTCAATTGTCAGTCCATGTTTACCAGTAAGAAGCTCTTCCAAAACTGAATTCTCGTCTTTCTCTCCCCTCAAGTGAAAAGCTGAGGGTAGAGATTAGCTTTCACTCTGGTGTAAAGGTCAGCAAACTGAGGCACTGAAAGGATCATCAGGGAAAGTGAATATTGACTGGAGAAATATTGACTTGTTGAAGAAATGCTTTCCACCAGCACTGGCACAGTGTGAGAATGGTGGCAGAAACACTGCTCTGCTAGCAGCAATGGGCACTATCTCAGCCACACACAGGTACATGGAGAAGGACCTACTGGAGGTGGGAGCAAAGGGATACACTCCGTATTTACATATAGTTGCTCTTGGGATGTTCAGCTAGATATGTTAGTTGAGAACAGAAGTATATAACAGTTTTCTTTTGTATTGTTAAAACTGCTCCAACTACAGTCATTTTTGTAGTGACTTATTACTCTTCTAAGAGGGAAGCTTATGTAAAATCTTCAAAGTGAGGATGTCAGGTGTGTGACAGGATGTTTAATGAACAATAAAAGGCCGTGACATATACAGAGGAAGGTAATTCCATTGTTAAGAGTTAGTCGTCAGTTGCAGGCAGGATTTGGTAGGAAAGATTTCCTTGCTTGTGCCTTTCCAGTCATTCTTTTATTTTTCTTTCAATATCTTATTTGGTTAAGCTTATCCATGTATGGAAATTTGCTGCACAAATCTTTCTGTTCCAAGAGGATGGTCAACAATGGGAAACTTCAATTGGAAGAAAATGAGAGAGGAAATCTTCAACAGCATGGCAAAATCAGACCCATGTGCCCTCTGGGTCTACCTTACTGTAGTTCCAGCTAGTGGGGTTTTGGTTCACGCTGTCTGTATATTGATGGTTTAGTCTTTCTTTCACAAAATCCCCTGATACAGATCTCATTACTAAGATGGATTTTTGGTGTTTAGCTGGTGCTGAAAATGGAAAACAACCTGTTGGAGGAGGAAGAGCTAACACCAAGTATGGATACAGTTCAAGGTTTCCTGTTTTTATGTTCTGTTTAAATGTCCTCCGCTGGCTGTGACTGCAGGTGGGATGCTGCTGGGAGACCTGGCCTTCTGATCTCTGCTGGCATCATCTTTCACGAGTGCTTAGTGTGGTTCAAAGATGAGCCCATACCCACAGACTGTGGTGTCTGGTGGAGGGCTCAGTAGGTGGTGGGTTGATCTATGGAGATTTGCCGAAGCAGAGCATTTCAGCATTTCGTTTGCTTTTACAGGGTCTTGATAGGACCTAAAGGTTCCATGAGATGGACTCTGATTGGTTGATGCCCATGCTTGCCTTCAGATCTCTGATCAAAGTCCTTGCTTCATATGGTTTTATTATGGCTCTTATCTCTCTCTTTAGTCTTACTAAAGGGGAAGAATAGAGTACCTTGCTACTGTTTTGCTGGTTTTGTGTTTTTCAAAAAGAAGCCCTTCCAGAGTGCTGATTTAGATACTCTAAAAATCTAGAGGTATGTTTGTATTTTGTTTGCCTCTAAAGAGGAGGAGTTTCAGGTGTGAAGTTTGCATTAGGGTCTGCTCCTTTAGTAATACAGCCACTAGGAGACACTATCACTGCATCTATAGAAGCAATTTAAACAGAGGCAGAGCAGGTGTGTGAGCTGGGAGCTCAGCCCTCTGTGTGCAGGTCAGCATCGGGGCAGCCCTGTGCCTTTGGCTGGGCAGCCCTCTCCCAGTCCATGGACATGGCTAGGGAGTCAGCATGGGCCAGTGGCCATTCCCAGTGGGCACTCTAGGTGTGATCACCATATTTTGCAGAGGTTGATAATACTGATGTGGGCTCTTCCACTTCCATTGGGCTCAGTTCTGGAGAGCAGTCTCAGGGAAGGTTTATGAAAAGCACAGAGATGTCACCTGCTCAGATTTGTGGTGAACAGTTAATGGGCACATCTGTGTGTGTGTGTATGCACCCTGCTACAAAATAAATCAGTAAGTGGAAGAGTATGAACCATTACTATGTTTGAATAGACAGAAGTCTGGGTGATTGCTTAGCGTCATGGTTTGATTAGTGAAATAGTGTTTCTCCTTTCTATGTACACAATATAAATGGTGTTCTTGTAATATGAAATGGCACAAATGCCGTGCTCCTGTTCTGTTCACAGTAGCGGGTAAACTGCATGGCAGTTGCAGAGATCCCCACCTTGGTATTTGACTCTATCAATGTCTTACTTAGAAGGAAACAAACAAACAAACAAAAAAACCTCATCTGAGGTCCATTCCTCCTCTCCAAACTTGGTTGTTTCTACATTATTCTGTAGATACTCCTATCTTCATCACAAGTTGCACTGCCTTCGAAACTGCAGTTCCACTGTCTGGAGTACTGCTTGTCTGTGCTACCAGATCACCAAACAATAAAAGTTTGGTCCAGACCAGAGAGCATATGATTTGATGTCTCCAAAATTAGTCACAGCTGTGGAACCTACATAGGTTTTATACTAGCTATAGATGGATGGTTATTAGTCAACATAAGTTAACACAGGAGGCACAGATAATAAATACCTTACTGGCATGAAGCTCTGTGAATACCAGTTAACCTGCCAACATTTTTTGAACAAATTTGAACATTAAGAATTCATTTACTAGACGGGATTATTTTTTTTAGTCATGCAGCTGTAATGGTTTTGGATCTTGGAGCAGAAGTCATTTGCTGCATTGTGAAGACAAAGCCAGAAAGGGAGATTGCCAGCATATATTATGCACCTAGCCTGGAGACAAAATGACACACCTAGGTGAGGAAAACTAACTTGGCATTTCATCATAGGCTTCAGGCACCTACAGAGGAGAGTGGGTTTTCAGGATCTGCCACAGTGTATACAACAAGCACACCCACACATTTCTTGTCATCTGAGTTCTTATTCTGTAATTTACCCGTGAAAATCCTCTACATGGAAACTTGAGGAATTATTCTGGCACAAATGTTTAGATACTTCAGAGGATGAAATCTTCCAAGTGCTTTCACTGTTATTTTTATGCAGGATTTGATGAGCATCAGCATAGGATGGAGATGTTTTACCCCATGCTCTTTCTTAGACATTTTGTGGGACAGATGGAGTGAATGTAGCTTGGTAATTAGTCATATCAGCTGTGGCTCTGACCTCATTTCACTGTTGTCAATTGCAAATCTCTCATCAATTTCAGTAAAAGACAATTAGGCTTTAAAGAAGATAACTCGTGATCCTTAAACGACGCAATAGTTTTCATGGCCCTAGCCTTCAGTCTGGCCTTGAGATACCCTTTCAAAAAGAAGTTGTGACCTAGACAGTAACTCCATTTTTATATGTATTCAGGTAATTTTATAGACACACAGGGATTATTATGTTTCCAGTAAAGTCTACAAGTGCTTATTTATTTTGAACTTTTTGGAAATAGCAGGTTATATTATTGGATTGGACATATGAAGCCTGAAGGGAGATTGTGCTTCCTTAAAAAATGACTAAAGTCTTCAAAAGTCTAATCTTCCCATAAGTTTTTGTGAGATAAATGTATATGTACAGCATTCTCTGTGGACATACGTGTAGATGTTTGCATACAATGCACTAAGAAGTCAGCATACAAAGCACTACTGTATTGCTGTACTAGTGAATTATTGCATTTAATTTTCTCCATTTTCCTGTTTCGCCTTGATCTACAGGCTACCCCAATGAAGACCGCTAAAAACCATAAATTTGTGAGCAGTGTTTAAAGGGTCACAGTTTTTCAGTTTAAAAAGAGTAACATTAAAGCTCTGTCCTCTTTCAGAGGCAGCATGGTTGGCATGTGGGTTCCTTCGTGGTATAGGTGACAGTGGGAATGTTGGGGCTCTGTGTGGACATGGATCCCACACCAACAAAAGCCTGCAGTATTGGGCTGTCTCTGTAAAGACTGTCTCCATACCGAAGCAGTCTGCGTGTGTGAGGGCTGTGGGGTGAAGGCGCAGTGTTATCTTCAGTACCTTCTCATGTAACACCTTTCCATTTTTCCGTGGGATTTAATTCCCTTCTCCAGCAGAATGTGTTACAATGCCTGCTATTTAGAGCAATTAATCGTATGATTTCTTGAAAACACTGGCTGGATCTGTCAAATCCATCATCTCTGTAATCGTCCATCCACTAATGAAACTCCTCTTTCGCCGACTCAGTACAATGTTTCACCCAATTTTAGCTTCCAGCTCGTTACTTTAAAATGCTATTACCAGAGGCATACAAGCAATAAAAATAAATGTGCTTTTATGTACTTAATCCTACTTCTGTATTAATTTAACGGCTCTCAGTGTGCTTAAAGTTTTAAGACAATTAACTACAATACATTTCAGTCCTTAGGAAAGAAAACAGACTAAGTTCAAAGCTCATCATATTTTATAACTTTTATCTTCAAGATCTTTGATCGTACGTAAGCAATTCAAAATGGGGATTCTTACAAGGAAGAACTAAAAAAAGACCAAGGCATAAAAGAATTAAGGAATACTTCTGCTAATTACAGGCATCTTTAGGAGAGCAGTGTGGAATTAAAGAAAATGCAGTATTTCAGGTTCACTGCTGATCTGAGAAATCAAATTTATTGAAGCGTTTTAAAGAAAAGAGGATAGAATGAGATTTTAAAAACAAAAATAATTTAATTTTTACTTTTCAAAAATTAATTTTTAGTTTCAGCCTCAGTTATGGACATTAAAATGATGGGGCCTCCAGTACAAAGGAAGAGAGTTCACTGGGTATTAAGGAAACGTTTTGAGTAGACTAAGACAATATTTGTCTTTTTTTGTGTTTTTCAAGGTACCAACAATCTCTTCTTAGAGAGTTGTTGAGAGCAATAAAGTCCCTTATCATCCTCCTTTTCTTCAGGCTGCATAAAAAGGCATATCTGATTTTGTCTTCAGCTGGTTCAGTGGTGTTGCTTCCAAAATTTCCAGAAGTTTTGAGTCTTTTTTTTCTGTCAATCTTACACCCTGCAAATATATTTTTCAGTGTTGATTTTCACAACTGCAATTTTGCAGCGTTGGTTTTTAATACTGGTACCTACATCGAGACCTAGAGGCTGCCTGTCTGAATGTTCAGTGAGCAGGATGCTACTGCCACTCCCAAAGTCAAGGTCCTTGAACCTCATCCATGAACTGAGCTTTTTCTTGCTCTCTGATAGCTCACTATTAACTGTATCCCTAGTAAGAGGATAACAGACGGCACCTCTGAAGGAGGTACTTTGGGGCAAGCTTAAATCTCTTTGGCGTATTTAGAATAATCAGAGATGTATCCAAGTGTAAAATCTGTGTGAGTGAGGAAATGATCAGTTTGGTTCTAGAACACTTACAGAGGTTAAAAGTAAAATCTACATTCAAACTGATACTTGTCAGAAATGTAATTGCATTCTGTTATTCCAGGGAAAACAGGTAAATGGGTCTAAGAGGAGTTACATCACCTGCTTGTTCACATCTCTGTGTGATTCAAGTTAGTCTCCCTTAGCCCTACTGGCAGATTTGTGCTTCACATCTGGGAATGACTGCGCTTCTGATTGACTTGTGGCCTCCTCAAGCCATACCATGTGGTTTCCAGATGGTGAACTTCATCTCCCTGGAGGCAGGGACCCCTGGTGTTTGCCTCTCCAACTGTTCACTGTACTTTCTGTACTGTCATTTACCCAGCAGCTGAATGAAGTTTGGATCTTGGAGATGTTCTCTCTTGCAGGGACAATGACAGAGATGACCGCTAAACAAGTCACATGCACTGCTAAGCTTCTGACACTGCACATCAGTCACAAAGGCTGTCTGGCAGGTGCAGGGAACAAACCTGCTCCTTCCTACTCCTTTGGACAACTGTGTCTGATGCAGCATCCTCTTAGAGGGGTTAACAGACACCTCTGGTACATGTTTCCAATCTGGAGAAGCAACGTGACCAGGGACCAGTTTAGATCCTCGAAGTGGTGTAACTGTATCAGTCTGGTGTTTTATCCGGGCTAATGACAGCCTCTTAGTCCAGCTAATTATCTTGAGTGCCAGAGAGCATTGGTATGGATCTGCCAGGCTAGCACACAGGTACCCTTTGTATCCCAGGTTCAGCTCATACAGAGTCTCAAAGCCTGTTTCTCAAGGCAAGGAAAAATAAAAAGATCAGCATTATTTATCAGTACAAAAATTAGGACCAGCATTTGTGGGTTTTACAAACCATCAACTGCCTGGGACCACGTCTTTAATTGAAAAAATGACAACACATATGTAATGTGTACCTGGGGATATGAGAGTGGACTAGAGGCTCTTCAGAAGTTCTTTCCAACCTTAACTTTTCTGAGATTCTGTGCATGACAAATACACAGTATGCAGCCATTTCGATGTAGTAGCTTCATACCCTAGTTCTTGGCTAGGGCTGTGATGCCAGGTACTGCTGGCACACCATCCTGTAATATACTCATCCATGTACTGATTTTTCATGAGATTGGATTCAGGCTACGTATACATGAATAATAATCCAACCCAACAGAGATGGCCAGACCTGCTAAGTCCGCACTGTCCTGGTTACTATGTGGAGAGCCTTAGGTGTGCTTCTAGAGTACATTCCTGGTGTTAGCTTAATCTAAACGTAATTCAGCTCCTTAACGTGAACCAGACCACAGCAGGTGGGCATCTTCAGGAAGTTCTCTCCAGCAGAGAGAACTTTGAACTAAATTGCTAATACAAGTTTACCCTCAGCTGGTCACTGATACACCTCAGGTAAGTGTTCCCCGGTGGGCAGATCTTCCTGGCAGGCTCTCATCATCTTCTGGCTGCTGATGTGCATGCTGGCAGCACAGCTCCTTCTGCAGCCAAAGCTGAGGTGCTGCCATGGCCTTCGAGTCACTTGCCTGTGTAAGTCACTAGTGAACAGTACTTGGCTTACTTGCCATGAGCAGCACTGACTGCTGAAAAGCATGGCTGGAGGTAAACCATGGTCTCAAATCACACAGAGTGTGGAGGCTTCTGTTGCAAATTCTGTTGCATGCCAGGCGTGCAGAGGGTTCCGGGCTGCTTACAATGGCAGAGATAGCCATTGTATATATGATTTAGCTCAAGTATCTATGGTTTAGTACACTTCCTTTGAGGCAGAAAGCTCTCTCACTAATTAAGCATCTGGTCCTTATCTGTGTAAGACCTAGTTTTGCTGTGGTAACTGAGAAAAGATTTGTCCCGAAAAGCGCACGTGTATATAAACACATGTCATCCACATACACGCATGCATATGGGAATTAATTAACACCTGGTTGCTATTTATATCACAGAATGTAGGTCAGGTAGTGGAAAACAGATCAGAATCGCTCACCCGACATTTTAGGAGGACTTAGAACAGGCATTTTGCAGTGTCCCGTGCTGGAAACTGTCAGGAAATACTGCTTCTATTGACATAAAAAGTGCCAGAGGAGCCTTCACAGCTATGTAGCACAAAAACATACAAAACCTGTCTCACTGTAATACCAAAGCACTTTAGTAGGAAGCCTTCTGCTGCTTCCAGGATTAGCTGTTGCTTTTCTTCTTGCTTTTGGTCCTGTCCCATTTGCAGGCGTCCGTTCCCTGGTGATCTGCTGACGGAGGTTCCAAATAACCATTTCCAAGGGCAACCTGGGGAGGATCTTCTGAAAGATATGGTAATGAGCTCAACATTTAGGGCAAAAGGGCATCACAGCAGTCACCATCTCTTCAGTTGAGTTGCTGGAGAGCCTTGAGGAGGACATTCCTGTCACCTTTTTCTGGTAGCGGGTTTGTGTCACACGGTGGCACCCTTGCAAACCAAATAAAGCCTGAACTCCCATTGCAGCCTCTCTCAGGGAGGTCTCGGAGGTCTTCACTCTCACTAGATAACTGAGGCTACAGTGTCTTTTGAATGTTAATCCCCTAATTGTGTCTGGCTTGAAATCAGTGAATAGGTGGAAAGACTTACTGGGCAGCAGGAAGCAGATAAAACCCACAGGGACAGTGTGGTTGTGTAAGCCTCATTTTTTTTTTTTTAAGTAGCCTGGGAGTAGACACAAGAGTGCAAAGGGGAAAATCCCAATATGTTGGTTGGTATTTATGGTGATTATTTTTGCCAGGACTTGTTTTTTTCCCTCAATAATATTTAATAATGACAGTGTTACTATCAGTTGCAGTTAAGGACTTCGTGAAACATAAAACCAGAACATATGTAGCTAAATTCACACTGAAGGAATCCTGTTCTGGCCGCTTGGATTCTGAACAGCTTCCTGGCTTAGATGGAGGTGTTGTATTACCAAGTGCTCTTAAATACTTACATTATTTTGCCTTTCCATAAAGGAGGTACATTGTTGAGTTTAGGTATTTCAGTTGTGCATGTTTTGGAATTGTCTGCATCCTAGGAGATCAATCCACTTGAGATCTTC
This sequence comes from Phainopepla nitens, assembly GCA_013400175.1. Taxonomy (NCBI): domain Eukaryota; kingdom Metazoa; phylum Chordata; class Aves; order Passeriformes; family Bombycillidae; genus Phainopepla; species Phainopepla nitens. The sequence continues at coordinate 216,727 of VXBQ01009270.1, read as the reverse complement.
CCTTTTGTCCTTTTGCTGACAGTGTCCAAAAGCCCAGGCTGGGGGCAGTGCCCAGCTGTGTGTTAAGTGTTACTTACATTTACAGTAGAAAGACACATAGTTGTCTGCTCTGGACAATTACACTCTCTTATGAGCTCCAGCAAGCTGCTGCAGCAGAGGTGTTTGTTGCCAGAATCTCTTTGTGCGATGCATTTTTGTAGCTTAAAAAAAGACATCCCCAGTTGTTTTGGCCCTTTGACGTAGCAGCTGTGGTGATGGCAGGAGTAAGGTGGAGTCCAAAACCAACTCAATTTATAGGAGTTATTTATTCACTAATATTATATATATTTAATATATATATAATATGTATAATATTTACTAATATTTATTCACTATTTTCTAATTCAAAATATCAGTGGTTAATCTGTATGTATTGTCCAAGTCAGGAGAAAATAATGCATTTTATGTCTTGTGGGAGTAGTAAAGATGTAGTCTTAGAAAAGCTCAAATGCCTGTATCTTTATTTCTGTCCATTTTAAACTTGCTCCCAAAATATGCTGGGTTCCTGTGAAGCCAGCATATGTAGCCCCTAACAATAAAACTGCAAAAATCAAAAATACTTAATTTGTGAAGTTTTCCCATGTGTCTGGATGACTCAGTCTCGGTTTGCCCTTTGTTTAGATAAGTACAAATTATTTTCTGCTGTATGTCATGCTATTCAACCTGCATATAAAACTTGTTGCATAGACTTCCTTGACAAATTGACAGAACGACAGTGTCAGATTGATACAATGAACTTGAAAAAGTGTTAAGTGACAGTTTAATTCCACTGGGTGGTAACAGTTCATAATATTTTCTATTCAGGCTCTGCACTGAAGGTACAAAGTCACTGTGATGCCTGAATCAGTGTAAGAGCTGACATATCCCTCCTCCTTGTGCACATACAGGAGGATTTAAGCAGTCAACACATCTGAGATCGCTAGGCTACTTCTGACAGCCATAGCCTGCTGAGTGCTGGAGATGATGAGAAGAAAAAGCTAGAGCTCTGACATCAAAGCCACTGGCTTTACTTCTGCAAAGGGAGAACCAAACACCATCACATGGAAGCTGGTCAGTGCTGATGAAAGGACTCTGGCAGAATGGGGCGTGGGTTGGACAGGCACATCAAACATCAAACTGAAGCTGCAGAAACAGCACTCGGTTCCTGGAGGTCAGATGTGGCTGCAAGGCTGAGAACTGAAAAGAGGGGCATAAATTAATTACCATCTTTTACCAGCGTGTTGATGCCTGGTAATTGCCCTGGGTTACTCACTGACCACACATCATCTTGTAAGTGTTTTCATAATTTTGGACACCATGAGGACATCACAATAACTGCCATATACTGTTTCTTCCTTATTTCCAAGGAGGAGAGAAAGGAAAGAGAAAGAGGATCTTAACTTCTAGCCAGTTACCCTCTATTTATACTTTCTCTGCCCTCAAGAAAGGTGATAGCCTGGTCAGCCTCCCTTCTCATCCATGATATATCAAGAGTGGCTACATAGAGGTACTCTAAGTGGTAAATAAGTGGCTACTTATTTCTCCAGTCTATTTATTAGTTATGCTGTGATACCAATGTGCCTAAGATGTGCCTCTTTGTGGCTAAAATGACATGTACAGGAGGAATAATATCTCCTAATTTATCTTCCTGTGTTAACAAAGAAATCAGAGACAGCTTAGGAGAAGTAATGTACGCTTGTTGTTGTAGATGGAGAGTTAAGGTTTGAAGTTTGCTCCCTGTCACACCAGAATCTGCAGCTGTGGATAGGAAAATTGTCCTGTCACCATGGCCAGTCAGGAAATGCAAGACTCTCTGTTTCCCATATTTTTCATCCCAGGTGATGTTGGTTATGTCTTTGCTCTGCTTGACTAGAGCAGATGGAGACCTGCAGTGATTTCCCTCCTCTTATGAACTTGTTGTCTTCACAGTTGTTGAATTGTTTGGGAAAGCTTAGATTCTCCTTTTTCTTTCTCTCAGTTGTGTTTTTTGTCCCCAAGCTGAAGTTTAAATTATCTGTAAACCTGACAGTCATGATTCATTTCTAGAAGTAGATTACCTTTCTCAGAACTGCTGTTTGTAAGCGCTGTTGTGAACTGATGGGTTTATTAACAGTGGCTGATTTGTAAATCTTGCCTTTCAGACATCAAGAGCACATACCTGAAAGACAGATAGGACATTTCCCAGAGATGGGAAATACACTAGTGGCAAACATACATCAAAAGCTGGAATGGAAAGATCTCTATTGATCAAGTTATTGCATTTTGCTAATCTTCCATCACGGTTTGTTTTGCGGACTATTACAAAAGAGTAATAGGAGCAGCAAAGTCAAAACCTATCTGAACGTGGTTGTTCCTTTAACAGTTTCCTGGAATAATGTGTCATGTTTCAACATATCCTAAGTTCCTAATAACTTACACTTCGTGACATGACTTTAGATTCTGTCTAGCAGGACAGAGTAGCAGGAGACAGAGAAGTTATAATATCAGTTGAGTAAGCAAGATCACATCCTAGAAAAATAGTTTTTACATGCCAAAGAGTAAAAGAACAGAATAGTGGTCTCTTTTGTTTAAAGAAGATGCCCTCATATCTACTGAGACATGGAAGATGTTTTACAGACAGACACATACTAAAAGAAACACATTCAAACATGCAGTCACTGATATGTCCCGAGTGATAATCTGCCACTAAATTGTCAGGTGTCTCTAGGACATAACTACAAACACGGAATAGTTGTAAATTGCCCCATTTGCAAAATTTACATTTAAGTGAAGAGGGCCTAGCTATCATTTGGTTTGTGTGTCTGGGTATTACTTACCTCAAAACACCTTTCTTAAAGTTTTATTGTGAAATTCTCTTCATCATGGTCCAAGTTCAGTGTAAAAGAAGTATTTGGGCACTGTGGAAGTGGTCTTCACAGTCCCATCCCTGTATAAATTAGAATATTCTCGCAGGTGGTTTAATTTTCAAAACTTTGAGATTGTTTATTATTGCTGATGAGTGTACTAGGCATCCTTATATTGCATTTCCTCCTTAACATGTCCTTTGTCCAGAGCTTGGAGAAAGTGGTGGAGGAGTGGCTGAGCTGTACCTTTATCTTTCTGTCTTCTCAGATGAGTATCTTTCTGTTCAAGAATTACACTCATAATTTCTTTTGAAATACTCAGATTATGTATGTGGAACTGAAAAGACTCCAGATTTTAGCCTTAAATCCAGTACTCTTATAAAATCACTTATTAACATAGGAAGTGGAAGTTTTGTACAGCTTGTTTAGTGCCTGTAAGGACAGAGCTTCTTCTGAAGACCCTCCCTGCCCTGCACTCCTTGGTACTTCTTGGCAGACTCATGAACAGACTGTCTTGTGTGGATGTGTGTTCTCAGTGACTGCGAGTGCGAATATCCACACCCACATGCACATCACTGCTCACATGCAGTGTCCCATAGGTTTGCCTAAGCATTTTAGCACCCCTCAGACCTGAAAATTTTTCAGTCTCAATTTTTTGACCTGATCAAGTGGTGACCCCCTGACCAAAACTACAATAGGATTTAACAGTGCTGGCTACCTGCTCTCTTCTGTTTACACTATAAGCCTCTATGTATTTTTTTTTTTTTCGGACTATTGGCCATAATTGGTCACCTGAACTAGAATCAGACTTAGTAGTTGCTAGAACAAATTCATTGTACAAATGTCAGGTTTTAATTGAAAGGAAGTGAGGAAAAAAGTGCATTCTAGGATTTTCACACTGCTAAACAAATACTTTTTTTAATAGGTGCAAGGTAGGTATTCTGCCTGTTGGTTACTTTTTAGATCTTTACTCTTTGCACGAGCAAATAAAATTAATTACAAAGGAATGTGAGGAAGGTGGTGCACATTTAATTGCAGCTCTCTTGGCCGGCTTTGCATCGTTTATTTGGGTTTGCCAGTACAGAGTGCTCTGGCTATTTGCCAACATTCTGGCAATCATTTCTCATCAGTTGTAATAATGGAAAATTTCATTTCAGGCTTACTCTTCCTTCAGTGAGACTACTGCCAGTGAGAGCATTGTCAGCAAAACAGCAGTGTTGGTGGAACATGCTGGTCTTTTTGCTCAAGCCCAGACTTTCATAGAATACATTATATGTGTCACATGTAAAGTCTAATGCTTTGTGGATTACCTGTTATCTGAAAGTTTTTCTTTAGAAGTCCTTCACTTTGTCTAGGAATGTATGGGCTTGCCTACTGTGAAGCAAGTTATTTGCTAGTGGGCTGCGCATGAGCTGCTCAGCAGTAATTCCTCACACAGGTACATTACCCCAAAGCAGGGGGAAAATAACTGACTATACCTTGAAAGTACAGGAGACCCAGCATGCTACCTTTGCCTGCACCACAGTGGATTGCCAGTGCAGGCAAGCCTTTAGAATTGGAAAGGGTTTACTGCCTCCCTCAAAAAAAAAAAATCACATCTTCTTTCAGTGCACTGAAAGCAGCTTTGTTTTCCTTGGCTTGGTCCTAAATGGGACTGCCCAGATGAGGCCAGGAGATGGGGTTGAAGAATTGATTTTGACTCTGCTTGTTTCTGAGTACCAGCTAGCAGTACCTGAGACACTCTGCAAGTTTGAGCCTGGCAGCTAATAAAACTACTGGATGTTGTGCATGAAATGAATTTGACTCATACTTGTCTTAGAAATAGAGTGTCAGAGCCACAGGCTTTTCTTTGCGTGTTTCAGACTTGGCCTTGTTCCCTCTGTGGCACAGTTCCCTCGTGCTGTGGGTGTAAAAGGAGCAGGACACTTACAGAAAAAGTAGTGCATGATTGCTTGTGATTCAGTGAAGAAAAAAAAACCCAAAGAGGTAAAGCTCAGTAACATTTATGTGATTTTTCCCAGTTTTCCCTTCACAGAGCATTTTGTTAACAGTAAATGCCACTGTACATAATAATACATAACCACAAGGACTCAAAGGACTGTATGGGAGGGTGTAATTAACACTAAAAAAAGGTGACTTGAGAAAACCAAAACAAGCCACACAGATGCTTCCTTATTGAGGCACACATATAGTAAGTGGATTTTCTTTCTGTAATGAAATACAGTAAATAGGCTAATGAAACTCCATTTAGTAATACACTGATAATACAACTTCTAAGTTGCAGTTGTAGTTGTGACATTTTTTCCTGTCTTATGAAAATACAAACCTAGAATTCAATTCTGCTAGCAGATGGAGAGCAAAGATTCACTATATAAAAAAGACAGAATTCCTAATACTCGGATCTGCTTTATAATAAAAAATATGACATAGTTTGAACTTTATATCTGTGAATATTTTGTTTGCTTCTTTAAGCAGAATAGAAAGGTGGTTCATATCATCAAACTCAGCTAATCACATTTTTTAAGAAGTCGAGAAAGACCAGTCTCTGTTCCTTTCTGTTTGCTTCATGCTGCTTCTTTTAGGGCAACATGCTTGTAAAAGGCAGATTGGGATGTATAGGTGGATGCTTGAGGTACAGAAAGAGGTGGGCTTGGTCAGAAATGGACTTAGAGAGCTGAAACTTAGCTATTGCCTCTTCATACAATTAGCCTCAAGATGCAGATCTTTCAACCCCTTGCTGTGCTGAGACTGCTCTGGGCTGGAGGGATGTAGAGCAATTCCAGTCAGGAGAGTTGTGCTGCTGCGTTAGGCCGGTGTCTTGTCTGTCAAATTAGCCTGTGTGCGGTGTCATGGTAACCATTCTGGTCAGCCTGAGTGGGGGCAGTCTGTTTCTGCTTGTCTTATGCTGTTGAGCCCTGGGAGTCAGGGTTGAGGTGCAGCAGCCCTTCTGCAGGCTGGCCCCAGAGCACCTTGTCTGGTGGAGCAGGAAGGATGTGGTTGTGCTGACCTGAGATCTGATCTCTGTCAGGTCTTCAGACAAGAACCTGAACCCAAAGGCCAACCTGTCAAACAAAAATTCTCTCTAGACAATTAGATACTGCAGTGCACTTAAAACTTTTAATGTAGATTGTCATATTCTAGTGCAACATGAGAGATTATGAATTACCTTCTCCTACCTGTTACTGTCTTCTTCCTAGTATCTTATTCACAGCTCATCAGAAATACGTGCCTGCCGAGCTTCTCTTTACTCTTCATTTGCCTTTTAGATCTTAGTCATATGCGGTTTTTCTGAGTTTTGTTTCTCTCCTAGCCTTAGATTTTAAACAGAACCGTAGTTACCTGATGGCTTTACTTTGTGTTAGCATGCTTGTTGTTTCCTCTAGGTCAGTGTGAATTCAGTGCTCATGAAGGATGCTAAATGAGCAACCCAGAAGAATAGATTTGGGTTGGTATTTCTCCATGGGTAGGAAGGTCTCAGTGCTGCTTCAGTACAGTCTTTTAAAGAGGCCTCCAAATGTACAAGCATTTGATTTGCGTATGCTTGAAAAATCTCATCTTGCCTCTTGCAGGGAGGGAATCCAGTCCCAACAGACATTTATCCTTTGACTTCTCCCTGCTGTGTCTGCCACAAGTAATGTTTTTGTGGTTTGTGGCACTGCTTAGTAGGAACTGAAATCACTCCTTTTACATATATCACAAAACTGCTGTTCAGGGTTGTGCATTTCGGTCACAGCCAAGTCAGGCTGGACTGAGTCCAAGAATGATCCCAATTCCCCTCCCTTAGGCATCCAGTTCCACTCAGTTGCAACACCAACACCCTCCACTATGTAAAATTAACTCTGCCTCTCCCAAAATAAAAGATGTTGTGATATTATACCATGCTGAAGCTCCATCCGTCATAGAGGAGTGGCCCTGTAAGAGAAGCAAGGCTGTCAACATGTGCACCACTCATGCAGTAGTGAATTATGTGTTGTTATAAATAATAATTACTTCAAGCTGGTAAAAATGGCCTGAACAACAAGTCACTCCTTCTGAAATCATGGTCAGCACCACGAAGCAAACCATATACCTGTCACCATTCCTTCTGACTTGCTTTTATGCTCCGGAGAACTGAAGGAGCTGTGTAAAAATGTGACACAGACTTTTCTGGCCACAGACTGAAGCTGTTCTAACTCAACGTTGGATTTGGTTGTGTGAGTGCATTTGTGTCTATGAACAACTGGTCCTTCACTAGGAGAAACAGATCCTATAATAATGTTAACATGAAACCAAAAAATGCTTTTCCCGGAAGTGCAATGAGACAGAAAATGGAAACAAGGAGTATTTAATGTAGCTTTCTCTCAGGCAGATGACTTTGCAGACCATGAGATATATTTTCTGCCTTTGTCCACTGATCATCACTCTACTGACTTCTGTCAGCTTATGTCAGCAGAGATGTGACCTTCTGCTTGCCTGCAATTTATAAAGACAATCCATCATTCAGGTAGTTGCAGGGTGTGTGTTTTATGGGGCAACCTCAGCTTCAGTGTACACACGTCTACCTGCCCTTTGTCAAGACATACACTGTTCAAATTACTAGTGGTTTTCAGCAGCAGAAAATGCTAAATTCTGTTCCTGATCTCAGTGGTGTCGTGTATTTTAATGAGAAAATAGTTCAAGAGTTTGGTAGCACTGGGATTTCATGGTACATTATGTAAGCTATAAGATATTTTTTCTTTCTATATTTTATCCTGGAGTTTTGTCTCCTACTGTCAAGCTTTAAGCAGCTCTAACAGTTTTTCTAACCATTAAGAGACAGAATGGGTTATGTTTAAAAGGGAATTTCTTCCTCCGAACTGCAAAATTCCAATGGAGAATTCACTTGGTTTAATTTTTTTATACGAGATACCTCCTGACATTTAAAAAATTACTACTTAAAATTAAAGTTAGGTGGTAACTATAAAAATCAAAATTTAGGGGAATATTTGGATGCCTGCTAGTTTTTGATGCAACTTTTGTATACAGAATTGTCATGCTTGCAAAAGTATTGCAGAAGATTTTAAGTGGTTTTTTGTACATTCAGGAATCCACAAACTATTTTTTGACCACTACATATGTAAGGAAAGATTGTAGTGTTCTGTGACTGCTGACAGCCTGATCATAGAGAGATGCTGACAGTGTTCTAATATTATAAGAAAATGGAAGCTATATTGATGAGCTCTGAAATTCTGGTTTTGCACTATTTATTGAGAATTTTCATAGTGATTTTTAGTTGCTCAGATCTGCCCTCTCCCGAACATACTTCAAACATTTTCTTTTATAAAATTTCCTGGAAATTCTTTTTAGGGCTTAGTATGAAAATCATCATGAAGAAAAGGGGACAATTCACTTGGAAATGAAATGTACCAGTGGCATTATTTGAGGACAGGGTTTTTTTCAGCTTTAATAGCAAGATCAAGGTGTACTTCTGTGTTCTGGGATGGGCATGGACAGCAGCTGTTCTCCAGAGGGTCAGGCAACTACTTTAAGCATACAGAATTTGTTGACACAATGCTTATTTTTTCAAAAGCCTCTGAATAACTGCTGTTGTGGGTCTTTACTTTTTTAAACCATTTATTGGTGTAATCCTACTTACCAATTTTTCTCATTTATGTACAGTCAGGTTTATTTGTTTATTCAGATTTGTCTTTAGTCTTTACTAACTAGGGGTTTTGGTTGGTGACTCTAGATCAGAGACCTTTCTTTCCCTCATGTGTAGCTGAGGTAGGGTGCTGTGCATCACCCTTATGCCTTATGAACAGGAATTTGCATCTTTGGGTTAAATTCACAGCTTGCTGTAGGGCTATGCAGCTTAATCAAAGTCTTAGACAAACCCCAACTTTTCACATTGTCATGTCTGGTATACTCAGACATCACTGTAGGCTGATAATTATTGCTGTGATCTGTATTAGTGCAGATTTTTCCACAGCTCTTCTTGTCCTTTCTGGACTCTCCATCTAGGCTTTGATATGCAGGAATGAGACCAAAGACAGGTTTTACATGCAGGCTTTGAAATCCATATCTGATGGTCTAGAACAGATACTGTATCCTCATCAGCCAAACAGACAAGAGCTGTATCCGCCTGTCTGTCCATCACAAGCCCTTAATGAGTCTTGTGCAAAAAAAAGATAAAACCAAAGAATCAGTGTTGTGGGATGCTTCACTTTGCCGAGACAACTGGCAGGTGGCATTGATCATTTCTAGGAAAAAGCAATAAATTTGTAGAGTAGGCCATTTTCTTTCCAACTAGTCAAGTCAGATCATGCTTCATTGCAGCTTTATAGAGGTAAAAGTGTGATTCCATTTCAGAAGGAATAAGGGAACTCATCTGTTCAACAAAGCTGGGAGCAGATCAGGCCAACCGCTGACATTAATGAGTGGCAGCCCAGCAAGTTTCTTGGACAAACTTATAGATAGTTCAAAGCACAGACTCTTGCTCATTGTCAGGTTTTTGTTAGAAATAAATTTTCTATCCTAGGCTTCAAAATTAGAGGGAGAACCAGAGCTAGCCTTTACTATTACTGCCATTGGAAGGAGAAATTGTGATATTAACGTTATTAGCAAGTTGCCTGTGCCTACTTAAGAGTAGGCAACTGTCTTGCCTACTGTTCAAGTCAGATCATGCTTCACTACAGCTTTATAGAGGTAAATGTGGGATCCCATTTCAGAGGGAGTGGAAGACTTCAGCTTTTCAGCAAAGCTGGGAACAGATCAGGCTGACCAGCTGAACTCAAATGAGTGGCCGCACAGTAAGTTCTGGGGAAAACCTGTAGTTCAAATGACAGACTCCTGCTCTTTTTCAGGGTTTTGTTAGAAGTCAGTTTTCTGTCCTAGGCAGACAGAATTAGAGGGAGAAGAAGAGCTAGTCTTTATCATTACTGCCATGGGAAGGAGAAATGGCTACTTTAATATCTGAAGGAAGTAGCTTGTCCTTATCTGAGGACATTCTCCTGCTGGGCTCTGACCTGAGATACAGTGCCACAGGTTGAGACAAATATTTATACTGTGAAGAAAGGAAAGAAATAAATTTGCTTGGTCCTTGTGACATATAACTAGTAATATTCAGATTAAACAAACAAACAAACAAACCAAGAAGGGAAAAATGAATTTACTGAAAAAAATCCAAATGTATGCATGTATTTATGTATTAATGACAAAATTCATTAGACAGTTTTGGACATTTTTAGGGGTCGCAGTGGAAGATACATTCCTTAAAATTTTGATGAGCAGGCTGGACAACTGACTCTGACATCACAAGGCATACCACCTGAATTGCTCAGGAAGTGCCCTGATAACCCACGAGACATCTGGTTTAGAGTTTTATTTAAAATAAGAAAGGTCAAGTAATAAAAATATCCAGCCCTCCTTTTTCTTCTGCAGTGGGATCCTATTGTCCGTAGGATTTTGAGACCTTCCACCACACTTGACATATTTAGTGTGCACAATAGAGAGGGGGGCCCTTGCTTATCTTCTGTTTCTTCATCACTGCATTATCTGCACCACTGCCCCAAAGCCATCTCTTAGTGTGAAAGAAACTATTCCTTCCCCATGTGGGGTGCACTCATGGCTGGAAATGACTTCTTTACTAAGGCCAAAGAGTGACCCTGAAATACAATCCACTGAACACTGGATAGCAGGGAGGGAAGGAGGTGACCTGTGGGGAATGTGTGGGACCATAACATTAGCAGTGGGGTTGTCCTTAGCAGATATTTTAGCTATTCAGTAAACTCAGATAAAATCATGATTCAGGAATATTCGAGGCAACTCCCTCTTGCTTGTGACTTGAAACGGAAGCATTATAAATCAGGTTGAAAAAAACAAAGAAGAAAAAAAAATTAGAAAAAGGGAACGAAAAGGATAAACAGAAGAAATAAAAATAAAAATCAGTAAACCTTCAAGAAAGGTTTGGGGATGATATGTATTTTTTTGCTCTATGTTGATTACCACTCAGCCCACAGGGGCTAGCTGTAATAAACACATACTGGTTTGGATGTAGTCATTTCTTCATGGCTGAGTTAAAAATAGAGAATTACCAGAAACCCCAGAAGTTCTGATTGTCGCAAGAGCAATGCTGCTTTTTGCTAGTCTCCACCCATCCCCAACACTTGTGTATTTTCTTCTATCCTGCAGCCAGTTTAGCCATCTCTTGCAGACAGCTGATGGCCACCAGGCTCTCTGAAGGTTACCGTGTGTTAAGCCCTACCCCACTCAGCTGATTTCCCTGCAGAAGCATTAGGAGGATTGGCCAGAGGATTTAAGAGCCAAAATTCATGCCTCAAGAAAGGCAAAATGCTACAGCTATAGTCTGGTTTATAAGATTTAGTCCAATATTTATAGAGACCTTCACTTGCACTTTCAAGGCATTGCGCTGCCCAGAGTTCAATGAACATCTCAAGCTGAATAGTACATCTAGGTGTCATTTCACCAAAAACTGAATGATCCAGTGTTTTCTTGTGCTTGTATCTTAGTTCCCTCTGTGAAAGGGAAAGGAAATTACTTAAGCATGGGGCAGAAGAGTTCAAGCTTGGTTTTGCAATGCCTCCTCTTACAAGCAGTCCCTGTGAGATTACTTGGAAGCATAAAGGCTGCATTCTTCCTGTCTGCAGAGCACATCAGGAAGTTGAAGCCAAGGGATTTTTCTTACTGAAGAAAATCAGACTATGGTCTGTGCCCTGAGACACGGAGAAACAGGGAGGTGCCTGCCAGAGCTACCCTGTTTTCCACATGGCATTACTCCAGCACAGATTAGGAAAACATATTTGGGTCTTTACCTCTACCCATCTTGGAGTAATCCAAGGTCTAGGTTGTCACTTCCAGGACAGATGGAGTCAACTATTTGTCCTTCTCATAACTCTTTAGTGTGTGAAATAGTTTTTCTTGTACCCATACGTCACAGCTGGTCTGGGGGTCTGTCTGACCCTCAATTGCTGCCAACCTTCCTGGAGAGAGAGGTCCTGCAAGGGACAGCCTTCCCGGGGTCTCAGGCAGTGCTCCAGCTGCCGGGTAACCTGAGCAATATGGCCTGTAGCCTCAGGCGGTCAGCTCTTTAGCAGTGGTTTCACCTCGAAGTGATTTCAGCTCAGCTTGCAAGGTGACCCAGGCCGACGCAGAGACGAGACAGGAGCGCCGTGTAGCTGTTCCACAGAGGTACCTTTATTAGCAGCCTTCTGCGAAGGGGGCCAGGGCCAGCCACAGCGTGCTGAACTGGGCAGAAGCTGGGGTTTTTATGGGAAGGCAAGGGTGGTACCAAGGGGAAAAGACCAGTGAGTTACAAAGAATCTACGTGGGGTACCAAATCATGAGGGGATCACCGGCCTGGTCACCATGACTAAGCAGTGCTGCTTTATCTTAAGGAACAGCCCTCCAGGGCCGGGCCGAGGCTTTGCATACTCATCTCCCTCCACACCCATATGTCTGCTGTGCATACACAAGTCTTTCTGCCTCTGGGACCTCCCTCACACCAGAGAAAGCCCTCCTAATTTTTATTGCATGATGTCCAAGCGACCCTTACCTTTATGCCACCTGTAATATTCATAGCATCATGTTCCCCAGTACAAGGGAAGGGGGCACTCAAAACTAGCAGCTATGCATCTGTGAGCCTTGTAGAGGTCCTAAAAGGTTCTAAAAGAGGTCTCTGTGTCTGTCCATGTCTCGCACAGGCTCAGGCTGTGTAATTGCCAGACTCCAGGAGAAAGACTCTAAGACTGTTGTTGGCTTTGATACTGTTTTTATTATAGAATAAAACTTCACAATAGTATGTATCCAAAAATGCACCATTCTGTTAATTGAACTTGTTTCTCCCTCAGCTGTTTTTTTTCCCCACATCCTATTTAGAGAGGCTAAGATAAAAGTAAGAAAATCTGAGCAAGTAAATCTGATTCATGTTTTCCTCTCTCTTTGAGATGCAGTCAGTAATTGCAGACAGATCTAACAAAATCATCCATTGTAGAGCTGCTGAAAAGACTGGTAAGAAAAAGACCACTAAATGCATGTGGCTGCCCCATCTTTTCCAGGCTGTACTAGGATCCCAGGGAAGTGTTGCATGCTCTGTGGTTCTTTCTGTGTGTTCCTTACCCTCTTCTAAAGGTAGATATAAAAGAGGATTAACTGAAAAAGCACTTGGTGTCGTCTTGCTCAGCCACCAATCTAAGCAAAGATTTATCAAGAGATCAGCCTAGTCTGTGGTGCAGCAAAGATTAGTCAGGCTTTAAAATAAAACTACTTGGAAAAAAAGTTCACTAAAAATAAACTATCGTGCTTTTATCCATTAATAGGTGCAAGGACTACAAATAGACACCAGTGCTTAAAACAACATGGAATCACAGTCATAGAGCCAAGAAACAGCTGTCTTGTTTTGAGATATGATAAATAGGAATTTTAATACCTCTGCACTAGATGGGGTGTGGTATCCTGGGCTTTTGAAGAAATCAGGAATCCAGCATTATTTTAAATTACTAAATGGCATCATGCTATTAAAGAAGCACGTGTACAGACCTGTCAGCTGGAATCTTTGTGCTAAAGAACATCACTGAAATTAGTGATGCTTAAAAATGCCTTCTTATTTGAAAAGTGACAGGGTGCTTTAGATCCCAAACAACCCAGACACCCCTGTTAGGGACTTAGTACATCAAACCTGGTTCAAGGAGATCAGCATGACTCCTCTTCCCAGCATAAACTGTAAAACACATTCACTGTTTGAGGCAGACTGATAATTAGAAAGAGATTAAATGCAATCAAGTAATCAAGGTCCTTTGATCACAGAAGCAAAGAGTGGTTTGGGTTGGAAGGGACCTTGAAGATCATCTCGTTCCAGTCTCCCTCATGGGCAGGGAAGCCATTTGCTAGATCAGATTGCTCAAGGCTCCATCCAACCTGGCCTTCAGCACTTCCAGGGATAGGGAGTCCACAGCTTCTCTGGGCAACCTGTTCCAGTGCCTCACCATCCTCACAGTAAGAAGTTTCTTCCAAATATCTAATCTAAATCTCTCTTCTGCTAATTTAAAACCATTCCCCCTTGTCCTTTCACTATCTGCCTGTGTATTAAGTCCCTCTCTATCTCTGACTGTTTTTCATTTAAACTAAGAGCACCCCCAATCTCCCCAGGTTACTTCTGCTGAGTAGAAGTTTTCATAACACCTAACCTTAGCCTCCTCACTAAACATTAAGGTTTTTTCCTTCTATCTACTACAACCACAGATAAAAAAACAGTTTCTGTCCCATAGAGCACCCTATTTCATAATAGAATGCTTTTCTGATCCCCACTTGATGTTATATTTTAATTTAAATACCTAACTTTTTATGGGAAGAGTTACCTTTCTTATATGAAAGTTTACAAGAGATTCAGTACAACCACAGAATAAAACTGATTTTTGTTCTAATCATAACAAAGCTATCAGTTGCTTGGGTTTATAATATGGTATTTTCATGATGGTTTGCTATATTCAGCATAACCTCTTTCCATTTCCCCAGCAGGTTAGAATTAGGGCCTTTCTTGTGAGACATTTTGAAAAGAGGACTTTTTTGGTGAGAGCTCTACCTTTTAACATCTCTTCAGAGAGCCTACTTTAACTCTCAGCTCCCAACTGGAAGTTATTTTGCTTGTTTCTGAAAGGTGTAAAGATGTCTTTGGTGACTGGCCTGGTTGAGCTCTGTTACAGTGTTTATGTGTCTGGTACTTTGGACCAAATGAGGTTGTCGTCAATATTCTGCACTTCTCTGTATGCTTTCAGAATCACTGACTTGCCTCTGGAGAGAGAAAAGTGAAAAGTGAAGAAATTTGTCAGATAGGATGAATTACACTGTTCAGTGGGTCAGGAAGTGTTCTGCATGCTCATCTAAGTAAGCATGGACATTAGGACAGAAAGGCCAGTGAAGCTGTTCTCTTTCTAGAAAAATCTTACTTTATTTGTCTTTGTACATTATAATATTATGGCTGCATTTTGAGAAGAGTTTTGAGTTGAAACGTGAAGATTTTCATTGTGAAGGGAGTGGCAGAGTTTAACTTCATTTAAGCTTTTGCAAATTTGGGTGGGATATTCTGATTTTCTAAGAAGTTTCATTTTTGTTATTCTGTTTAACCACAAATGGGATTTAATTTGCTAAACTATCTTAGTTTTCCTCTTTGTTTTCTCTCTGTAAAGACACCATTTGGGAAGTGTAATTAGAACTAAATAAGAGTTTAGTACATTGTCTAAATTAAAGCACCCTGTTTTTTGATTAAAACTGTCTAGAATTCTACAATAGAAGGCCAGTGATTTATTAAGTCTGTGGTAAAGCATGAGAGGAGATTGTTTAGGTGATTATCCTTGGCAGCTAAGTAATCTAATTGAGCAAACAGCAAAATGCTGCATTGTTGATCACTTTAGTTTTATGCTGTTCTAACTCTCTTAAGCTGAGTGGTGTAACAAAATTTAAATAGAGAGAATAAAGCCTGTGGCAGCTCTGGTCTAAGAGTGCTTTAATTTTCGTTTAATGTGCATTGTTGCAATCCTGGGAGTGAATCCAGTGAACTGATGGTCCATGTTCTCACTACAGAACTCATTTGACTCCAGGATGAATCTGTGATGCCAGCCTAAGGAGAATTAGGCTTAGCAAAATCAGACTTCTCTAACACTGGTGTAAGAAACCTGAGGGTCAGGTAATTTTTCTAAGGTCAATATTTTTAAACGTTTTAAAATGCATAAGAGAATTTTAAATGTCTTTTCTATGGCAAATGCCTATGTATTATTGTCCTTGTAACATAGTTCCTACAAATAATTTCTGATTTTTGTTGGGGTGGCTGTGATCAAGCAGCTTGAAACAGAAGATGCTGGATGGGTTGTTATGTAATAAAGTTACTAAGAAGTACATCAAGGTTTGCACTAGCTTCTCTGTAATGTGTGCAGGATTCTGCTTAGGAAGAGAGCACCTAGAGAAGGCCACATCTACACAATTGTGCCAATTAAGGGTCTACTGACACTCACACACTCACTTACTTTGCATGACCTTTCCAAGCTGATGATCTTTGAGATATAAGGAATGTGACTCCTAATATTAACTTTGTAAAATTAACATGACCTAGAACTGATGCCTGTGTCAATTCCAACATAACAGATTGAGACAGAGGAAAGTGAAAAATGGAAAATTATTCTTAAGAAACATCAGAAATTCTCACCAGCATATATTGATAAAGCATTTTCCGTACAAGCCTTTATCTGTTTTCCCTCTCAAGGCAAAAGGTGGGTAGCATAAAAGAATTTGGATACAAATTTGCGGAGATCATACCTGTGCTTGAAATGAGTAAGATGTACTTCAAGCTGATTTGCTTTCTGAAAGACTGCTGGGAGGAACACTAAGGTAAAAGGAAAAAACACACTGGCTTTTATTTTGTATAGCAAGAATCATGAAGAGATGCTATGCAAGAGCCTTGAATGTTGTAGTGGACAACAATTGGAAAACAGTCTGGGGAGAGCTCTTGGCTAGGTATAGACTACTGAAATAGGTACATTTGTCTACTACCACCAGCCCAAGATAAAGACTGTGCTCCTGTGCTTTCTCCTGGGTTTATATTCCAAGGTTGTTATTTGTGTCATTTTCAGGCTCAGGAGATTGTCTATGAGAAGAAAGTGGCAGGAGCCTTGAGGCTCTGCATGAGTCTCAGCCTGATGTGGCACTGGCCAGTTTGAGACACTCCACTGATGGGGTCTGGCACTGTTCCCCAGCGTGTGTGCTGCTGGCCTCCTCTGCCAGGGAGCAGCTTCCCCTGCACCCCTTCAGTCAGACTTCCATGTTGAAGCTAAAGTAAAACAGCAATGGAACCGCTGTAATTCGGTATTGGCCTCAGACAGCTTTCAGCTTCTTAACAATGCTGTTGTGGGAAGCATTCCATTCATTTACTGTGCTGAAGGTACAGGGAAGTTTAGCAAAGCACCAGAGTAACAGTGAAATCATGACGGAGTCAAGGACAAGTCTAACAGAGTCATAACTCTTCAAAACGCTAGTGAAGTAATTAATCTTTAACTGGCTTATCTCCACTATTGCCAATAAAGCTGAGATGGCTTATTCCATTTAACTTTTTCCTTAGATATGCCAAATTGTTCTGATAGTTGCCAATAGCACTTATATCCTGATTTAATTTCACAGCAGAAGAAAAGCACTGATAAAAGAACAGTAGAGCATATCTGTGTCTATTAGCAGATGTCATATCTCCTGTGAGGCAGTTGGTGATGCCTACAATGAATTGGCTTCAGTTAGGCTTTTGAAAGAGTTGCCAGGTGTCATAAAATTCCTTCCCATGTTTCTAGTCCATGATCAGCCTTCCTGTCAAGTCTGCCGCACAATCTCTTTTTGCATGGTTGACATTTTTTCACAGGGTTCATCAGTTGTGAGCTTTTGTGTGGATTTTTTCTTTTTTTTCCTTTGGCTAGATTTAAAAAGGCTGGGCCAATGGGCAGAGCTGCCACTAACCTTAAAGGGAAGAGGATATGATCAGGAATGCAAATCCTCTGCTATTTTTCTGATAGCCTGTGTAGTTGTGCCACGTTTATGTAGAACATGGAGCTTAGATTTTTTTCTGAACTGCTTGTTTTAATGTGGTTTTCAAACTTACAGCTATATATGTATATATTTTAAAAGGTTTTTTCCCAGATTCTCATGAATTTTGTAATTTTTAATGAAAAAAAAACAAGTGCAGAAATCCTGTTTGTTTTTCAAACCCACACTTGGAAATCTAGAAAGAACATATCAGCAAAAAGCTATGGAAGAATATTTTTAAAGGCAAATGTTTTGAATAACCTGTGCACTACATGTGTAACAACTAAATAAGATTTTTTCAGTGTTTGTGGCCTCCTTTTGTTCTGTTTGCAAGAATGCTCCCTGAAATGAGGGGACTGATGGTTCTTTTGAGTTTATTTAGCTGATGTTAATATTGCATGCTTTAAAATTAAATATGCTTCTTCATTTGAAGTTAAGCTATACATTCCCAAAAAGCCAGAAAGTATTTACCTTTAGGAAATAATTAGTTATTTGTTTGACATTATTGCCTTTTTTCCCTAAGACATTGAACACTATTTTCAGTATCCCCAAAAGCATTTTGTTTAGCAAATTATTTCCATGCTCCAGTAACAAAAGTTTGGAGATGGAAATATTCTTTGAAGGCATTGTAGAGCCTAATTGCTGGGGTAAAATAAAAGGTTTCAAGCTCCCCTCTACAGCATGTCAATACCAAATCATTCTGGTTTTTTATTGCTTGAAATCCTCATATCTGAGCTAGAGAAAACTGAGCTGGGGAGTGTAGTGTTAGTCTTTGGAAGATGCATCACAGGGAGGAAAAGTATGGATTAGTATCTGTGAGATTGTAGGGAATAACTTTATACTAGACAGGAATAGAATTGCTGCTCCTACCAGTTTAGTCAGTCTACCTTTTTGGACAGGCATGTAATGAATGAGATTTACATCTACAAAAGCAGGAATGGGATAGCTCCTTCTTCCTGCTCAGGTGAATCTTTCCTGGCGTGTAGCTCAGTGTTTTCAGAGCCAGGAGCCCATATCCTCTTATCAGGCAGCTCTGAGGTTTGAGTGCTTTCTCTGAAAAATCACTAAAAGAAATAGGAATCTCCCATTAACTTTAGTATGGTTTGGCTCAGTTTCAAAAGTATGGAGTCTTAGAAGAAAAGCAGAGATCTGGGTTCTGTCTCAACTTGTCTAAGCTTTAGCAAGCCTCTCATGTTAGAGCTCTGCAGCTCTAGATGATTGGGCAGTTCTGGAGAGCTGTATCCAAGGGAAACATGCTCTCTTCACATCTGTAGGAGAGTGCATGCTGGGCTGCCTTCTACACCTGATCATCTCATCTGGCTGGCAGAATAATGGGGGCCTTCATTCTAGTTCCTTTCTGCTTCCTTTGAAGAAGTTACACTTGAAAAAAAAGAGACCTTGTGTAACTATAGCTTTAGATTTTTCATCAAAATATAATCTGTTCATTATCATGCAGCTGGCTCAGAAGCAGATTAACCACTGTCTGGGTAATGCAGTGCCGTGATGGGGCTTGGAGGGGCCTAGCTCATCCTAGCCAAGGATGGCACAGTCTGAATCTCTTATACTCCTATAATATTTTAAAATATATCAAATGCCCTAAATCTCATACAGTTTTCATGACAATCATCAGTTCTGATTATTGTGGTATTCAGTTGCTTTTCCTATCTATACCCTTTCTATTGGCTGTGGAAAAGGACTCCTGAGGCATCTGCTAGAATGGGATGCATCCATTGATAGTTGAATGACCTTTACGGCAGTTTGGGCCAGGCTGAGTAACCAGACAGGCTCCTTTTTAAAACCTTTAACATTAGCATTTCAGACAAGCACGTGAGACCATGACTCTGTGTCTTATGTGCAGGCCCCAGCATTAGGAAGCTGCACATAGCTCACAGCCTAAGAACTTGAGTCTCCACCTGCTGAGTTCAGTCTGTAATGGCTGAGCATAAGGAAGATCTTTCAAGGTTCTTTTTTCTTTGAAACCAGAGGTGACACTGTGCTATGGACATGAGCAGAAGTGTATAAAGTAGATTACAGAGCAAAAGCACTCTTGTAAAAACCATTTTTCTTGTCATTTCTTCATCCTTTGAATGAACCCACAGAGGTCTGTAGGAGCAAAATATGTCAGTTATAGAGCTCACCTGGTCTGGACTAGGGCAGACTCAGACTTGAAATAGTTTGCATCAACTCAGAGGTTTCAGAGACTCTAGCAAGTTATTTTCAAACAGCAGTTGTTTTTCCCCTTATGTTTGTTTTTTCTGTTGTTAGTTTTGAAGTGTGAATCAAGGTTGTACCTATTTCTCCATGAGTAACCAAACAAGAGAAGAATCTGCAAAAACCAGCAGCTAAGCACAGAGACTGACCACAGTGAGGGCATGTTGTTTTATCCTGAGTGCCAGTTACAGATGCACCTCCTGAAGCATTCTTAAAACAGGAGCTAAACCAAAGCTACTCCATCATAGAAAATATTTTGTACTTTCCAGCCCTTTTGATTGCACAATAGTGCATGCTTTGTGCCCCTCAAAGATTTGAGGTTTGAGTGTCCCCAGGGAAGTTTGCTTTGGGGGAGATTTTTTTGCCCTTGTACATTAAAGTTAAGTAAGAGAAGGTGTCTTTCTTTATGAGGTCCTGTCCTTATCTTTAGAAGTTAATAGCTCCCATTAATATTTCCCTCTTTCTCTTTTCCTTGTGTACACTCCCTTTATGTCACAATGCAAAGTTATGAAACTAGAGTTAGGACATTCACATGCATTTACAAAGAACAAAGGTGCTATTCATTCAAGTTGTTTGTGGTGTTTGCTTTCTTATTTCAGTATTTCCTTATTAATAATTCCTTACTTTGAGTCTTTTCCCGCATTTCATACATCGTTTTGGTTACAGATTGCTTGGCATCGGTACAGCAGATTCAGCTGTTTAAAAAAATAATTTGACACCACCACCACTTTTTTATGACTGATTGTAGTAAAAAATGAATGTTAATTCTGATCATAGAGATATTAAGGTAGAAAATCCCAAGCAAGGAGCAAGAGGAATTAAATACATGAGTGCTATGAGACTTATAGGCAATGTAGGATCAGACCAGACTTCCAATCTTCCTTCAGATCTTTACAAACACTGAAGCCCTAGCCAGATGTTACTTTTTTTGCTTCAAATACCACCTCATATGCTAAAACTCCTCAGCTGAATGTGTCTCCTTATCATTAGGCACAGTTTCAGGATCATGCCTCAGTAAAGTTTTGTTTAAAAAGCTGCTTTTTGCCTGCTTCTAGGTGAGTGGAAAGGGAAGAGAAGGCACAAGGAGATGCTGCTGCTCTTCGTGCTGCTGTTCTCTTGTTTAGCACAACAGGTGTCTGGCAGCCCATGGCAGAAGAGACAAAAGGGAAGAAAACTGGCTGCAGAGAAAAACAGACTTTGCATGACTCCAGGGCAATACAATTGCAATGCTTCTGTAAGACCTTTCTCATCACTGCAGTGTCCTACATCCTCCTCTGGCAAAGGATTTTAGGAACAAGCTCTCCTGCCCCAATAGCACCGCATTCAGGCTGATGTGATAAGGCTGCATACTTCTCATTGAAAATGTCAACAAACAAGAAATGTCTGGTTATTAATTCTCTGTCCTTCACATACACTTTTTCTTCATACTGCTAGCTAGAGCCATGCTGACTTCATTGGCAACTGGCAAAAGACACATTTTGTGTCATGGGGGGATGTGATGTTCTGGCCAAATTCCCCTTCAAGCTTTATGCTAAGGGGCACTTTAACAACACTAGTTGTCATTTCACAGCTTCTATGTTGAGAAGTGTGAACGTTTTTATTGTCGAGATTCCTCTTTAGAAGTTTTCTTCCCATTCTACATTGAAAGGAAGTAAGAAACATTTCATATTCAAAAAAGCCAAACCCACAGCCTGGAGGTTGGGCTCCTTGACCTATGGAGGCAGACAAAAGCCGTGAATAGAAATATTGAACACTGTTTTTTTTGAACACTGATTGTTTACATCCAGCATAAAGTTCTATATGAATTTCAAGTTGCTGGACTTACATGAGGTTTAACGTGGTAGATTTATATATATGCATTTGATTTTTAAATCTGAATAGCTATTGGCATTTTTGGTTTGGTTTGAAGTTCATAACTATTCTATGGGTTAAATCTAGTAAACACAAAATGGAGGCAGCATTTACTACAAGAAAACATATAATCCAGCCCAATGGCCATAGAATAGAATGGGTAAATTCGGTTCTTCTGTTGCCTTTCTGGCAAGTAGCTGTGGGCTAGGAGAAACCAAATTTTTGGTTTTTATTGGATCCCATTTGCTCTTCTCCACAACTGCTGCTTGGAGAAAGACTTGAAATACCCAGGTTTCCATTATGTAACTCGGTAGCATGCTTTCAGTGTTCTTTCCTTCAGTTACATATGGAGTATTTATTTTGCTTCACCTTTGTGTAAGAGATATGTATGAAAGAAACTGCCTGCAAAAAGTCAGGTCAAGTACAAATTGTAGGAGAGGTGGGGAGGATTTACCATCACATTGTAGTTTTGTGTTGAATAATTTTCTTGCGAATGAGTTTTCACCTTTCCTGTCCAGTCAAATACTACTTGAATACAGCTCTATAAGATTGTGCTTTCTAGCTCATGCTTCTGTGAAAAAATTCCTATGACACTTTACTCTGCAAATGCAGAATTTCAAAAGCTCTTAGAGAAACTGCAAATGCATTTCTGCATTAAAGAATCTTTTCTAACCTGTATGCCTTTAATGTTTCTCAACAATTAAAGATTTGGCTAGGGAAAAAAATGTTCAATAATATGGGCATAGGACATTGTTTATTGTCTTTCATATAATTTGAGTTTTCCTATTAGTTTGTGACAGATGACAAACATGCTTATTAGTATACTTCGGACATATTAGCATTCATTTTTATGTCTCTGCCTGAGTTAACCTGTTTTAACAACTTCTAATACTATCATTTTTACGTAACCATTTTTGTGTTAAGGCTGCTAAAACTTTTCCACTGTTACTTTACTTTTGTTTTCTAATCGGTTTCGCTTTTGAGGGGAAAAGAATTCATAGCTTTTATGTGCAACAGTATATATGGATGCTCATAAAATGTATCTATAATATATATGTATTAGCAAGAATAAACAAAAACAGCAGCTGTAGTTTTCTTTTTTGCTTTAGTATAAAGATTTGCACTTCAACCTTTGTAATAAATCATATGACCCCTAGTCAAGAATCTGCAGAGTAGAAATTGTAAATCTAACGCTAGTTTAACTCCTCTCTGAGGTTATAAACCGAGGAATGGTGTTACGAATATGTATCTTGGCAAGTCGTGATGACATGTTTGTTTTGGTATTGCATGTTTGCATTTGATAGACCTCCTGGGATTTTTCTTGCTTATATTTTATTCAAAGAGCACATGAAGACTACATATATATTGCTTTATTTCTGTTGAACAGATGAGGGGTTTATTATTCAAAAAGAAAAGTATTAAATTGCATTAATGATGCTGTCACAAACTAAAACATAGGGCTTCCAGAATTCTATGAGGTTTCATTTATTTGTCATACAAATATGGCCCAGGGATGAAGGAAGTTTAAGAAAATTGAGGTCATTTTGTGAATCTGATTTTATAGCAGATATTTTAACTGCCTTGGGGATCTATGTGAGAAAGGAATGTGCAGACAGAGATTTTGGGGCATGCTTTATTTTCCTTGTATGGAAATCAATCACTTCAAGCTAAACTCCGATCAGAACTCCCCTGTCTGGATTATCAAACTGTCACAATGTGGTATTGCTGTTGTCTTGCAATAGTGGTCATAATCAGGGTACCCAGATGGTTTCCCATTCTTCTTAACAGCCTGGGCTCAAGTAAGCATTCTGTCTGGTGATGGGAGGAGTAAATCATGTTAATGTCCCTTACGAAGAGGAAAATATGTGTAGACCTTAGGCAATCACAGACCTTCATTTTAGCATACTAAAATGGGAATGTCTTCCACACTTTTGCTGAGCTTTTCTCAAGCCCTGAATTTTGACTAAGCTCTGAATTAGGAGTAAATAGGCACTCAATTGAGAGACATGGTAATGTCCCACATGGTAAGTTCCTTTGTACCTGAGGAAAGATATTGCTGAGCTTTCTGTACTCCTGATTTTGGTCACATGGACCATAGAGCCATGTCTTCTCTTCCTATAGATAACTGTACAACCAAGAGAAAGAAATCTCTCTTTCTTTGTGAGAGAAGTGACAAAAAAAGAGAAAATAACTCAAGATAATTCCTAAGTGGGCTTAAGCCTTAAAAAAATTGTATAAATATATATCTGTTAATGTGTGAGAGGTAGCAGCTCAGAAAATAAATTAAACATAAGGAGATTAAAGGGGCAGGCAAGTGAGAGACAAAAAAAGAGATGTGCTGACCTTGCTTAACTTGGAAAAACTAATTAATAAAGAGGAAAAACACGGTTCAGGATTCAGTGTGAAGGTGAGCTTTCTTTTAGGTTATGCTTATTAACAACTTGGGGCATTACTATACAGAATAATGGTCTGAAGAGCTATTATTTCTAGTAGAAGTAAGTGAGTCTAGACTGTAACATGCTAGTTGAGTGACTTTGTAGAAAACCTGTGAATTATTTTGTTCTTAGACTCGTTTAAGCAGAAAAGCTTCTCATTGAGAGGCATGAAGGAGCAACCTTTTATGTTCCAAGGTAAGAGTAAAGGGAGTTGAAATAAGGTCATTGGCATACACAAATAAAATAAGGAACATCCCCTTTCAATTAGATGGTATCCATCTTACACAGTTTTAATGACAATAACACTTCTTTCATATAAAGCAGGAAATGAAAAGAGAGACAAAATAAGTAGATGTTACTAGGAATATTGAAATGAGCGACAGAAGACTAATTTATGGAGTAATGGATACCGAGTGTGTTGTTTTACCATTAAAAACTGTAGTAACCTTCTGGTGAATTTTCCCAACCCTCACCTTCTTTTATACTACATGCAGATAAACCTTATTGGAAGGTAAAAACAATACTGGATTCAACATGTTTAACAAAACTGTGTCCATACTATAAAAATATTGTGTTAACAAAGCAAACCAGTTTTCCATTTAATGACTTTAGAGTAGATTTTCTGCTAGTGCAGGTGTGCATTTTATCATACCAGACAATCTGTAACAAACTTCTGCAAGTGCAATAACAAGCCAAGTTGTTTTTAACCCAACTCATATGTGAGAGGAGAGAGAGCAATCAGAATAGTGGTTTTTTTTTCTTCATATAAACAGCACAGGAAACTGTGTAACAGGTTCTGGTATCCTGAGGCCTTCGATATTATTAGTACTAAGCAATACTAGTAGAGTGGATAGTCAAGTTCCGTGTTTCTAGGGATGAGTAACTAAAAGAAGGAGATGCTAAGATTTTTATTTGTTAAAAATAATACAGTCAAAATGCACATATTTTATATTTTCATTTAAAGATCAGATTTTATACATTAATACAACAGGTTAAAGCCTTGTTTTATAGCTTTGCTCTCTTGTATATTTTCACACATCTGCCTATACCATATTTGTTTACTCTTACTGTTCATGTTTCATGTTTATTTTTAACCATAGGTGAAGAATTTATTTTCTCATCTAACACCTATGCTTTCTGTTATAAATAATCCTTTGCAAAACACCTGTGAGTCATTATTTGTGCTAATAATAAATTAGGAAGCAAGGCAGTGTTGAAATGCATGGAAAAAGTTAAGTCTGTAAAAATGTTTTGCATTAGTGTTTGCCATGGAAGTGATCAAATGACTAAAACTGAGATCCAGATGCAAACATGCAGAGGTCATTAATTGTGGTTCTCACCTGCTGCCTGGCTTGTGGAGGCAAGGCCTGCCAGGTAACTTGGACTTGTGGCACCAGCAAGAGTGGTGGTGTGAGGTGCTGCTCTGGCCAAGCCTCTGCTGCCTTCTGCAAGTCTGCATCAGCTCTCAAAGCACTGTGGGGAGTCAGGACGGCTGCAAGGAGTGTACCTCCAGCATAAGTCATATTTTCTAGCTCCTGTCACTCTAAAAGTGGGTATGTCAGATTACCTGGGTCATTTCAGATGAGTCTTCCTTCCAAAATGGAGCCCTTGTGCTGTTCAGGTTACTAAAAAGAATCACGGCCTCCTCACTTGAAGATTTTTTTTTCCCATTAAGTATTTTAAGCTTCAGTTGCTGAAGAGTTTAAAGCAGAATAATGAAGAAGGAGGCAGAATAGGAATAAATCCAAGGTTAAAATAAAGTGAAATGTTTTATAAAATTATTTCATTGCCACCTGTCAGTTAAAGCCCAGAATAGAAAAACTGTAGAGGTGTTCATGAGTGTCCCCAAATTTACATTAGTCTGGAACAAAATTTGAGTTCCACGAAGTTCTTAGGAAACTGGATTTTCCTTTAGCCCAGTTTGCCTTCTGACACTATTTATCAATATATAAAGTGCTTCTTTTAGAAAAATGCACCATTTTTTACCAGCAAATGGTGTGCCCATTCATCTCCAGTAGACTTCTGCTGTACAGCAAGAGGGAGAAGAGATCTTTCTCTTTGTAGGTGGTGCTGTGATTGCCAGGCAAAACCCTTCTGAAATCTGCTATAAGTAAAACTTCATAACATGTTAGGAAAGCTGAAGACAGTATCTGTTCCAATGGAATTTACCTTTAAGGCAGCTGGTAGGGAGAGTTTGCTGCAAGCAATTGAAACAAACAGTGCTTTTGCCCTTTGAAGGTTCAAGTGAACCTGTCAAGAAAGATAATAAATGTAGTAGTTATGGTAAGAGGAGTGATGCATTGGTTCTGGCTTGAAATTTTTCAAAATGTCACTCTCATACACTTCTAGAAGGTGACTTACCTGAGTTCTGGGAAGCCTGCCTGTGTGTGCAGCATGGCACAGCTGGAGTTTCTCTGCAGGCAGGTGGTGGGGGACAGCAAGGAATGGGGAATGACCTCCTGCTGCTGTGGAGGAGAGGAGTGGGGACAGATGAAGGAGATGAGACAGGGAGAGAAATTGGCCAGAGCAAACATTGAGGCTCCTCTTCAAGAAGTTAATCCTTTGATATTTTCTCTAGAGAGAATACTTTTATTTTGATGAATCTTCTGATTTCCATCAGGTTACTCATCATTTTGGGGGATGGTCACAGTGGTTGTGTAAATGTCCTAAGGGACACTTGTGTATTTTGAAACATTGTCTGACTGGTGCCATGTGAAGGATGCAGTGGCCAAAAAGTCACAGGAGATGTTTGCTTTGGCCACTCACCGAGCAGTGGGGCAATATTTGGGCTGCACCGGCAGCTTAAAGAAACATTAGCCGCAGAAGAAACTGCGTTAAGTGATTCAAGAACTGCAAGACTGACCTGTTTCATTGCGTTACAGTAAATCCAACCATGAAAACTTATAGTTTTAAGTAATTAGAAAGTAGCAGGGTTAGTGTATGAGACTTGAGCTGGGCAGCGAGAGAGAGGAAAAGAGAATTGAACAAACATATGGGGTACCTTCAAGTCAGTGACTCCGTAATGCCTCAGGAAAGACACATGAATGAATGGTCTCAGATTTTTCATTCCCAGAGCTTTTAAAATATTTCAGTAGTACAAACTTTGTGCTTTGATTGGTGTCACCTATTGTTAATCTGGCAGAAAAGTACCAGAAATTAAACAGATGTATAACTGCAGGATACATGGGCAGGGCAGCAGAGTTTTAAAGAGCATCTGAAGAGAATGCTTCCTCAATTAGGTTTGTTGTGCAAAACAATGTTTAAAATTTTCCCACTTAAATCTGTATACTAAGTATGTAGCCATAGACAAGCAATTAAAGTAGTACATACTGTATTGTTTGCAGGGATGCAAAGCTAGGTCATGTACTCTGTGGATTTTTAACAGCAATTTCTTCAAGAACCTGAAAGCAACAGACAAGTGCTATAAGATGCTATAAAACTTTGCCTCATAATTTCAGCGCATGATTAAATGGATACAACCACAGCATTACTAATCCAGTGTATTTTTAGTGTGTCCGTTATGGCTGCTTCTCTCCCTTGTTGTTTTTGAAGGAACAATCTGCTGATGAGGAAGAAGTTGTTAATGTAAATGATCAAGACATGGACTGGCTTGCACTGAGGACCCCTGTGGTCACTGTACTGACAACCAGAGCTTGAGTGAGAGTGCCAGGAATCAGAAACAGTGTGGCCAGCTGGGACTCCAGCTCACTGCTGGCTACAAACAGTGGGACAATGGCAATGAACCATTGCTTCAAGTGTCCTTTGCTATTAAAGTTTTCAAGCAACTAAATACAAATGCAATAAATAAAAGCAATATAAGCTAAAGCCTCCCTAAAGCCTCCTAACTAAATAGTTAGAATTTTCTTGATGATCTGCATATAATAAAAATAATCATTAGGCCCTTTCAAAGCAGTATTAGCTTCAACATCCATAAGTACTTAGAAACCTAATATTTAGTCATCATTAAAAAGATAAACTAGGGTATGTACAGCCATTAGTTATTATAATTTGATATTTAGGCATCAGTTGTTTTCAGTTTAAAACTCCATTTTAAATTGGGTTTTTTATGAGAAATTGCCTAGTAAATTCTAGGGCTGTATCTTCCTGTGGTTCAGTGGTTAGGGACTAGTTCAGTCAACCAGATAAACATGTACTTAACTTTAAGGACGTGTGTAAGAGCTGCCAAGTTAACACACAGCTGTGTCCCAGGAGATCGCTTTTCATTAGATTAAAAGACCAGAAGATCGTGTTTGGGTGTGACATGTTGTAAAGTGAGCCTCCAGTTGTGTGCATTTCCTCTAATATTGGCCTGGGGACGAGCCAGTGACAGCTGAGGAGTGTCATGTTTCCCACTAGTTTTACTATCCCATTTCAAACTCATGTGGAGATATTCATTGTTGAGACCTTTAGTGGTGTGAGATATTTTTATTTCTTGGCAATAATTTCCTCCAAAAGGAGGAGTGAGATTTTCCATAGCTCCAACTTTAGGTAAACATTCAAGTGACTTTAGTAGAAATGTCAGTAAAAACTCAGCAGGAGTCTTAGGATTTACCTTTTGGGAGTTCATTTGGGGGAAATAACTTTCTATTCCTTGGGCTAAAGCACCCTGCCATACATCACCATTTTGCTGGATGTGATGTTTACATAGTATGCTTTGGAATTCACCATGGAAAACAGACATAGTGCATGTAGTTTGGGTTAAGACCATTCTGTAATTTATGATTGGAGATGTAGATGAGTATAATTTAAGCTAAAAAAGTGCAAGCTTTTTACTTGTACCGTGTGTTCTACAGAGGTTCTGAAAGCCATCCTAGGCTTAGTCTCTCCTTAAGCAATCTGCATTATAAATCTCACAAGGTAGAATGGGAAAAACTGCTTGTGGTATGTTCTTCTGCTTCCTTTTCCTAACTTTGTATTGAAGGAGTCATAAAATTTATGTCTGGATAACACTTGAAATCCTCAACCCATAGACCGATGAATGCCAGAACAGTACTTCGGGAAGTACAGTGCTACCTGCTTGTCTTATACTCATGTCCTGGATATCTAGAGCTGCTCAGTGTCAGAGATTTCAAAACCAGTTAAATGACCCCTCTAGTTTTATCTGCTTCACTCTTCGTATTAAAACACCATGGAATAACTGGAAAATTAACCATTTTAGGTTTCCACTAACTGAAAAATTCAAGTTTCCCTGTTTGAATTTGGCCAAGGTTAGAAAATCTATCCTAGTTTTCACAGAAGCTCTTGGATCCTTATGCAGTTGCTGTAGTTGTATCATGCAGAAAACCAGCTTCAGCAGCTCACAGAAATGCAACCTGCTGTTGAGCCTCACAAATCTTGGATATGAAGATTTGTTTTCAACACTTATACAGTAACCATGCTGCTCTGTGATGAAGGGAAACACCTCTCTAAGAAGACACCACCAAGCTCAACTGCAGTGTTTTAGTTGAGGCTGTTCCAAGTGGTGGACGATATTAAATAAGCAAGAAAAATAAAGTGTTCAAGAAAATGCCTTGTTAGGATAGAGAGTTATGGAATGCCAAAAATAATCTTCTTCCTGCTGTTGATGAAATTCTCTCAACTCTTTTGCATCTATAAAATGAGTGTAAGCAGGCCTGGGGGAGACAGGCAGATACTTTGATGGAGTGGTGCATGCCCTGAGGGCATCACGTATATAAGGTAGAAAGCAACCCAATCATCTATCTTCAGGTCCATAATCCTAAATATACTCTACTTTCTGAAAGCTATTATGTATTTATGAGTTCCCACATTAATACTGTGGGTTTTCTGGGTATAGTTTTCCAATAGATATCTCTGATATGTTGGTAAGAGGGAACAATAGAAACAGATCACACAAGCAACCTATTTATCTGAATGTACATTCCATTTCATGCAGCTACTAGAATAAAGTACTAGTCCATATGAATAGGAAACTCTTCCCGCCTTTCACAAGGAGGGTGGTCAAAATGTGGTTACTACTGTTTTTCATTTATTTTAAAGACACTATATGAAAAAAGGCTCCAAACCCTAATTACAAAGGCACATGAGACAAAGAAGAAGATGCTTTCTTTACACTGTATGAAAGTCATTGCTGCTTTTTAGGACTTCCTCTGTAAGAAGTCTTTTTGATTCCAGTAGATGGCATGCACTCTTCAAAGCTTGCTGTGTGAGATCAGAAATACTGCTCCCAGGAGCACACGGAGCTCTCTTTTTAAATTGCATCCCAAGAGATTCTGGTGTGGTACACGTGATTTCTATAATCTCTTTAACACACTGCAGGGAGTCAGTATGTCTTCAAAACTGAGTTTCTTCACTTTTTCAAGGCCCAGACCAGGTAATTTTTGTTGAGATGTTTTTCAAGGAACATGAGCAGTTTGGCCAAAGCAATTTTGTTGGAGGAGTAGTTGTGATGAAAACAATCTGAATGTCTGGCTATAATAAAAGTACAGGGGCATTAAAAGAGAAGCAGGCATTCTAGGTAAGAAAAGCTTAAAAAAATAAAAGAAATAAGAGAAAAGAATTGCAAAGAGTTTCTTGAATGGGATGCATTTTAAGCAAAATATGTCATATGGTGAAAGAAAAAGCTTAAAATGTCTTTTTTCTTTTTTTTTTTTTCTTTTCACCTTGTTAGGTAATATTGTACTGGTGAACAAATACAATCTGTTTATAATGTTATGCTATGTGACTTTTGCACTTTCGTAGAGGTTTCTGGCATTCAGATATTGCAGTAGTAAAATTTTAGCTTTATAGTTGTAAGTCACATTTTGGAGAACAGCTGAGAAAGACCATTATCTGTACTCAGAGGAGAATTAATATCCATTAAGGTACGTAGGAGCAAATTGGGACTTTGAGTTTTCATACACTAATTCAAATTCTGACATTTTCTGCATAGAAGTTCAACTATTTTCTTGTAGGCTTCTTAGTAGTTGCTCTTTGTGCAGTTTGTGACTCTATCCACAATAGTTTCTGGAAGGGAGCTTTTCCCCACAGGAAGCACTGAGGAATGTTTTCAAACAGAAGTAGTGCTGGATGCACTGTTACATGCTGGTTCATTGACAAACATCTCATGGAAATGAATGCATTTTTTAGTGTGTTTTAGTTGCTTCTTATTATTTAAAGCCTTGTCAAACTGGTATCTACCTGTGCACTTTGCAGGATTTAGAGGAAAATATTGAAATGTGAAAGGTCAGCTCAGACCTTTCCCACTGGCTGTCGGACAGTAGCTCTTATGGTTGGAGTTTTTTATCTTGATTTTTCTAGTCTTCTGATTGAATGTGCATAGCAGACCTAGCACTATTCTATCACTTCTCAGCAAACATAAAGTAAAGGACTTTTACTACCTTGAGAAAAAAAAATGTTGTATATGTAGCTTCTAAAGCATATTGGGAAAGAAATACAAAGTCTTAGTATGAGAGGGAACTTTTGTTTGCAGGTTAAAGTAGTAACACCTGTGATCACTGGTTTTAGCTGGAAGATACTTTGGAACTGTTTTGAAATCACTTGGAATTCTACAGCACTGCATGAGTAAAACTCCTGAGGCATTAGATGGGTAGATGGGCATTTTCGTGCTGCTTTGAAAACTATAGGGAATTTTCAAAGTAGACACCAAGAGCAACAGGCATGATGGGATAGGCATGGAGGGTTTTTCTAATTTTTTGTGTTTTTTCTTCTCATTAATACATATACTTTAAAAATAAATAATTAATACACAGATTTAGTGAGAAAATAAACTAAGCAATTAAGATTGCATGCTTTTATTGCTAATGGTGTCTAGATAAATGGTAATAACTGTGTTCAGATATTGTTAAGGCTTGCTTAGTTGTAGAGTTCTGGCACGGATTCATCCATGGCAGGGGGGAGTTACATGGCCACTAGAAACTTGTTCTGTGTGAGTGATATGGTCAAAAATCACTGGTGTAGCCACCTGCAGTCACAAACGTGTGACAACTTACTTCAGGAAAAAGAAGTGTTTCAAGAGCCATTGCTCAAGAAATAAATTCATAGGAGAAACTACAAATTAATTCTTACTGTCTATCTCAATCAGAGCTCCTTGATCAGTCTCTCTTCCTGTGGACTATTCTGAATTATAACTCCCCCCCCTCCCCTTTTCTATTCCTTTTTGTCCCTGGCCAGCATGTCTAGGAGCTGCTACATTTCTGGTCTTCTCACATTCTCACTGGCTTAAACTTTGCTCAGTGCCCTTGAAAGCTGTGCTAATCCCCAGTAATTTCATAGCCTTTTTCTTTGTGCTGCCTGGCACACCTCGAGAAGCAAATGCAAGGTCATGATTTTACTTGTTGCAGAGATTCCAAGGATGTAAGGAAATAACCTTCTGCACAAAGCACATTGTTATTGTATAATTAGCCATGATGATAATAATATGATTCATCCTTAATTCTTCATTGCAGCCTCAGTACATAATTCTTGGGTAATGAAGCATGCACAGTCCCAGGTTGTTACACCACTATAAAGCCCTATCAGCAAATAGGCAGATATCGCACATATGCATTATTAGATAAATAAATGATCATCTTTATGGTAGTGTTATGTTGTCTGGTCTAAACCACACTTTCTTGCTTTAGACTCTGAATCATGCATAGATTAGAATCCTTGGAAGTAGAAATGCACCTCATTTATTCCAAACAAGAAACAAACTGATGGCCTTTCTTGCTTATAGAACTGATAGTCCCTCTAAAGTCTGAAATACAGAGTAAATCTGAATCTTGCCAAGGACCATGGAAGCCTACAAGGACACTTATTTGTGTGAGGTCTGAATAACTACCTTAGCTCTGTTCTTAGAAACTGTAGCTTAATCCTTTTCCATCAGGCTTTGTCATGACACTTAAATCAGAAAGTCAGTTAACTCATGGAGTCCAATACACACTCTCTTTGAGGTGGTCAGGTCAAGTTTTCATGAGATGGGGTAGGGGATGCCTGAAGACAATGCTCTGCAGGGTCCCGAAGGCACTGCACGGCTGCCACATGGAAAGACCCCTATAAAGCTTCCCGTGGCTCCCTTCCATCAGACCCCATGCAGGGAGTACACAGGTGATGTTACACATCTCCCCTTTGGCAACTCACTGCAGAAACTTCTCTCTCTCATCATTTCTAACACCTAGGTGATATCCTGGTTGCTTTATCCCTATCTACGTGACACTTCCGAGGAGTTTCTAGGTATGGAGGTACATACATGTCTGTAAAAAATACACTCACCTTCTTTCTAACCAAATCCATGTGATTCAATGTGATCTCTTGGCTTCATGTGGTTTATGGTGCAGGGTTCCATGAAAAGTGAACTTTAGTTCATGATCTCTCCACAGAGACTAATACTCTTTTCCACACAACATGCTATGAAATGCTCCATGAAATCTAAGCTGCAAGTCATTAAGAAAAACTGAGCATAGGAAAAGGCATTATCCATGCATTGCGGTCTGTCTAAAGAGATTATTGAAAGCCATGTATGTGGCCATACACAGGATGTGTGATTATGAATAGAAAAGAATTCCTGCCTGGCAAATCCATCATCTTTACCTCTCTTATTATTCAGATGTATTGCTGCAACCTAGTTAATAAATAAGTCAATACATTAGTCAGTCAGACATCAAGAAACCTTGAGGGGGGAAAAAAGTCTCTCTTTCACAGTGATACATATTTGTGAAAAGACCTGGATAGATATGGAAAAAAAGGATCATACACTTGTAAAAAAATTATGTGATGTTGTACTTCATTTTCCTTTACTCCTGCTATCAAGTCGTCTATTGACTACTCTCTCTCTACAGGACAATTAAGCTTTCTGAGCCAGATTTAAAAGCTGGAGAAACTGTTAAAGGAAGCATTTAATGAGTAGAAATTTCTTTACAATTCTAATAGTGTTTTAAAAGCGCAAACAAATGTAGCATAAATTCAAAGATTGAAAACTCAGGTAGATCATGAAGAGTTGTTTTCTTAAATGATCTCATGGAACATTACTTAAAAAAACAGCTGAAGAAAGAGCTGTAACTGGTAACTAAATCAGAATAAGAAATCAGGTCACACAGACCACTCTTCTTCTCAGGTTCAGTAAGGATGCTCTTGATCAGTTATTTCAATATATAACTGGAGCATCATAGAAGTATTTAGGTTGGAAAAGGCCTTTAAGATCATTGATTCCAAATGTTAAACCTTTGTTGCCAAGTTCCCCAGCAAACCTTGTCCCTAAGTAGATCTACACTAACTAGCTCCAGGGGAGGTGACTCAACCACTTCCCTGGGCAGCCTGTTCCAATGCTTTTTGGTGAGGAAAGTTTTCCAAATTTTTAATCCAAACCTCCACTGGTGCAACTCAAGGCCATTTTAATTGTTTTATCCGTAGTTGCCTGGGAGAAGAGACCAACCCCCACCTGGCTACAGCCTCCTTTCAGGCAGTTCTGGGGAGTGATAAGGTCACCCCTGAGCCTTCTTTTCTCCAGGCTAAACAATCCCAGCTCCCTCAGCCTCTCTTCACAAGACTCATGCTCCAGACCCTTCGCCAGCTCCATTGCCCCTCCCTGGACACATTCCAGCAACAAAATGTCTTTCTTTTAGTGATAAGCCTGAAACTGAACACCAGGTTTGAGACATGGCCTCATCAGTACTGAGTACAGGGGGACAATCATTGCTCTGGTCTTTTGGCCACACTATTGCTGATCCAGACCAGGATGTCATTGGCCTTCTTGGCCACCTGGGCACACTGCTGGCTCACGTTCAGCTGCTGTTCCTGGTCCTTTCCTGCTGGGCAGTTTTCCAGCCACTTTCCTCCCAGCCTGTCATGCTATCTGAGATTGTGATCCAAGGGCAGGACCCAGCACTTTGTCTTGTTGAACCTGATGCAATTGGTTTGACCCATTGATCCAGCCTGTCCAGATCCCTCTGCGGAGCCTTCTTGCCTTCTACCCAGCCTGGATGCCATTTGTCAACTGACTGAGGGAGCACTCATGCAGGTAATTGATAAAGATATTAAACAGGACTGGCCCCAACACTGAGACTTGGGGAACACCTCATGGTCATCCACCTTGGCCCTCAGCTGGCTTTAACTCCAGTCACCACCATCTCTGGGCCAACCATCCAGCCAGTTTTTAACCTAGCAAAGAGGCACCCATTCAAGCCATGGGCAGCCAGCTTCTCCAGGAGGATGCTGTGGGAAATGGTGTCAAAGGTTTTACTTAAGTGCATGTAGATGACATCCACAGCCTTTCTTTCATCCACTAAGTTGGTCACCTGTCATAGAAGGAGATCAGGTTGGTCAAGCAGAACCTGCCTTTCATAAGACCATGCTGGCTGGGCCTGATCCTCTGGTTGTTCAGATATGCTTGTGATTAAATTCATGTGATTATATTAAACTCACAGAATGTAGTAAATGCTAACTTAGAGGAAACATGGCTGCACATTGTTCCAGGGAGAAAAGTTCTTCTTCCTGCTACAAAAAGGCAAGTCATCCTTCAGGGTATTGTTTGTAAAACCAGGCCTTAGGCCAGATCAGGCTCCACAGTAAATCTCCACTCAGAATTCATTAATGTCTCACAAATAAGAAGAAAAATGCCTACATAATGCAGTTAAAATTCAATAGAAGGGCTTAGTGGCAGCAAGCAGCTTAAAACTCTTGTTAATGCGGACTCTTTTGCAGACTGAAGCTTATGCTATTCTTGTTTTTCAGAGTTTTGTGTGTTTGATTTTGCACTTTTTTATTTCTGTGCAGAAGCTGAGACCTGACCAGATTATTTTACTGATATATAAACCAACATTTAGCAACTGAACATAACATAGCAAGAGTCATGCCAAAGCTAATGTGTGTTTTCCACAATAAAAATATTTTAGCTGTTTCACCTGCATGGCCTGTCATATTTTGGCTCTATATGCTGAGCTTTACCAGTTCCAGTGTGCTTTGAAAAATATATCTAATATAAGAAATGAAACCCCCAAACAACAGCACATGACATGGCACGGTGGAACAATATAGTCTCAGACCATCTCCCTAAAGAAGCTCAGCAATTGTTGTCATGATATAATTAATTTAAGCAGCAGAAAACACTGTTTGAACTCAAACTAGAAGTTTCTTGGTGAGCTCGTGCTTGAGCCCTAATTTCAAAAGAGTTGTCGCAAACATGGACTCCTTCCATCCAGCTAGTAAAATCCCTTTTGTTCTGGTGATGTTCCATAAGTTTTCCTAGTCACTCCTCCTTTATCTAGCAGCCAGAGCATGCCCTTTCCTACATATGAGACAGGAGTAAACTGATCATGGGGTGGAGCAGATCCATACTTCCTGTCATGAAAACAGCATGTAATCCTTAATAATCAATGTTATGCTGTCTCTCCAGGGAAAGGGGGAGAGATACAACCCTGATCCAAGATTTGCTGCTAGCAAATATTCTTCAGAGCATATTAAGCTGTCATTTACACCCATGAAGTCCCACTGATTGCTAGGAGGAGCTCTGTCAGTGAGGAATCAAGAAGGTTGCTGTCCACCAAACCTCATTATACCATTTTTGCCATGGCTTTTCAGCTCCAACTACATTTGAACCACTTGTCTAAGTACTATGGAATTGGCAAGACGAGATTTGCAGTCCATTCACTTTTTATTCTGAGGTAAAAAAAGCTGATTCAACTTCCTATGCCTCTGCTTTTTTTCTTCTTTCCTTAACAAGAGCAGTCCTTCTAGGAACAATTGGACTTTTGTAGCTGCTGTTTACTCCTTGCTTCAGAAGAAACCAGCGCTTGGGTTTGACAACAAACATGTAGCTCAAGAAAAGTTCTTAAACCCTGATCTTAAGCCTGTCTGTCCAAGCTTGTTTTCTCAAGAACAGCTCTTGCTACCTCAGTTGAAGTAATTGCTACAAAACAAAGCAGACTTTTATACTGAGAATATCTGCTTGATTAATTGACAGAGCTGAAATACCTTGAACAGAATAAACACGGTCTCTGTTAATTTACCTTGTCCCCAGCATCTCTTTTCACTAGCCTTGTTATGGTCTTAGCCTACATTTTTCATTTAAATGAAATATTATTTTTTCCCTCTAGTCTGTAATCTAGGTTTATGTCAAACTGGGAGAGTATTTTGGAGATGGATAGTTCTTTCCCTTTAACTGACTGAAAATAAAAGGGCATTGCCACTCAAGCACTGTGTAAATCATCGACCCTTAACTTTTGTGAAGAAAGGAGTTACATTTGGTAGCAAAGGAAAAGCAAACAGCTCCCACCCCCCAGCCTTTTAGTCCTAGAAGCTTCAGTGTGAATACAAGAAATAAAGAAGAAGTTGAAGAGATACAGAGAGCAGACTATCCCAGAGAGAACTGAGAAAAAACCTGAGGAAAATGCTTTAAGAGGAAAAAGGAACAAAAAATACCAGGGACCTTAAAGCTTTAATAAATTATTTTCCTTTATTTTGGCACATTATGTGTAGCAACGAGCAAGAGAAACAGACCACAGCCTAAAAAGCAGAGATAAATAGATTATCTCATATAGCACTGTATATCTTACATGCAAAACTGTCTGTAAATATTTAGATAATGTAAATTCAAATGTTTATGGACAGATTATTTTCCTTGTACCTTGTGTGCATTGTGAAGATGAGGGACAGTAGCTAACTTCTGGATTATTCAGACAAGAGGTTGTTTCTTTGCTTAAAAGGGAGTAAAATTGAAGTTTAATTCTGATACCAAGTTCTATTAATGAACTTAGGTATCACCTTGTTAGGGCAAAGCATATTTGAAATCAGTGAAAATGTAGACTGTGTTCATTTTGGGACAGTTCTGTTCTCTACTAAGGTGAATAAAAATCAAATCTCTTGGGCTCAAAGGAGTTCCTCTTTTCTAGGGAAAAGTGCTGCCTCAAAAGGGAGACGGGTAGGTGACAGAGCTAAGCAGAACATTCTGCTAAATTATTCAAAAGCTACAACATATGTCTAGCTCTTGGTACGTGCTGTTTGGTGTGATCTGTTGTTTCATGTGACTACTTGACTACTTATTTTCCAATATTTGGTTCATTTTTCATAAATCCTTTCAATGTTATTAAGCATCTGTACTTAGCAGTAAATATTATTGTCTTTGAAGGTCTCGGTACTTATGAGTTCTCTGTGGAGCTGTTTTGGAGCTTAGCTGTTTGGCTGCTTGTCACAATGACATAAGAAAATA
This sequence comes from Phainopepla nitens, assembly GCA_013400175.1. Classification (NCBI taxonomy): domain Eukaryota; kingdom Metazoa; phylum Chordata; class Aves; order Passeriformes; family Bombycillidae; genus Phainopepla; species Phainopepla nitens. The sequence goes on along the minus strand of VXBQ01009270.1, from coordinate 178,700 downwards.
ATGAGCAGAATTAATTTATATTTTTATGTTCTGGCCTCAGTGGAGTTAGACTGAAAGATGTTTTGGTCGGATGGGTTTCAGATAAGCATTCAGAATGGGTCCTTTGTTTGAATAGCCATAGAAGCTCACCACAATGGAACAATGATTTATTTAACTAAGGTAATAATTTGCATGTTTGAGAGATCACAGCTGCTAAAATTCATTCTTCACTGTTTTTTTGATACTTACCTACGTACAGAGGTACAAGTAACACTGAGATTAAATAAGGGCGTTCAGTGGTGAAGGAGGACCTCTGGTTGTTGGTACACCTCTGGCTTTGTACTTGAGTACAGCACTGCCTGTACACAAGCTGGAATATAGTCAAGTTCCACTCCATCATGCATTCATGTTTTTCCATCAGCATGAAAATGTGGAGCAGAAGAAAGCCTTATCCCTGTTTAAGTCCCTTCCCTGAATGCTTTAACATGGCACTGTGGCCTTCAGGGTATGAAGAAAGCTGTGCATGTGAGCATGCAGTGTCAGTGGGAGACAGCAGAGGAGTAGAACAGATCCAGGGGGATCTGGTTCATAAGGGCCCATGCTCTGCCCTGGCTTGCATCTGTGCATCTTCCATTCACTTCAATATGCACTTCCTGCAGGTATCTCATCATGTGACTGCAGGTTTCAGGTGAAAAATTCTGCATTCTTCTGGAGCTAAGCATCATTTACCAGATGCAAATAGAGGCACAAAACCAGCACAAAGAAGATGTCTCAGTCCGTAGGACAAAAACTAATTTCCATGACTCTGAGATAAACAGATTTTCCTCTTCTAGTAATTGGATAGAAGATTTCTGTTGCAAAATTCCAATTTTGTCATGCTCTACGCAAGAAGCTTCTCTTATCCTTCACAGAAGATTTATATTTCACTGTTTTTTTCTCCTTCTCTCCTCCCACAACATAGTCAAAAGCCTGGAACAATAATACTTCCTCTCTTGTCCATTGATAAATATCTCATTGTTGAAAAGCTGTGCTAACTCCTTTATGGTACCATTTTTTATGTTCTGATATTCATCTGTCATCGCCTTTTTGTAACATGGGTGCACAGTTAGTGTATTTTCCTACTGTGTTTTTTTTTCTTTAAAAACCCCATGCTCATCAGAATTTCAGTCCATGCTGAAGATTCACCTACAATCTTGAAGAGATGGAGAGTTTAAAACTTTGAAAAGTGGAAAAGGTTCCAGGAAACCAAACTAAGACTAGCCCAAAGTAAATTCATCTAGTGCTTCTGTTTACTGATCCATTTCAGTTCTACCTAGTTATTTATTAGTGAGCCTCCAAGGTTTAAAGACTCCAAGGTTTTCTTTTGAGTTAGTTTCAGCTGTCCATAGATTAGAGTTTCTGAGGAGTATATAATTAATCTGTAGTGAATAATAGGTCAGAACAAGTTATACATTCATGTTTGGAATGCAAGAGAAACTAGTTGTAGTCCTCAGTTGCAAAGTTTGGATCCCGAGTTCCTCGGGGTTTTGGCGCATTTCCACCAGTGATTTCACGGCTTTGGGGCCCATGTGAATGAAAACTGCAGACGCTGTCTCGTCTTTCTTGTAATTCCCCCAGCTGTGCACGTTATCCCTGGCTAATCCTTATGTATCACTGATACTTGCATGGATAAGTCTTCAAGAAGTAGGCAAGCCTCACATTTGAGCTGTCAGAATGTGCACTGGTATTCTTCGTTATTTCACTGTCAGCAGTGCATTTTGTTGTGACCATTGCTATGAAATATTTTTAAAATTGCAGAATAAAGATTACAACACTTGGAGGGGTTTTCCCCCTTAAAAAAAAAAAAAAGAAGGAATATTCTCTAATGCATTTTCAAATGGTGCTACCTTTTTAACCATCAAGTATATTGGAAAGAAATGCCATTTCAATTTGACAGGGAAAATTGTAGAAATATTTGCATCAAAATGACTGGATTCTTATTACAAGTCTAATAACTTTATGTTGAAAAACTTTACAAAGACAACAAGCTGTACAATAGAAAGGAAGAGTCTTGATTCACTGGGAATGGCTCAGGGCTGAGAACACTGAAACTTTAAAAATCTTTTCAGACCTGTTTGATGTCTATATACCTCAGTCTACTGTTGTAGAGAAAGATTTTCTAAAATCTTGTCTTAATCTGGCATAAGACCAGATCTCAAAAAGTATAATTTTCTTGATAATAAAAATGTTGTTCTTTACCTATTTCTCATATTTACATAGCCTGAACTTTTAGGGGAAATGTTTGATTCATAGTAGTATTTTTAGTATTTTTTTCCAATACATTTTAATATTTTGTATATAATAAGGGAGTCTATTGCTAACAATTTCTCAGCTATTGAGAAAATCAGAGGCATGACTTTTGCGGTCCTGCACTCATGTGTGTATCACTTTATATTGGGTTTGCGTGGCCTGATTTTGGTAGCAGGGGTGGCTTCTGTGAGAAGCTGCTGGAAGCTTCCACTCTGTCCCCCAGAGCCAATCCCTGGCACCTCCAAAGATGGATGTGCCGATGGCCAAGGCTGGGACAATCAAGAGTGGTGGTAATGCCTCTGTGATAACAAATTTAAGAAAAAAGAAAAAAGCCTTATTGCACAGATATAACTGTGGCCAGAGAAGAGTGGGGTGAGAACATGTGAGAAAAACAGCTCTGCTGCCACCAAGGTCAGTGGAGAAGGAGGGGGAGGAGGGGCTCCAGGCACTGGAGCTGAGACTCCTCGACAGCCGGTGGTGATGACCATGGTGAGGCAGCTGTGCCCCTGCAGCCTATGGGGATCCATCAGGATAAAGAGATCCACCTGCAGCCCATGGGGGAGCCCCACGCCAGAGCAGGTGGATGCTTGAGAGGAGGCTGTGAGCCCCGTGGGAGCCCTGTGGAGAGAGGGGCCCTGTTCCTATGCTGAGGTAGCCTGTCCTTGGAGGACTGTACCCTGTGTAAGAGGCCCCCACTTCGAGGGGCTCTGTTACCTATGGGAGGGACTCATGCTACAGCAGTTTTGGGAAGACTGTGTGCCTGTGGGAGNGTGCTCCAGGCACTGGAGCTGAGACTCCTCGACAGCCAGTGGTGATGACCATGGTGAGGCAGCTGTGCCCCTGCAGCCTATGGGGATCCATCAGGATAAAGAGATCCACCTGCAGCCCATGGGGGAGCCCCACGCCAGAGCAGGTGGATGCTTGAGAGGAGGCTGTGAGCCCCGTGGGAGCCCTGTGGAGAGAGGGGCCCTGTTCCCATGCTGAGGTAGCCTGTCCTTGGAGGACTGTACCCTGTGTAAGAGGCCCCCACTTCGAGGGGCTCTGTTACCTATGGGAGGGACTCATGCTACAGCAGTTTTGGGAAGACTGTGTGCCTGTGGGAGGGACTCAAGTTGCAGCAGTTTTGGTAGGGGGGCTGCTCATGGGATTGAGCCACGCTGGAGAAGTTCATAGAGAAGTGTCTCCTGTGGGAGGGACACGATGATGAAGCAGGGGAAGGACTCTTCTCAGATGATGAACTGACCACAACCCCCATGCCCTGTCTCCTTGCACCACTGGGGTAGGAGGGAGGGGTGGCAGGAAGGCATTCTTAAGGACTTACTTTACTTTTCATTATCCCACTCTTCATTAGTAAAAAATTTAACTCATATCCCTAAGTTGAGCCTGTTTTTCCCATGATGGTATTTGATGAACGATTTCTCCTGGTCTATATTTCAAGCCATGAGCCCGTTGTTAAATTTTCTCTCTCCTGTCCAGCTGCAGAGGGGATTGAGTGAACAGTTTTGGTGGGTGCCTGGCATCCAGCCATCATCAACCCACTCAACACTTCCTCAAATATAAACCAGAGTTAGTAAAAAAACTTTTTCCTCTAACCACTGCCAATTCAATGAAACTAAAGGTTTTCTTAGGAAATGAATAGTTTTCTGACCAATATTCAGTGGCAATTTCTCAAGTCTCATTACAACCAAGTTAAAACCAAGTATTTTTTTGGCCTCAGCATTCTGATTATACTAAAAGAAAATGTTAATGTTGAAATTAAATGTTTTCAAAAGATTAAGGAAAATGCTATTGAATGCTTTGTTTTACAAATAAATCCTAATTTTTAAACTAGTATCCTCAGTTGGAATTAAATAAGGTATTAAAATCTATGTTTTCCTGCTAATAAAACCTTTGTTCTTCATCTGTCTCTTCTACTTGAGTAAACAGCCATGATCTTTGGGGAAACTGAGTTTTCTAGCTCCACACCAGTACTTTAGCCCATGAAACAATGGAGATGATATGTCCAGTGAATTAATTCTGATTGTATCTCTACCGTTTGAGAAATTACTACAAAAAACACTGTGAAGGCTACACCTTTAGAAGGACACACCATTGCCATTTCAGAGACTTCTTCGGAGCAGCAAATATGCAGTGTTTGTGAAATGTGGGAGGTGGTGGAATATGCGTCAGATTCCCCAGTTATATATGATGGAAGTAATCCAGACATTCCTTTTTGGCATGTTGTGCTATAACTTCTACATGATTTTCACTTTTGATTCTAGTGCCAACAATATGCCTAAGCAAGTAGAAGTCCGGATGCATGAAAGTCATTTAAATCCAGTGGAGCACAGATCCAGGAACATATGTGTGCAGTTCTGCCAGTCCCTCCACAGGAATCTGCTCCTGACTCTCACTGTGTTTGGTAAGCCTGTCTGCTGCTCTGGACACTCTGTGTGTATCTGCATTTGTTCCTGTGGCACCGCAGCCCCTGTCTGTGGTCTTCAGCTGTTCCACCTGAACAGCCAGAGAGTAAATAGGATGCCCATGGGCTCTGCTTGTGTAGTTCAAGTGAGCAGGGTATTCCTGACACAACACAAGAGCAAATCCACACCACTGAGGTATCTGGTTTGAAAGGGAGTGTGATTTAAACCCCAAGGCCAGTCCGGTCAGTGTCATCCAGTAAAACTGAATGCACTACATTTTTTTTTCTCTCAGTGGTTTGAAAAAAAAAAAAAAAAAAAAGACAAAAACTCTTCAAAATTTTCTTTTATCTCTCAGTTTACACTTCACTGGTTTTAAGGTTTGTCTTCCCTCTCTGTAGCTGTAAGCCAGTGCTCCATGATCTCATCCTGAATATTGCCTCTGGCTTCAGCAGCTTCCAAATATGGAACAGTTTGACATTTTATTGTGGTTCACTGGCTCTTTGCCTGTTTCTTTTTCACTGAAAGCCCAACAGCCATATGCAGCAAATTTGTAGACATACTCTTGTTATTGTTTGAAAAACCAGCTGCAACTGGTCTTGAGCTGCAAATTTCATCCTCACATTTTCAGCCTGCAAAAGCCCATACTGCTGAAGTGTTTGCCTTGAATCACCTTCCAAAGGTATAGCTGATGCTTTCCAAGAAAAAAGTTTTCAATAAACATATATTTTTCATTGCATTAAAGAGGTACTTCATAGCCATAGTTGCTGCAAATCACAACACAAGCTTTGCTATCAGGTTTTATTACACTTGGGCTTAGGATCAGGAAAAAAAAGGCATCCTGGATGTAAACATAAAATACCTTTTCACAAAGATCATGTAATGAAAGTAGACATGGCATTTTTAACCCTTATCTATGCTTTAACAGCCTTGATCCTGAGCAGGAGGTTAAAGTTTTATCACTTTATCCACATAACTGATAAGGGGTTTGTGATTTGAGAACATCAGCACAAGGAGAAGGATGCAGAGCATCAAAAAGAGGAATAAGACCTGAGGCCTAAGAATCAAGTCTTCTTCAAAGATATGTGCAATATTCCACATCAGGCAGTTCCTTGCAATACCCACCTGCTCCTTTTTTTGTTTTTCTTCCAGGTGTTATCCTGGGTGCAGTGTGTGGGGGTCTTCTTCGTCTAGCAACACCTATTGACCCTGACATCATCATGTTAATAGCCTTCCCAGGAGATATACTTATGCGGATGCTAAAAATGCTGATCCTCCCTTTAATTATCTCCAGTTTAATCACAGGTAAGATCCATTAGCCATAAATACTTTAAGATGCTTTCTACAGATATCACCTGGTTTGCTTTCTGTGATGTGGAAGAACAATGGTGTGATCCTGTCACCATTTTGCAGTTGCAGTGGATACTTCAGAGTAAATTTCTGAATAACTTGGATCGCTTTTAGTATGTGTATGCTCCAGTGAATTTATTTCTGAATATATGTGCACATGCTACCATCAGAAATTTCTTAATATGCTGTTTGATCTAATTTCTGGATTGGATCTTGCAAATAAAATGGCATGACATTAGTGAGCCTAGCCTTCTTGAAGGTGTGGTGTCAGCCAGACCAGGACCAATTTGCAGAAGTCAAGCGCAAAAGATGGTAGAGATCTTCTCTATTCTTCAATGCTTTCTCTGCAATTAGATGGAGTTTTAAAAGCTTCTCTTCAAATTATTAGCAGTAAACACTGCACATGTAATAACTAGAGGGAGAAGCATCAGTAATCAGTCTCATGGTGAGAATATCACAGGGATTAAAGTAGGCACCCATAGGTAGTCATTAAACGTTGAAAATTATAAAGGATTTTATTTTCTAATTATTGAATTGGATATTGAGTGACAGTATATTTGCTTGTATCTTGAACACCTGCAGGACTGTCTGGATTAGACGCTAAAGCAAGTGGCCGCCTGGGGACAAGAGCCATGGTCTACTACATGTCCACCACTATTATTGCTGCTGTGCTGGGTGTGATTCTGGTTTTAGCCATTCATCCAGGGAATCCAAAACTCAAGAAACAGCTTGGTCAAGGGAAGAAGAATGATGAAGTATCTAGTCTGGATGCCTTCTTGGATTTGATCCGAAACTTGTTCCCTGAAAATCTGGTTCAAGCATGCTTTCAGCAGGTAAGTCCTTCTGCTCCTTGGTAATATTGTTTGCATATTTTACCTGCCAGGGTTGTCTGTAGAGTTAATGTTGTTGTTTAGGTTAATCAGAGAAATTATGGCGTAAAGAGGAATACAGGTCCAAAGTCTTGAGCTGGTAAATGAAAGAATATTATTTATAGCAGCCTTGGTTTATGTTGTAGTTATTATTTCAATTCCTGATTTTTTTTACAAAGTTTAATTTTGTTATTAAGTAAATTTTAATTTTCTCCATGCTTTTCATACAGTATCTGTGGTCGTGAATGCTGGCTTGGTCTTTCACCCAGGTTGAATTTTGACTTGGCTGTTATTACAGAGATGATGGTTCTGCAATGGCTTGTTTGGAATACATGGATGATCATCACTCCAGCTCGTTGGCAAAAATGTACCCCAAAACCCAACCTCTATTGCTGTGTGAGAGTCCAGATGAGGTGGGGGTAATAGATCCAAAGGGCTGACCCACCTACAGGTGGCTCCATCTCACCAGCTTTGGAGCATGCTGGGAAGGAAGGATGCTTGCATAATGTGTTGCTTGCTCTGTAGGGAGATAATTTTGTCTGAAAGCTTTTCACCAGTGCTTAATCAAAACACCTTGACTTTAAGAGGTAAAATTTGCTTAAGCATATTTCCTGTATGTAAGCTGCTTTTCACTCCAACTGAATTGTTTGAAAGTAATGCAGACAGGGTTTTTTGGGTATTGGCTTTTGTTTTTTTTTTTTTTGATGTAACAGGATTGTTGCCAAACCCGTACTTAAGTGTTCCTGTGTGAAATGGCGTGATAGCTGGTGCTGTGGTTATAGTCAAAGAAAAAAGTAAAGCGAAGAGAGGGAAGGGAGAAGAGGCCATGGGAGAGTGGAAGAATGGAGGGTGACCTAAAGTGCCAAAAGAGCTTGGATTGCTTCACTTCTTACATGGACTTCCACAAAAAAACATATAATCCTTGGGGATTTAGAGAGAGAACATTCTCAATATTTCCAAATCATCACAGGAATGTCAGTCATGTGGTCAAACTGTTGGTGGCTAAACATCACATGTAATGTGAAATGTATTTTTGCAAAATTGAGTGAGGGAAAGCAGGGTGCTTATGCTTTTTTCTTCCTCTCCTTCATTTGAACTGTGGAAGAGAGGAAAATTCAATTTCTTGTCAGTTAAAAGTAGTCAAATATTTTGACAAAGGGGCGAAAAAAGAAAAAAGACTAATTAAGCTAGTGGTGTCAGAGAGGTTTTTTAAAATCATTAGTATTATTTTTACAGTGTGTGTAATACCAATGTTCAGGTTACTTCACTAGTTATGGATCACCACTTATTTTTAAATTTATTAAAAAAAAAAACAAAAGCTTTTTGGGGGTTTCAGTGTTTGACTTTAGCAGATTCCAGACTAATTTCTAGTGAAAACCCCTGCTACAAAGCTACATTTTATTTGTGAAGTGTGACTAGATGAAACTTTTGTGTTAGCCCTTAACTTCTTTGTAAGGAGTGAGGCTTTACTCTTCTCTCTCTTTAGGAGGAAAATTACTTGCTTTAATAGTGTCAGATATATTTTGTTTCGTACATTTATACAGTCTCCATAGATACTTGGGGTTTCCACGTAGCCTTAGGAGAAAGAAATGTTTTGCAGTAATCCTGCAAAGAGTGGTTGTGAAGGGCACACAGCAATGATGCTAAACAGTGTGGGGAGGTTTTCGTGCCTTCCATCTCCACCAGACTAAACACAATGAAGAGATTCATGTGCAGCTTTGGAACTGTTCATTTGCAAACTGGACTGTGGTCTATCATGAAATTTCAATCTCTCCTGAATTTTAGCGTGGTCCACAAGAAAGTTTAAATGTATAATGAAAATTTCTATTCCAGCAGAAAAACCATGACACCATCTGTAAATATGACTATGACACTGAAACGGTTTTCTAGTCTTAGATGTGGTCAGAATCTAAGCTTTCTGTCAGACTCAGCATTTTTAGAGACTGTGGCCTTGTGCAAAGGACTGCTGGGGACCTTTGACTTAAGTGACTTTAGTGGAATTTGTGAGTGTGAAGAGTCTAATATTTTAAGTTTAATTTCTGTTACTCAGTTCTTATATTCTGAATACCTCACATAAAAAAGTACTGTGTTGACAAAATCACTCAGATAAAATTTAACTCTGAAAAAAAGTAGGCATACAAGAATGTTAAATGATTTCAGGACAACTGAAAAGTTTCTCATGCAAAGCTATGTATGTTTTCTGTCTATATCCCCCTCTCCAGATTTAGGCAGCAGGTTACAGAAGGAGAGATGTAAGGTATTGTAAAACCATAAGGCTTTAAACCATACAGATCAAATCTGTATCATCATCCATAGTACTACAATGTCCATGTCAACAAGAAAGAGGTGAAAATGTTCTTTGAAAAGCCGATGCAATTTCTATTGTCTTGCAAAGTGTTTCTAGGAGCAAGGGGAGTAGAGAGCAGGTGGGAAAACATGGCAAGCCAGTCATAACTTCCAAACCATTTTGCCTGTCCCAGGACCATCAAGAGGTGGAAAAAGGGTCAAGGTGTGAAGTGGGAGGAAAACGTCCCTTCTAAAAGCAGCAAATCACAGATCTCTCTTTTTCCACTCCCTCCTCCCTTTTTTCCTAGCTGTAACCTCAAGCTCACTTCTCCTCCTACTTCTCCTCACTACTCCTTCCCAGCTTTTCCTTTACCCTGCCTTTTATGTGCCAGGAGGGGTCCAAATGCATTCAGAAGCTGATGGCTTCTTTTTTTTTTTTTTTTTAGGTGGTCAGATTTGTATCTGACAGCATTGGTAATTTTTCTGTTATCTATCCCCCACAATCTTTTAATTAGAGAGCTCAGGGGACTGTGTATATTCCATTTTTAGCTCTTGCAGTCAAGAGCTCAAAAGCTCTAAGAGAAGTGTTGGAAATGTCCTGAATTTTTGATTCAAGTTAACCATCAAACTGAGATTACTTAAACTGGACAGACCATCCTGAATAACAAGCCTGACAGTGGAGTTGTTGCCATGACTGATCTTAGAGGCACTTGGCTTTTGGTGCTAAACATTTGGCATCAGCCTGTAACACAGTCTGGGAAGCACCCTTTGTGAACAGCCTGGCCAAAGGGACTAACTATCTGTAAAATGTTTCATTGTAGTCAAAAAAACATGCATTTGCCATAGGTTTCACACTAGAGTCATGAGGAACACCCCCAGTGCTTTTTAGCACTTGAAACTGTTGAAAAATAAACTTAGTTTTGGAAGAAGGGTTAAGAGCTGTGGAATGCATGTCCAATCCTTTAAAAATATAGTTCCCTGGAATTTCAAGTGAAGACTTTTTATTATTAATTCCTTATCTACCATATGGATGCATTCAGTCTATTTCCATTCTCATTCTCCCTGTTTATTGCCTTCAGATCCAAACTGTCACCAAGAAAGTGCTGGTGCCACTGCCCGTTGAAGAGCCACCTAATGTCACTGATTCTGCTATTGCTATGGTGAATGAGACAGCACCACCTGAAGCCCAAATGGTCATTAAGAAGGGACTGGAATTTAAGGATGGCATGAATGTCCTGGGTAAGAAAACTTTCTGCCTGTCAAATATGTCCATCATATGTATGGCACAGCTTTTTGCTGTGGCTAATTATTCAGTGTTGTCTGATCTGGTCTTCAGTGCACGTTTAGTCTCTCCAGATAATCACCAAATGTTATCACCTACTGGCTGTCCACTGGTCTCTGAGATCACAGAAATCAACAAGAGAATTGTTCTGGATTGGCAGCTTTGTGGTTATGAATTGGAGGAGCACAGTGGGAAAGCATGTAGGAGGTAGCCAAAATAACCTTTCATCCTAGAAGAAGCTGACCTAGGCTAATACTAATGCATATTGGCAAAACAGTATGGGGGAGAGCTTCAAGAGCCAGTGCTTCACACAGTCCCTGATGGATCTGAGCTAAGGTGTTTCCAGTAGGTGTCTCGGGTGTGCTGAACTAATTTGGCTTGAGGCAGAGCCTGAAGTGAGAGGTGGAGTGTGAACCACACCACCCAAGAAAAATCCCAGAAAGGCTTGACACATTTCTGAGTCACAACTCCTTCCTCCTTTCATCTTGGCTGCTGACCTTTACCAGCTGCAAATGCCATCATGCCATCTTGTCTGGACAAGCCAGCAAGTGGAGGTGGTAGGAAAACTTTGCCCATCTCCCACCCTTTCCTGAAGCAACTGTTCAGTCTGGGATGGGGGCACACGAGAAATAAACAGCTTCCACACCACCTCTATTTTCTCTTCTGTGTCTAGAGTCCCTGTTTTGTCTTCGGAGAGAGGAGTGCTCCTCCTTCACCCTCCTTGCTTTCTGCATGTGGGGGAAGTCAGTCACAGACTAGCTCTCAATTTGTAGCCTCACACCTACTCTCGAAGATGCTCGGTGACAGCACGTCCACAAGGCTGAGGCTGACACCTCTCTGTCTACTGGTGCTGTCCTCAAAGTGGGACAGTATATTGGGGTACCTTAATCCCCTGCTTTCTCTCACCACTAGCCATAACCTTTGAAGGGCAAATGGCCTCTTACTGCTGCTGAACAGCTCTTGCTGGCACAATGGCTGCTCTGTCTGCAGATCTTCCTGAGGTGCTGGTGAGTTGGTTGGCTGCTTTGCTTAGAGACAGGGGAGATGATAATATCTATAAGCTGGTCTTGTTTCTCTGTGAAGCAGCCTGCTCTAAAAGAGCCCTGTACCCTGCCTGCTTTCATGGCTCTTGTTCCATTCAGCATCTGTGGGCAGAGGAACCACTTTCGGAGCTGCAAGTTGGCATTATGTGCCAGGCATGAGGCAGCAGCTTGTTGCCAGTGCTGTTTACCCTCACTTGCTTTTTTCTCTCCTGGAATTCTGCTTATGTATTAAAATGAAACAGTTGTTCTGATGTGAGAGATGCATTACATTTAATGCCAGGCTTGTTTTGTGCAGGCTCTGTCATGGATAAGAAAAGATCTAGAAGGCTGAATACAATTCCCACAGAAAAGAAATATACAGTTTAGCTGGGGAATTTGCTGTGGTGTTTTGACCAATAACTCTCAAAAGTTCTTGAGTTTTTTGGATTGGTTTGGTGTTGATTTGATTTTGAATGAAGAAATCTAAATGTTCTGGGAATTGCCATCCAGTTTGGATAAGCTGTACAAGCCAGGCAAATTCCTGCAAATAGGAACCAATCTGACTCTCATGACTAGCATAACATCTCATTTGGAATTAATGAACAAAACTACCTATTAACATTTTCTAATGCAGATTCTGAATTCCAGGAAGTAACTTGGTCTTTGAAAAGCTTTTCATCATTTCTCTATGCTCTGCAGCACACAAACATATGCTTCACTTCCCTATTCAATTGACTCAACAAAGATAGCTTGGTTCTAAAGAATGACTTTGTATCCAGGAAATTGGACTAAAAAAGAGAAGAAAAAAATTTGGTTGCTAAACCCAGAGCAAGGATATGGGACAGCTTGTCTTTTCCCAGGGTATTGGCAGCTCATATTCTCTTATCTTGAATGTTTTTGTGTCCCAGTAAGTTTTTTCCATAGGAATTTCCCAGATGAGTTTACACATTTCTTAAATGCTGGACTCATCATGACTGAAAATTTAGCCTCAAAGAATTGCTGAAGATTCAAACCATCTGTCAGTATCAGTTAATAATCCATCTCTGGACACTGAAAATTTCTGGATGCAAAAGGTTAGCATTGAAGAAACAGCTCCAAAGTAATCCATGACAGATGCATCAGTTGTTTTTTCACACTGATAGTCCAATACTCCAGATATTCACACCTTAGAATTTACATTTAGGAGCCAAATGTTACCCATATTGAATGCTACAATTTTGTATCCACTGATAGCCTTTTCAGTAAGGTTAATCTGCCCACTGGAAGTTCTGTGGTTAAGTGCAGTACCCACCTTCTCCTCCCACCTCTATCTTCTTCATTTAACGTGAATACTCCTGGCCTACAAAGGGGCCAGGGCTACTTCTGCCTTTCCCTGCACTCCAGGACTGATTGGTCTGTCAAGGCACTTTTGTAAAGACTGAGCAAATTCCTCTTGGTTTCTAGCAACTGTTCTAACAACAGAGTTACAGTGCAGCACTGTGTTACCTTTCCCATTTGCCAGGGCTTGTGAGGTTTCTAATAGTTGAATGGCACTGAGAAGATCACTGTATATCTATTTTTTGATGATCAGATAAATACAGGGGAAAAAAAACCCAAACAAAACTGTAATTGGGCTGTGAAATTGGAATTTACTTAAACATTGAGGAATCAAAGATTTTCCGGATTTGATCATGGTAGTTGAGCATGAGTACATATTTAAAAGTCCCAAGACATGTGTAATACCTTCTAGTTGTGAAATCTTTAGCAGTGTGCTCTAAGATGGCCCTGCTTGAGCAGGGAGATTGGAACAGATGACTCACTGTGGTCCCTTCCAAAGTTACCTAAACTGTGATTTTATGCTTCTCTGAAATCTGGATTTGCAGGTAGCATCAAGACATTGACTAGGTGCAAAAACTTCCTAAAAGCCTTCTTTTTGTCTTGCAATTTTTCCCAATAGGTTTGATAGGATTCTTTATTGCTTTTGGCATTGCTATGGGGAAAATGGGAGAACAGGCCAAGATGATGGTGGATTTCTTCAACATCCTGAATGAGATTGTAATGAAGTTAGTAACCATGATCATGTGGTAAGTCTGTAGTTCTAACTCACAGAACAAAAAGTCACTTTTTAAAAGCCCTTATAAAACCTTAATGTAGTGAGTCCAGTTTGTCAGTAAACAATGTAACTAAATAGTTGACTTTCTAAAGCCTTGACAGCTATATTAGAACCACAGCAGCATTAGTTTTATTTGGTGAGGATTATTTAGGACCCAGTTTGAAACATTTCTGAAGAGATTCTGTTCTTTGTGTGCTGAAATACAGCACATGCATGTACCAGTAAATGCCTTCAAATGCCACATTGACTATGGAAGTTCACTACATAGGAGAACACCTAAGCAAGCAAGAATGGCCCACATAAAAACATCCCAGTCTTCCTGGGACGTTAGCATAATCCCAGGGTATTACCTAGGAGGTATAATTACAAGAAAAGCCTGTAGACACATTTTATACACAATCTTATTTAGTACCGTCTAATAAAATTCCAGTAGTTTTCAGTGATCCTTTTACTCACAGTTTCTGCAGAATATCCTTACAACCTCACTGCAGTGGGGTCACCGGAAGATATTTGCCCTGTTTTTGAAGTATACCCATTTGTAATAATGGGACCTGACTTGCCTTTAAGGAAGTGATTTTACCCAATTAAGTCTGAGCCCTTGTTTGCACTTCTAAGAGGGGACTCTCTCTCTTTTTTTTTTTTTTTTGGGTGCCTCCCAGAACTATTTGTATGCCAAGCACGACCATCTCACATAAAGCCAGTTTTCTAGAACATAAAAATGCATGGCTGTGCTTGCCTATGTCTTTGAGAGCAGAAATAGCCACTCCATACACTACCATAACACATATATCGTGGCTCATTGCTACCTGGCATTCCCTGGTGTCCCTGGGAGTGATTCCTCGAGTTACAAGGCTGCCCTCTTCTCTAGAGCTCGATAGACACAGTGTATAGAAAGGGAGCAAGGTTGCCTGAAGTGTGAGTTGTCAGCACCAGCAGTGGTTCAGAGAGACACTGTTAGGCAAGAGTGATACAGACAAGGACAGTGTGGAAATGTTAGAATAATAGAAGAATAGACTAGAAATAGAATAAGAAGAATAATAGAATTTGAAGCAGTGACCTTGCATTCCTGTTATGCTTCTGCTTTTCAGTAGATGATCTTGCTGCATAAAACCAAAGTTGTTTTTATTCACAAAACTTTCAATATTTACTCAATCTCCAGTCGATGGAGACATGGTGACTATGCTCCCATAACCCTCCAGGAGCTAGAATTTACTCTTACTTAGCACCATTTGGTAGACCCAAGACATAATACCCTGCCTACAATATAAATATTCTCTAGTAGTCAGTGTTGCAACAGCAGGAAATCTTTCAAGTTTCAAGAAATTCACTGTAAATATTTATTTTAATTGATGTGCTTATTATTTATCTTCTTGTGGAAAAAGGAAATAGTGATGTTGGGAATTCCTTTTGTTCATCTCTGTTTAGAATTTTTAAGGATTTGTTGAGGCCAAAAGCAAGGAGGTTTTAGTGTGTGTTTATAAAGAAAAATGCACCTCCTTATGCAGAATTACATTTTGTTTGCTTTATGATTTCTCAGCACAGACATCTGTGACTCCCATGGCACTTACAGACTCTGAGGAGCATGGCATTGCTACACAAGCATAAAACAAAACAGACATCTGGCTCTGACACCGTGTAACTCTCTATAAGAAGTGTATTTTGTCAAGTTCATTGAAACGTGGCATTTTATAAGAACTGGTATAACAGCTGGCCTTGCATTTGAAGTGATTGAAGGCTTTCCAGGCCTTGGGCACATTGCTTGAGAAACCATGAGATATTCTAACAAAAAACAGGAAGCACTTTCATTCTGAAAGTCAGTTTCCTTTGTAGTATTTTAATGATTGAGGAGACATAAACCCTACCCTAAGTAAAAAAAGTACATAATTAATGAAGAATCCATAAATTAAAAAGCATTTGTCTGAATTATTGAAAGAACATAGTGGAAACACTTTCAGCCTTCAAGATATAAACAGTTCATGTCAACAAATAGTTTAACTGAAGTAAATAATGCAACCCCCTGTAACCAGATAACAATGGGTTGTAAAAGTTACATTTTAAGACCAAATCTACACCATTCTTTATAATTATACAAGCCTGTGTTACATTATTATATTCTTGTACAATGTTATTTCAGGATTGAATACTTTTCAGGAAAGGCATATTCCATTTGATAGGATGGAAAATGAAGTAGATGAGGAATTTGCTGGAGATGGCCATTATTTTTAAAAAATATGTGAAAACTATCCCTTGAATTTCCATCAATTCTTGATGTGCACCTCGGTGTTGAGCCTGAGAGCTCCCTACTCTTCTCCAGTCTGTATTTTGTTCAGCACAGTTTTTATGACTGCACTGGCAAGACGAGTTCTGTCTATGCTTCTTTTCTTTCTCCAGGTACTCCCCGTTGGGTATTGCTTGCCTCATCTGTGGAAAAATCATTGCAATCAAGGACTTAGAAGTAGTTGCTAGACAACTTGGCATGTACATGGTCACTGTGATTGTGGGTCTTGTCATCCATGGAGGGATCTTCCTGCCTCTGCTCTACTTTGTGATAACAAGGAAAAGCCCCTTTTCATTCCTTGCTGGGATTTTCCAGGCGTGGATCACAGCACTAGGCACAGCTTCCAGGTACACCTGAGAAGTACCAGTGTGCTTTATTTTTTAGCAGATTATTACCTGCTGTTTAGACATGGTACATCTGCTGTTCTAACCTTCACTGCAAAATCATTTTATGCCATTGAATTAAAACTATTTTTAATACAGTCATGTTTAAATAAATCAAAATACCACTTGCCTTCAGGATTCTCTAAAGAGGCTGTATAGCCACCTGCAGACATCTGGGAGACCTACTTTTTGTTTTCTGTCCTGCCATTTGCCTGATCACTTGTGCAAACTGTGTTAATTCTGTGCTTGTTTCCTCAACTAGGAAAAAGTGATAATTCTGTTTATTTTGAGAGCATGTTAAGACCAGTCTCATTGCATTCAAGAAACTAAAAACAACCAAACATTGCTAGGTTTCACAAAAGAAAGGAGAAAAACCTCTCAGTTTGTATTATAATCAGTTTTGGCAAAATAATTGGACTTTAGTGAAAAGCTGAGCATTTTAGACTTGCTAATGCACAGAACAGACTCAGAAATGTCGGTAAGTAACACAGCTCTCCGTAATAAATTGTAAAAAATCAAAAATTGGTGGTTTGCATTGGGGCAGTCAGTAGATCTTGAGCTGAAACTGTTTTTCAGCTAATACCATATTTTAAAGTGTCTTCCTTCAATAAATGTTTTTCTGAAGAAAATTTAATCTTGCATTTTAATTTAAAAAGTGAAAACAAAACCCCCTAGTTCACAATCAACCACCAGAAAACTGAGCATTCTTGATTTGAAGAATGCCTTGAAAGAACTGTAATTCAGCTGTCTCTTTGGGTCAACCCAAATCACTCTGCTGTACAGCTTCTCCCTTGATGAACAGGCGTTTCTGGGGGACCTTACTGATGTGCATAAATATCTGATGGGACATGCTGAGAAGAGGAAGTGATGCCTGTTTTCAGTGGTGCCCAGTGACTGGAAGAGAGGGAGTGGGCACAAACTGAAGCACAGGAAGTACCATCTGAACATAGGAAAACTCTTTTTGCTTTACTGATTTACTGGGACAGTGGATGAATGCTGGCACAGGTTACCCAGAGGAGTTGTGGAGTCTCCATCCCTGGACATCCACTAAACCTGTCTGGGCACAGTCCTGGGAAATGTGGGAAACCTGCCCTAGCTGCCCATGCCTTGAGCAAGGTGGTCGGGAGGGATGACCTGCAGGGATACACTCCAACCTCAGTAATTCTGGGGCTCTGAGACAAGCAATGTTGGATTATAGGAGATCTGGTCTGGCCAAGAGTTTTCATAAATGATAATTTACCTGAAGCTTTTGTTCATTGAAGTGTTTGAGTTTCCACTTCAGGAGTATTTTTGGATGGAGGTGTTTTATTTTGAGCAAGTGAATTTAATGACCTGAAATATTCCTACAAAAGCAAGGCACTGTGTGTCTTTGCAAAGAGCTGTTCTCTTCCAGCCATCTTTTGCATCTTTTGCTATCCTCCTGCTGTGTTTCACGTCCTTTCTTCCTGGCCTTCAGTGTCAGGGAACAACATGGGTTGTAGTTTTTTGCCTGGCTTTTCCAGTCCTTAACGCCTTAATACCAATTTATCCATTTAGTGCGAATTCACAATCAAAGAAATTTAAAATTTGTCCCTACACTCAGAGGGCTCTGTATCACACTCAAAGGTCTGTATATCACTGTTATGGTCTGGTTCTTAAAATTATTGGAAATGCCTCTGCCTGAATGAAGGTGCAAATGAAATTATATGCCAAAGTCAATAGTATGGGTTTTATTTAATAGTAAATATGAGAGAGAGAAGAAGGGAAGGAAGAGTGAGAAATAGAAACAGAGTGACAGATTAAAGAAAATATCACCACTCTGTGGATCCCACCAGCATCCCTTTGATGCTGTCCATCAGGTCTTCTTGGTGATGAGGATCTTCAAAAAAATATAGAATCCAATGGATTACTACAGGTTCAGGCCAGGTGGGAATGCCCAGGTACTTCCTCTGGAGTGGGAGGCGGTTTGACAGTCTCTTGCAGCAGACTCTGGATCTGTTGCATCACATGCAATGCCATGGTGCATGGCCTCAGCAATAAGTCTGAAAAAATCATGCAGGCACTCTCAAGCTCTCACCCTACATCAAGTCACGTTCATGTCTTGGCCTCAGTCCCAGCTAAATGTAGGCCTAATTTTAAAACGGTGTAAAAAAGGCTTGAATCACAGCAGAAAGTGGAAGTAGAAAATGTAAACAATGGTATTAAAAATTCTGATTTTGCTCCGTGTATGTGTTGATTTGAATTTTGTCTCCTTTATGTTTTTTGCTTTCTCTTCCTAGTGCTGGAACATTACCCGTCACATTCCGGTGTCTTGAAGAAAATCTCGGCATTGATAAGCGTGTAACAAGGTTTGTTCTTCCTGTTGGAGCAACTATTAACATGGATGGAACTGCTCTTTATGAAGCTGTGGCTGCCATCTTCATAGCACAGATGAATGGAATTGACCTGGATGGAGGCCAGATAGTTACTGTGAGGTCAGTTCAAAAGAGTCCTTTGTTTCTACAGACTGCAAAATGTGAATGCTTTGGGTTGGATGTCTTCTCAATAGCCGAATCGTCTCAGTTGGACTCACTATGCAATCCATGAATTTCTGATAATGATATACAAATGAATGTTGTATATGTAGGTCCTGGTTCTCTGGTGATGCGTATTTTATCATTTGCAGCCTTAATGCATGCTGGTGGTGTTTTACACTTCTGCAGCTGACAATTGTCCTGGTTTAATCCTGGGCAGACACCAAACCCCACACAGCTACTCACTCACTGCCTCACCAGCGGGATCGGGGAGAGAATTACAAGGGTAATTCTCTTGGGCCAATAGTAGATACCAATAGTTCAGTAGGGAAAGTAGAAGCAGTGCACAAAAGCAAAGCAAACCAAGGAGTTAATTCACTGCCTCCCATGGGTGGAGTGGCAGGTGCTCAGCTGTCCCCAGGACAGCAGGGCCCCACCACATGTGACAGTCACTTGAGAAGACAAAGGGCATCGCTCCAAACTCCTCTTTTCTCCTTCTTGCTCCCACTTCATGCACTGATGACATATCATGTGGTCTGGAATATCCCTTGGGTCAGCTGGGGTCACCTGTCCCAGCAGTGTCTCCTCCCGTGCACCCCCAGCTCCCTCACACTGTGGCTGTACAAGAAGCAGAAAAGGCCTTGGCTCTGTGTGAGCCCTGCTCAGCAATAACAAAAACATCTCTGTATTATCAACCCTGTGTTCAGCACAAATCCAGAACACAGCCCCATACCAGCCACTGTGAAGGAAATTAACTCTACTCCAGCCAAAACCAGCATGCAAAACAATTGTAATATAAAGCATTCTCTGTCCAATTAAATGCCTTTATTTATTTTTTTTTAAGTTTAGGGTTATGCTACAACTCTTATATGGGCCATTAACTTTCTAGAATATATCTGTTTATATACACTAGAAAAAAAAAAGTATACCTAAAAAAATCTTTTTATGTGTTTATATCTGCCTGTACTTTTTCTGTGACTTTGGTGAACAGGAAAAAAATAATGAACTGAGAATAGCCCGTCCTGAGGGTGAGATTGTCTGTGGCATGGTCTGGATACTCCCAGACCTTTTATCTCTAACCCAGCAAATATTAACTGTACTCTTTTCATATCAAATTGCCTTATCCAGAAGAAAGCTGAGCATCTGTAAGGACAAATGAAAGTACCCATTAAAAAAGGATAAGAGTGATTGAAGACTGTTTACTGTAAGGGAGTTATAACTTGATGAAGACAGCAGGTCTAACATTTTGAATAGTTAAAATGGAAACCACAAGTAAAGGCTGCCAAGTTTGTCTTCTTCCTGTCGTTTTCACCCACACAGTTTTCTTTTATTAAACCTTTTTAACACTAAAGAAATTCCTGTGAAAGGATGTCTAATTCTATGTTTCTTGCCCAGCTATACTAGTTCCACATTTTCCACTCGTTTACTTCCTGCCCTGAGTCCTGAAATAGTAAAGCCAAGTTTGTAAAAGGTTTTCAGGGCTGCTTCTAACAAAGGCAGATGCTAGACCTGCACAATGCATATTTGTTCCTAAAACTGAAAACAGTCATTTCAGAGATGCCACATATTAAACTAAATTGAGACCAGGGAAATTCAAATCAGGAATCTGCTATTGTCCAGGACATTTGATGGGCTTGAACCTGAGTTAGTCATCTTCTCTTCCTCTGAGGGACTGACCAATTGGCTCTTCATGATCTCACCATTTCAAGGCTGGTGTATCCAGCTTTGTGACTGACATTTACAAAGCAGGGAGCAACTTTGGTTCATTTGTAAAACCAATGCTTTTCCTCTTATGCATTTTTGCTATAGCAATATGACAAGCACTATCTCTTGAGACAACAATACAAATGAAGGAAACATTATTAGGTTTTGTCTGGTACATGTACTTCATGATACTAAGAATATTCAAATGACCCAGACATAACCTCATAAAGGCTTAATTAGCCTTTGACTAGCCTTAGTTACTTCATACTGGTCATTTAATTCCTCTGATTTTCTGTATTTTTTGGGAAAGGGTGATCTTGGTTGCTAAGACAAGTTCTGTTTAGTTCTGAGCAATGCTAGCTTCATTCCCCTACAGGTCTGTAAGCGCTGCTGTGGGAAGGTGGGCAGGAGCATTTCCTCACAGAGCTTGGAAGGAATCCCTTACCAGTTTAGGCTGGAAGTGCCTGAGGGTCTGGCATCACGCGCAACGCCTGACAGCAGAGCAGAGCACGCCTGCTGCACCTATCTGGGTGTTTAGTAAGCCAGGCTGCACTCTAACTCAAACACCTGACAAACACACTGCAGCCTGGGTCAGATCCAGCCAGCCAGCATCTGGCAGCTCTAAATCGGGCTAACATCCTCACAGTTGAGTTCTGGGGCTAATGGGCAAGTATTTCCTGTAGAGTCTGTTCTCTCCTACTTCTGTGGTAGAAGCACTTTCAGATTTGTTGGGTATGAGTGGTGGGGTGAGCCCCCAGTCCCTCCAAGAAACCCAAAGAAAACAGCACCCACTGTGGTGCAGTTCACTGCTTTTATGTGCTAAGGCTCCACCCACAGCCTGATTTCCTGCGTAGCCCAATTAAAGAACTTTTCTTTGCCCTGACTGGCTGCCAAATGAAGTCCCCCCAGAGACAGTCTCCCTCCATTCTCTGCCTCCCTAACCCCTGGTATGAGTTAGGACTTTCAGCATGTGTACAGCCCCTATAGTAGTTTTTCACCTCATGTATAGC
The DNA here is from genome assembly GCA_013400175.1 of Phainopepla nitens. Classification (NCBI taxonomy): domain Eukaryota; kingdom Metazoa; phylum Chordata; class Aves; order Passeriformes; family Bombycillidae; genus Phainopepla; species Phainopepla nitens. The sequence goes on along the minus strand of VXBQ01009270.1, from coordinate 157,265 downwards.
ATATGTTGAGGCATAAATAAAAATCAAATTGGTCCCTCCCACCTGTCTTACTTTTTATTTACCCTGCTCCTCTCCCTCTGCTTCTCCCTCCCCTCCTTCGCTTCCCTGTTTTTCTCCCCTTGACTTGCTCTCTGACAAACTTGTTTTCCATTCTTTGTAGGGCTGCCCAATGATGTTGATATTTGTTATGGTAATTTGAAGCTCAGGCATTCACTCTATTGAATCTGTATAAAAAGAGATTCTCTATCAAAATATAAGACAAAAACAAACACAGGTTTGGATTTATGAACAATCAGATAAATTTTGCTTTTTCATCTATGGTGATTTGTATCTAGGCTTGGTACACCACAGGCTTGTATTTTGGGAGTTTTGGATACCAGACTTTTATTCTTCTGTATTTAATAATAACTGCTTTCTCTCAGCCTTTAACTCACAATTCTGTCTTCAGGTACCATAAATAAACAGAAATGAATTACTCTGAAAATTCAATCTGTAGTCACCAAAATTTGGCATGTCTGGATGGTCAAAACTCAGGATTCAAAACCCTGGATGAATCTGTCGAGTTTAGAAAACACCACAACACAGGTCTGAATGTCATAACTAGCTTGCAGACGACTCTCTTCCAACTCTTGGAACAAACCTCATAGATCTGGGCTCTCCTAATAAATATTTCTAGAGAAACACAAGAGTGAAAAATAATGACCTAAGCTTACCTTGATTTATCATGTAGTTGTGTTTTGTGGGAAGAACACATTAAAAATATGACCTTCCTCATGGTCCCACGAGCATACAAGTGTGTGTTCTCTTCCTGCTACTCCCATTTGATTTTTGTTTTTGCAGTTTGACCGCCACCCTTGCAAGTGTTGGAGCTGCCAGCATTCCCAGCGCGGGGCTTGTCACTATGCTGCTGATCCTGACTGCAGTGGGTCTCCCTACCCAGGACATCAGTTTGCTTGTTGCTGTTGACTGGCTTTTGTAAGTTGTGCTGATTCACTGCTCGGTGCAGAAAAGGTAGTGCAGTAATGTTGTCCACAGTGCTTTACAGCCATTGGTCTTAAAGAACTGTAAGTCTCTCTTCTACAGATAAATCAGACAATGAAATGGGCTATTCAGTGAAGTAGGAGACAGTGAAAGCAGATCTTCAGCTGTTACAAGCTGTTAAAGAACTACTGAAGTCAGTTTTTGAGAGCCAAGGGTCTTCTTGGCACACTTGTGAGCTCACACTTTTATATTATCTTCTTCCTAATGATGCCTTTCCATCACTCAAGAGAATTTTTCTAATCTTTGCTTTCATAATTCCATTTATTATAGTTCTGGTCTAAAACAAAGCCCGAACACTGAAAATGCAAGTTCCATCAGGATGTTGCCAGCAAATTATAGAATGATTTGGGCATTTGTAGTATCAAATGTTTTATACTTGTAGGGGGGAAGGTCGGTTTCTTTTTGTACATAAGAAAGCAAAATACCTTAAAAAGAGCCTATTCCAGGACAGGTCAAAGACTAAAGACAAGAATGAAAACTGAAGTACAGAAGGTAATTGCCTAGTTTCATTTCACAGATCATTCAAACTAGAAAGAATGACTTTCATTTCCAAGAACTTGTGATCAAAGTTATCCAGTGCCATTTCAGGTCCTCCAACAAGAAACAGCTAACCCACATATTGTTTTCTGAGGCTATTGGTCTTCAACAATTGAATACAGAAGCTGTAAATACAGACAGAGGGTATGCTAGGCCACATCCTTTCTGTTGATGTGATTTCACAGCTTGGATATCCTTCTGTCGTCTGTGCAGAGCTGAAAGAGACTCAGTAGCCCTTAAGTCGTACTGGCCTCTAGAGACATTTTGGTATTGTCCTGTACTGCTGCAGCACAGTGTATGCTGGTATATTCTGGTCAACAGCCAACTCTCCCTTAATATCCTTCTAGGTAGCAAAGACATTTGTTTTTTTTGTTCCAGCTGTGGTGCCCAGAAAGAGAGACATAAATATAACTGTACTATTTGTGTGTTTTCTCCTTCACTAGCAGCCTCAGCTGCTGCTTCTGGTAGCTTTCAGTTCCAGAGGCATGACTAAAATTATGCAAGAAGAAATAGCAGAGTTGAAAATGTACATATAAAATAGAAGTTTAATTTTATGTCATTATCTTTTGGCTTATTCAGAAGAATTCAAGAACTTAATCAATCCTCTGACATGTATTTTGGGTCTACTGGCATGGTCTGTCTGTCACTAAGAATTTCGAAGGATAACATGCAGCTCTGATTTCTGCTTCAGAGAAGGAAGAGAAATTTACAGCTTGAGGAGGCAAAGGGTATATGGTTTATATATAACTGAATTTCATGATATCATGATGCAGAATGCTGAAATGAGAAGGTACAGCAGGCATAGGGAAGGATGTGATATTCAGTGGGTTTATTATATTTATGATGTCATAGTTGAAAACAGGAAAGTGGTATAGGAATCTGCAGCTGGAGGAAGGAGAGAAAAAAAATACAAAAATATATTTTAAATATCTGTTTTTCTTGGCTCGCCAAGTAAGGCAAATAGGTAGGTTTCTGCAGCTGGTAGGAGGATATATAAAAGGAGCCTGTGGTTGGTTTGGTTTTTTTGGGAAATGTATTTTTACAATATTCCTGTAGACTGAGAAGCTCTGCCTACACTAGCAAGCCTCAGAGCTGTAAGTTTACCAGCAGTTCTGATCCACTAGTGGATGTTGCATTTCAGCAGCATTGTCCACACTGGCTAGTCCAACCTTCTGTACTGTGGAGCTGAAGCCATGATGCGTGTAGGAAGAGGAAGGATAGGAATTCTGAAAAAAATACTTCAAGATGTTTTTCCAAAATAAATGGAAGGCAAGAGAACTTTCAGCCTGAACAGTTTGGTTTGGATCTTCATGGCCTACCGATCAGCAGTGCCAGTGTAGCATGATTCAGAACTGAAAGGTAAAAGGAAAAGAGAGAAAAGAAGTGAAAAGCTCTATGTCATGCCACTGTACTTATTAATCTCTGTTCTACAACTGATAGCTTCATTGTCCATCTTCCAGTGGTTGTGTTGTGGTAGCCACATTGTTCTAATGAACCATGAAAAATGATGCTGCTGATATTGCTATGTCAAGAAAAGGCACACAGGCCAACTTCTGAGCACGCTTTTGTACACACAAACCAGACCAGAAGAGTATCTGAAATGAAATGTCATAAAAACACTTTTTCTTTACTTACAAACATTAAATAATGCTACAGCAGTATTTCTAACAGAATGTAGAAGAGAAAGCTAATTAAATATTTAAAACTCAATTTCAGCCACTTTTCTGGAACCCATGAGTAAATGCAACCTGACATGTAGAAATACTTGGAACAGCCCTTCAATGACGTTTCAATTTCAGATAAAAAATGTTTTAAAAAAATATTCTACTCTATGAATTTTTCATTATTTTTGATAAAAGCAAATATCAGAACATCAACTGATTTTACAGTACTACCACCATCTGAAATTGTGGTTTTACCAAAACCAGTTTTGCATGATCTGGTCATTGTTTAACACAATGATCACTTTATGTCAAATTCTTAAACTTGGCACTCTCTCCTTCAAACTGCAGCTGAAAGGTTTCCATACTGATTTTTTTCTCATGCCTCTCCATTATCTATTGGGTTGTTCAATCTTTCTACCTCCCATGCATACATACCCAGTGTAAGCTCTTTCATCCAGGCAAGTTTCCCAGGATTTCACAGGTCTTACGGTCTCTCTTACAGTTTAAAACCAAGCACAACACAACAGTGACATTTAATAGGACAGTAATTATATGCCAACAGATGGAATAAAATGAGCTTATTTTGCTTGAACCACAAACTGGGTACTCTCCAGATGTGAGCTGACAAGCTTAGCAAATATCAATGGTACCAGATTAGCAGTATTTTGCAGCAAAGAGAGAGAATTAGGGGGAATTAGGGGGAATGAGCTTGGGCAGCTGAACTGGTACTTTAATCTTCATTCAGTTACTCAGAAAAAGATTGCTTCAGTTCTGACTCTGGGCCTGAATACTCTGATTCTGAATTAAGCCCTGGCTTAGATCTAGATTCACAATATTCAGACCCAGTTGAAGTCTGGATGTTATGAACAGGGTCTAGGCTGCAACTTTCCTACATTTGTTTTGTTTACATCATCCCATTTACCTGGAATTCGTTGGTTGGTTTTAACAAAAGAGTAAGTGCAATTGTCTTTGTTCTTCATAGGGTATTCTTTCCCCCAAAAGAGGTCAGTGGCACTTTGCTGTTGATTCCTGACAGCTGAGACTTTGCCGTTTCTGTTGTAAGAAACTTCCTGGTTTCCTTCGGATCACGCAGTGTAACACATTGTGCATCAGTGTGCAGTTTGCATTGCTGAATCTCTCAGCTAGTAGTGGTACGTGTGCATGAGCTGGAGCATTTCCTCAAATGACCCTCTCAGAATTTGAATTCCGCCTCAATTATATTTATGCATTCTCTCCACCTTGGTTTTTTGGCATCTTGTACTATCCGTCTGTCATCTGGCATCAGCGAATCCTTTCAAAATTTAATACCACTCATGCAAAAAAATTAAGTAAGTGTTCTTTTTGTAGAGTTGTATTGCTGGGTTCACTGTATTTAATGGTCTAAATTAAAAATCACACCTGAAAGTCTTACTTTCCTATTCTACCACTCTGACCAGGTTTAAAATAGTCTTCACAGGCATTGGATGAGAACTGTATAAACTGTTAATTTGTGTGAAGCAAAACTGGAAGGACAATTTCCTCCTATAGGTTGTTGGTTTGTTTCTCGGGGGAATTACTGGAGAGGTTTTTTTCCCCTTCTGGGTATTCTTTTGAAGCCAAAAAAAAAGAAAATTAACTGCTTCAGCAAAGATATTATACCACAAAGTCTGTAAATATGTAAGCATGATAATGTTGAGAGAGAGAGGAGAAACTTGAATGGGGCTATAATTCCACAGCTGCGAAAGGCAGATTTACCAATGTATAGAGCAAAGATGTTAAAAATGGGCTCAAAAGTTTACATGGTCACAAATAAGCATGAATAATCAATGTTTATCTGTTGAGATTTTATATATTTAGATGTTTTCTTCTTGGTGTTGTACAGAAAAAGGAGATGTCACACAAATTTAGTACTAGAAATACTAGAAAGGCTGTTTTGAAATTAATCACTGTCTTGGGAGATGAGGTCTCACATGCTAGCTTTTGGACTTGGCAAAGTCCACACTGTTCAACCTGGCCATTTTGTGTAAATGAATCTTCATGAATATACTTCTGAGAATTAATCAGTGGAATCACTTCTCTGACCTATTTGGCAGAGCTAGACTCAGTTGCTTTCAGTCAGTTTAATTTGCAACCCTTGGTCAGAAGGTTTTTAGGAGTTTTATGTTTAGTGCAGATATGAAGAGGCAAATGAGATTGTAAATGATGTTAACATGTGTGCTGCAGCAGGAAAGACTGCTCCCAAGACCTGGTTCCTATTTTTGCAGAATTTTGGTCAGGTTTGGGGCAGAAATCTGAAGTCAGGGAAAATCCACAACTGTGACTTCACTATTGACAGATAGAGCCATACTAAAGACAAGACAGGAGAAAAGTGGCATGTCTGTTTAATGGCATCCTGTCCAGAAAGTGCCAACAAACATATTTCTTTGTAATGAAGCATGTTAGCTTCTGTTGGCACCCTCCTACAACAAGGGGCACTCATTAGCGAAATGCTGTCACAGGCTCATAATTTTGTAGGCCATGGCCTATATTTGAGTTGCTCATATGCCAAACTCTGGCACACGTAGTGTGAGCGGGCATGCTGCCGCACCAACAGATGGCCATCTGTAAAGATGGTGCCAAAAGAGGAGCTTCAATAGGCTAAGCATTATGGAGATATTTCAGGCATTTTTACTCCCTATAGTTTGCTCACTAAGAGTAAAGGGAGAGGCCTTTTGTTAATTCAAACTGGAAATGAGAACAGCTCATCAGAACCAAAATCCTTTCTTTGGCTGCATTAAGTTCAGTACTATGATAAATTCAGATTAAACAAAGGGCAGGGGTGTGAGCCTGGCACCCTGATATTGAAACCTCCAGCTCCAGAAGCAGGCACTGGGGGACCTCAATCAAGCATAGCTCTGCAGTTTGCCTGTGATCTAGCATACATTCTTTGCCAAACTACATGAGAATAAGCAGCTGGGACATGGGAGTTTGAACATCCTCCCTGTCTGAACAAGTCCCTTGGGAAAGCAAACTTCTCCCAATTCCCTTGAAAGTTTCCATCTCTCTGTTCAAAAGATACCTTAAGCTTCCTGAAACAAATGCAGTAACTGTACCATAAACAGGGCTGCCATGCCCTACTTTTTCTTCCTCTGATGCCATTCAGCCTCTGTCTTTTCCTTCTTTTGTAGGGACCGGATGAGAACATCAGTCAATGTAGTGGGGGATTCTTTTGGTGCTGGCATTGTCTACCACCTTTCCAAGGCAGAACTTGACACCATTGATTCCCATCATAAAGGGCATGAAGACATTGAAATGACCAAGACTCAGTCAATCTATGACGACATGAAAAATCATAGGGAAAACAACTCAAACCAATGTGTTTTTGCAGCTCACAACTCAGTCATGGTAGATGAGTGCAAGGTACCTTTCACATTTATGGATATTGAGACATGTATATAGTACTGCATGCTTTATTTTACCGTATTTTTTAACCTGCATGTATTTTTCAAATCGTTCTGCAAATAACAATGTGACAACAAGGTCCATGAACCCCAGACATTTTGAATGTGTTTGAGCAGTTCAAAAGATGGTTTTTTGCACTCTTCTTGAAAACTTGTCATTTGATGGGAAAAAATCATGTACTTTGTTTACATATCAAAAGGCAAGATGCAGCGTATTATGGAATATGCCAAGACAGAGAATATGGCATCACCTCCTATGGACATTTACCTAATTTTCTGTGGCAACAGAGAACTTAATTGCCAACCCTAATGAAAGATGGCTGCAATTCAGATGCAGGTGTTGTCACTTGCTGACTGCCTTCATGATATGCTGTTCAGAGGTCGACACGTTGAATGCGCTTTAGCATGAGAATGCTCCTGCACTCAGCACGCTTCTGCTTCTCTTCCACCAGCGTTCCTTCCCAAGGCACTAAGGCACAAACACTCTCTTCCCTCTGTAACCCTTGCTGTAACTAACATGCAATATTAATACTTATAATGACATCTTGATCAGAGTGAAGTGAGCTTGAGCAACCCCACCAGCTGAATGCAAAGACAGTTTGGGAGATTAGTGGTTAAAAGTTTGCTGAGAACCCACCACTAGGATGGGGCAGCTCTCTCTCTCTCCAGAGAGAGCTTTTGAAAAGGAGGAGAAAAGTAAGTAAAACAAGCTGGAACTTCTAATTTCATAGTCTTTTTTTCTTTGTATTTTTAATGCTCCAGTCCGATGTTGTACACTGTCTTTGAGACAATGGGTTTGCCAATCAGCTTACCCTTAAGCCATTTATCCAAACAGATTCTCTTGTATCTTGCCACAACTGAGCCAGTATCTCGCTGTGAATGACTGCACTAAGTCCACTAGCAGATCGCCACTTATATTGGAAATACAATCTATACTGTCATTTGCACTTGTCTCTAACCTTGCTGGAAATGTTCTTTAGAATGATATTTTTTTCTAATGCTTAACTCTTAAGAATGCAGGCCAAACCTGAATTTTCAGGGGAAAAACTAATACTAAATTCAGGAAAAAAACCAAACAGCATTCATCTTATCTTCAATTTTTCCCTGGATTTTCCAAGGTTTCAATGAAGTGATTTTTTTTTAGAATTGCACATTTTTTCTGATGTGACACTCCCCATTCTCCTCAGACTCACTCTTTTTCTATTTAAAAAATTTAAAAAATAAGATCTGAAATGGAAGGAGTATACGTGCTTACACAAAATTGAAAATTGTCGTTAATTTATATTTCTCAAAAAAGGCAAGGACAAAAGAGATTAAAATTTGAAGAAAAAAAATAAACTCTCTGGAAAGAAAGATAGAGAGCATGTGCACACACACACTTTTTCGATGACTTCTTTTGGAATTTTTTGAAAACTGTTTTTTAGTTAAATAGCCGATGCTGGGTTTAAGATTATGTTTATGAAACTGAATACTGATAATTTAATCTTCTCCCAGTTTCTCAGATTTGCAGAGAGATCCAAGTCACGTTAAAAGTAGCCTGTTGATGCAATCGATACTTGCTGCACTTTCTTTTCTCCTTCAGTTTCTCATATCATTTCCCTCAGCTGAAGCAACAGCTTGCCTCAAAACCATGGATTAATGGTGCTGTATATCATCCTTAGCACACCCTTTAATTCAAGTTTGGGACCAGTGATTTATGAGCTAGAAATGTTTGTTCTTTTTGATTGTTTTAGGTTTGCTCTGCATACAGTCTCAGTTTGCACTTTTAAACTCATGAAAAGAGCCAGGCTTTACTGGATTGAGCACAAGGCTGACTTTGAGCAGGTCACTTCTCTTGTCTGTCTGCAAGCTGCCAAAAGGATGTGTTGTTGTGACCTAACTGATGAGCTATGAATATATGCTGGCACTTGCAAAGCGTTTGGATCATGTTGAAGTGGTCTACAACTCCCAAGTGTTAGACTTGCAAAGGCAACAGAGAATAGAATCTGAGGCTTTGAAAGAGCCAGCTGTTAAATTTGAAAAGCCATCTCTTCATCCTGTCCAATGCGCTGGTGGGTTGAAAAGCTTACTGCCACTCTGGTCAGGATATGGAAAAGCTAATCTACTTGCATGCCCTTTCTGTTTGCTTCCTGTAATATATTCCATGTCTAACACTAGTAGTTTATAATTTTGCATGGTCAATGTACATAATTAATAAGTAGTTTACCTTTGTATGGGGTTAGAGTGGTTGTTATTGCATGATATTTTTGTATTTTTTTATCATATTTCACATGACTCTGTGTGATTTTCATTTCTGAATAAGCTGTTCATTCCTGTATGTGCATGTTTTCCCCTTCCAATTATCTAAGAAAAAGCTTGACTTTGTATCAAAAATCAGTGCATTTTGTCATGTTTCCATGTCCCAATGCTTCCATGCATCCTGTTTATCCAGCATGGGGAATTTCAGCTCTGTCTTTAAGTTTTCATTTGAAGCTGAAGATGTTAAATTACAAGGTAAGTTAGGAAAAAGTAAGCCATCTGTTTAGAATGAAATGAAAGATTCTCTCACATTATCAAGATCTACATCACTTTTGTAAAGTTAAATTGAAATTGTACTGGTTTGATTTTTGATTTTTTTTTTTTAAGTCATTTGGCTGGAGATATCTTTCTTGAAACACGGGTTCATTTATACTGATCTCTGGAATGGAACATATTGTCCAGTGTTCACTGTGAGTTGGTAGATCTCTGTAGGTCTTCTACCATACTCAAAGCCAAAAATTTCCAGCATGTATCTTTACAGGAAAAGGTGAGGTTTTACTGTACACCATGTGAGTCCAGTTTAGCTTTACTGTGAATTTTTAATTGGACTATAGTCAAAATCTTTTACTACATTGTTATAGTTGTATGATGAACAATACTTTCACAACATGTATTTTCTTCCATTTCTTTAAAGGTGGTGTAATTGTAGGTGAGTTTGTATAGATACACTTCCATGATTATTCTGGCCTTGCATATTTTTCATGTTGTTGCATCAGGTATGCAACTTTGCTAAAGAATTCCACTGAAAAAATACGATTTTCTACATAAAAAAAAAGAAATCTGTTTTCGAAATAATCCAGAGAAATCTACAAGAGGCAGAAAGGGCTAGAATCTGACTTATTTTTGCAATTTAAGAAAAAAAACCCTACAGTGAAGGTTAAGAAAATGTGGAACATTTTTCTACTGTTTATGTTTTCTAGTCATTATAATGAATAAATGAACAGGAATCTCACTATTTGGGAGTGTTGTTAATTCTGAATAAATACATTTTACTTATCTAATAAGTGACAGTGTATGTAACTCCTGTAAACATCATAATCTTCCATATAAAACTCAGTACTTTTCTTGTCAAAGTGCCTTGGCCTTTAAGTCGCTTGTTGATGATAATTACTTGCAGGTAACACTGGCAACCAATGGCAAATCTGCAGACTTCAGTGTTGTTGAAGAAGAGCCTTGGAAACGGGAAAACTAAGTGAAGAGATTCCTAGCTGCATCCTTAATAAATCCTGAAGCTATCTTGTGGCAGAAGATACCATGGTTAAAGAACATTTCTCTTTTTTTTTTTTTTTTTCTCTATTTAACATCTACAGTTTCTGCTTAATTTTGTAACTGAAACTTAGCAAAGATCTCATCAAGTCATTGTAGTGTCTTTGCCAAGCAATGATCCATAGCCATTGTCTCCCTTGTGTTGCTGTTTGGATGATGCTCCTGGAGAATGCTCCATGCAGTGCAATGTGCTCTCACCCACTTCCCCTTTCATTCAAGACACAGAGAATGTAAATGCTGCAAAATGGGAAGATCAAAGTGCCAGTACAGTTCACTACAGGGACTCAGGGTCACAGATACAAGAGAAACATAACACCACGTAAGCCTTCAAGTGTTTTGGTGACTCTTGTGGCATACCTGATCTGTTTATCACTGTATGGCTAAAATACCTTTTGAAGACATCCGTAAAGATTTCCATTTGTTTTGATAATAACAAGCACTGTACTTTTGTGCCTAGTTGTACTTCAAACTGAGCTTATATCTGGGAGGAGGATTAATGCATAGAAGTCAATAAATTATCCCAGACATTTTGTTAGATCAGTACAACTAAAACTTAGCATCAAGAGAAGACCTTAGATTTGTATGTGCATGCAGTGTATTTTTATCAGATGTCCCAGGGCAGGTGCAGCCTTTATTTTATGCTGGGGCTGTGCTGCTTTGTGACCACAATGCATCATACAATACAAGGCAGTATAATTACAGGGGTAGTAGTTCCTTCACTAAATCTATGGCTGTTGTGCAAAATACAGAAAACCATGGACTCAGTTGTGCCATTTTTAATCAAAGCAGGTGGTACCTTACTATTCACCCTACTCCACTGACGTCAGAGGGGTTTCTCATGCACGATGGGATGGATTGGATGGGATACTCAAGTAAGGTACTACTAAGATTGATTACGGATGTCATGATTGGGGACTTGATAATGAGCTGCAAACAAGTTCTGAATCCATTACTCTTACAGAATTTTTGCATGTGATCATCAGTAGCATTTGCTATCAAGTGAAAGCCATCTTTCAAGTATGTCATGTTTCAGAGAGTGGCTAAATCCTGAGTTCATTGCTAAACCAAATTCAATATAAGGTTAAGAGAATTTGTCCAGGGTTAGGACTGACTGAAAATGAAACCAGAATTTCAGGATTTAGGCCAATATGTTGAATTTATATCTGGTTTTTTGCAGAGTAATAAGTATATAACTCCCTAATATCAGAGAAATGTTTCTTTGAGCACATGGCACCTGAATTCATGAGACAGTGTTTGGTCAACATACTATATCTGACTCAACCTGTCAGAAGAAATTGCAGTGAGAATAAACACCTTGTGAATTTTTTTAAAGGTGCTTGTTAGTACTTAACAATTTTAAGATACTGGTGAATACCATTATCCTGTTAGCAATGTTACATAGCAAAGCTGAGCCACATGGCCTTGGAAGGTTCTACTCATGGCACAAGCTTTATGCACTTTTGGGGGGACTCTCAGAAATTTTCAGAATGAATCAGAATATGAGCATATGGTGAACTTAAAAATGGCAAGAAACAGAATTCAAACATTTATGGAAATAGGCCATTCAGTGTCTGTGCTCAGACCTGTCATGGGTTTAGAGGGGAATAATGTGTTTAACTGTAGAGTGTTATTTGGCTCTGTAGAAGCTATCAAAGTAAAAATATAATCTGCTTTTGTTCATCTGCATTCATATAAATATCTCTGAAACTGCACAAGGACCTAAGCCAGCCAAGGCTACTTGAATGATTAATGATGTGCAAGATCGAGTCCATTGTCAGAGTATCCCTCATTTAAGCATTTATAGTGGAATATTTTTCTTACCACTGTATTTTTGTCATCACTTGAATGCCGTGGCCAAGCAAATCCTAAGCAAAATGGCCTATATAATTTAACCAATATTGAACCACTGTGAATTCTGTAGGCCTCTAACATGTATTAGAGGGAAAGGCCTTTGGAAAAGGCCTCCTGAAGGATCTTGAGGATTTAATTTTAATTTTTTTTTTTTTTTTTTTTTTTTTTTGTGAAGGAAAGAATTGTAAGTTATTCGGAGAAGTGGCAGGCAGGTTGTATTCTCTTTTCTTCGGTTGCTCTTAGCATATCCAGAGTTTATTAGCTCTGTCTAGGTATTGCTTCCCAAGTAGCATTCACTGGGTTAGGTGCCAGAAATGTGCCTGGGATGGTGTGTAGGTACTGTAAACTGTTCCCTACTCTGAGGGTGCTGACTCTCATCAAGTGAAATTTGTTGTCACTCGAGTGTAGTTACATCCAAGAATAACACACAGCGTTGACCCCGATTTATATCCAGCATTCTTGAGCTATTTCATGGCACAGCTCACCCATTAATAGATGATTTTTCATCCTCTTCACCACAGCATTTTCTTAGGAGCAGCCACATTGATTGCTTGCATTGAAAGTAGCTTTAGAAAACTGGTCCATATTCTTTTAGCTGTCATTTGAAACTGTTTAGCAGTTGGAAACAAATAGGGATGTCAGCAACATGTGACTAGGCAGCTCCACAAAATTACATATTGAGAAACACTTAGAATATGCTTACAGTTATCCACTTGGGATGTAATGTCCTTTGAAGAGTGCTTCTTTGGATGGAGACTAGGGAAGGAAGGAATGCGGTGCTGGAGAAACCCCACCCACAAATGGGAGAATAAATTTGGCTCTTTTGATAGGATTAGAATAGCAGACTGTGATTTTAAAGTGGTAATTCTGTAGATACAGTAACTCAGGGATTTTTCAAAATATAATTATAATGGTATTTCTCTATTTAAATGTGGATGTGGGAGAAGGAGAAATGTTGGGTTTCGTATATTCCTCTGCTTGTAGCCTGACTGAAGATTTAATATAGTGTTACTCCAGTGCAGCACTGTATTAAATCATCAAAAAGTTTTCCATTTCTGTGGGAAAATGTAGCTCACTCTTGGCTTTCATTTCTCAGTTTGCTCATTCCACGAGGCCAAGTTGCTACTTAACTAAATAAACAGAAAATAACCCAGGGACCGTCCACTTCAGCTAATCCAAGGTTCACGTTTCAGCAGGCAGTGCTGGTAACTGGCCAGCCTCCTTTTACTTTCACTAGGAGTCTCAACGCATTAATTTGCATCTTGCAAATTTTTTGTATCTGCTCACGGTGCTGGGGTGGCAAAGAAAAAGCTCAGTGAAAAATCATTTGGTTTCTGTGTAGTTCACATTAACATTGTTTTCTGCATTTGCTGCTCTGTCAGTTCCCCCCACCTTTGTCTGTGCAACTGTGATATCCTTTGGCCTTTGGATTGCTGGCAGCACATTTGCACATGGAAAACTCTAGACCAGGCAAAGACTCAGTTCATTGCTTACTAAATGACATCCATGCATACACATTTGCTTTATGCATTTGCTGCTGAAACTGGGTCAGCATTCTCATAGTAATTGTTCACTGAAAGTAAAGCATACTGGATGTTACAACTGCAGGAGAGGTGGAGCACTTTGCCACTGAAATTGTCTCTTCATTGCTTCCCTTGGAAAACAACGGCTGCACCAGGCTTTTAAGAAATGTGTGTGGGTCTTACACACAAAGATTCTTCAAATAGGTAGGGCAGAAGCCACTTGGTCCCTATTACAAGATGTGGTCTTTCCATTTGAATTGGTGAGAAACTCAGTAGGTCTTTGAAAAACTGTTTGCAGTACTAAGAACTGTGCCTGCCATGCTTTGACTGTGTGAAAGCCCCACTGAAATCTGTGAGAGTCACAATGTTCCAGGAAAAGTCAAGTCCCTTCCTGTCTCTCTTAAATTATAAGACATTTCACAATCCCATCCTAGGGAATAGTCTTTGCTATTTATAATGAAGCTGATTCTCACATCCAAAAGATTTCTGCCAAGATACATTTTTTATACCTAATTGTTTCAGTGCTACAAGCCCAGCACTGAATTTAAAACTTAGCACAAAAATAAGGATCACTCTCATTACAGATTTTTCCCATGTTTTTTCTGAGATATAGCTATCTCTATTTCTTTCTCAAAGCACATGTAATTCCAGACTTTATGCCGCTTTTAAAAGTAGGAGTAATCTAGATTTCTAATTTGTTTTCCATCACTCCCAGGGTCACTAGTTTTCCAGCAGTCAACATGCAGAAGAGAGGCTGTTCATCTGAGGAGCTGAAGCATCAGCATGTGAATACATTCATTCTGGTGACTTGCCTGGATCTTCTTTGCTTCCTTGCCTTCACCTGTGTTATTGCAGCCTTGTTGTAGCAACACAGCAGCGGTCGCACAAATCCCCATAACTATAAGCAATATTAAACCTTCCCTCTAACATTCACTTCTCTTTTTATCTTTAAAAAGGCTCTGAGCTTTAGTACCAGGCTCAGAGGAATCCTTTTGTGGAGATGTAAAGGTATAACTCTTTCTCATCTCTTTAACTTCCATTCAGCTCTTTTTATTGCTGCATTTAATTAATTTACAGAAGGATAAATAAGGGCACTTTATAAAAATGTACTGTAATATTATTCTGTTATGAGCCTGAAGACTATCTTGATTTTATTACTGTGACTTTTAAGGCCACAATTAAGATATTTTTCATATTAGCCATTATATAGTCCATTGGGACAGTTCACCTCAGCTATAATTCACCATATAAGATTATGTAGAAGCTCCTGTTCCCAGCAGAAAGCATTCTTGGAAAGATGAGTTATTTTCTTCTCTCCAATAATATTGATGACTTTGAAGGGAAAAGATTTACCCAGTTTCCTTTGTCAAAAGAATGATATAGAGAGTGTTGTTTCAAGTCCTAAAAAGAACAAACAAAGGATTTACAGTACTGAAGTGTCAAAACAGGCAGTCAAGCTATAAATCAATTGTTCAGCTTTGCCATCCTGTTTTTGAAAATGTTGTGTTCTTGCTCATGGTTTTTCTGAAATGGTGTATTTAGTGCATATTCCTTCCAAAGTCATCAGTCTTTCTTCCCCCGTGGGCACCAAGGCTGTGTCTCCCCCCTGATAATGCACAGACTTGAGGCAGGACTCCTGAGAAGCCCCCAGCAGCAGTGCCCACTACAGGCTCTACAATGGGTGCCTCCCCCAGTCTTTCCTCCTGGTCATACTCTGTGTTCAATGGAAATCTGCTGCTATGGATGAGTCAAACTGCTGCTGATGCCCAGGTGCTGGTAATTTTTTACTTCCCTTTGAGTGGCCTCCCTGGCACAAGGTTCTGAGGAGCTGTCCTTCACAGGTGCCCACCATCCCAGAGACACCTTCCCCTTTTTAGGAGAAACACAGTGACTCCCCACTAATGGGTTGATACAAATCTAACAGATAAAGTGGGTGTGCAGTTGCAACTATGAGTCTTACAAAAAAGCCAGGTTCCAGACATTGGAAAAGCCTAGAGCACATGACTGAGCCACTGAGTAGGTCACTACTAGTCGAGGATGGAAATAACCAACAGCCTAATGCAAGATTTGGGGAGACAAGAAGACTTGTGAGGTTTCTCTCTTAACCCAACCTTTGATCAACCCAACCTTTGATCCCCTTTCGTGTCTAATTCCATCCTGCTGCAGAGCCAATGCTGATCAATGCTAGAGCATCCAGACCTTCTTGTCTTCTACTCAACATTCAGGAGTCCTGAAACTGTTTTTAATGATGCTCTGTGGCACACACCATTGCATGAAGGTAAGCTGTCATAGGCAGCATCACACAACCTGGATTGTCTCGTACCCGTATATTGCTTTGTACATAAATAGTGTAGTCTGCTGGAATTTTTGTATCATCCTTTTCCATTCCGTTTTCTACAGTTTTTCAAAGACTGTAAGCAAACTGGGCTTGCATACTGATTTTGCAGTCAGTATTGTAGATTATAGTGTTTCTGTGTTGGTGTTTTCTATGGACTTGAGTTCTTGTGTACTACAGGTTGTCCTTCCTACTTAAAGACAACTGCATACACTTCCATCCAATATTTCCTGCTTCTTTCTTAAATATATCTTATATCCTATGATCCAGTATGAACTCTTGCTTGTAGAATGCACCAGAAAAAGCTGAATATGTATTTATAGTGTTAAATATTGTGTGCACAACACTGATTTAGTTAAGAATAATACAGGTTTAAGGAGTTTGTACTTGTTCTCTGGAAACTACAGTGTAGACTGAATTAAATTACCTAGTATCTGTAATTTACAGACACATAAATATTTTCTTAGAATGTTTTCTATGGGATCGTATTAGGTAGGGAAATAATCCTTTAAAGGTGATCTATACCTTAGAACAAAACCAGTTTTCTTATGACATTTAGGATCAATGAAATATTTTTGTGTTATGTTTGGTGATGAATTATAGACAAAGCACAAAATGCAAGAAGCAAATAGGAATTTCAAGATGTCCTTAAATGCTGCAGTTCATCATGGAACAATACTATAATAATCTAAGCAATCTTCTAGATTGACTGTCTTGGGCAATCGTCCCTCACTTTTATAATTTTTCCTGGTGTTACCTTTGCCAAATCCTGCAGTTCTTCCTTAGGACTTGTTAATGTATAACTGACTAGCTCAGAATGCCGTTTATAGAAAATAGATCTGGACAGGCAAAAAAAATATGTTGTCAGGTACCCCATCCATCCTGCTACAATACAGTGTGTGTGAGTTCAGCCTGTGGAAAAAGTTCAGGATTTTGCCACCTAACTTTGCCTTCTTGAAAAAGGACCAACATAACCACCATGGGACCAATGTAATTGGGTAGCATCCATACAAATACCTCCTGTTTTCTTAAGTATTTTTAAGAGAATAGCCACTATATTTTTCAACCCAAATTACAGTTACTTCTCATTTTGGTAATTTCTTCCCATTAGGCAAATACCTGTTGGCATTAAGGCCGTGGCTGTAATAATTTCAACTTAATTAATAAATAACTGTTTTTAGAGGAATAAAAATAAAATAATATAAATATTCATAACAACTATATAACAAACAAAAAAAAATCTTCTATGGCCTGCTGGCTCTTTGACTGTAATTCAAAACAAAGAAAACATCTAATAGGAAACACTGCTGTCCCAGTGTGACTGATACTGGGTATCTCTTCAGCTATTCAGAAATCCATGGGGCCATGTTATTCTGCTGAGGTTTTGGAGCCTTAGTTTCTAGTAGATATATGTGTAGGAAGTGTGTTGATATACCCTTGTATTTTGATCTATATTGTATTTCAAATCAGAAATAACAGGTATTAACTTAATAGGAATCAAAGGTAGAATAGTGCTGAGTTACTAATAGCTGTACAAGTTTATTGATACCAGTTTTGACATTTTGTTGAAGCATGATGTCCAGTGCCTCTCTGCACTTAGTGTAGATAATGTAGCTATCAACATGTAATTTCAGTGAAATGGTGTATACAGTATGTGTAGCTGTGCTTTAAATTAATTTAATTGGTTTCTGTGTGAGACATAGTAGAAAATTAGACTGTGTTTTAAAATTTTGTTCTACTTTCTGTTTTTCATTTGTATCTGCGTTTGTTTCTTTTTGACTGTTCAACTGATTAGATTCCGCAGCTTAGTAACTACTTTATCTGTCTCTTATGGAGTACCCAGTTTTGATAACATTCAGAATCGTGTATGCAGCCAGCTCATTGTAAATATGTTAATTTTAGTTTTCAACTATCTAACCAGTATGGTGTGTGTTAGAAGCTGCATGTGTGTTGTAGTGAGTGAAAGTGATCTCAGCATAGATTTGCTGCCTGGTGAATACACTTGTTATGACATAAAGAATTAATGTACACCTGGAATGATAAGTTTCTGCTTTATTTTCTTACTGTTTGCTTGCAATGTTTGGACTCTCTATCACCAGAAGCTTTAGTAAGTCACCATTTAAATTGGCACAAAGAATGAGGGGAAGTCCATCTAACTGCATTCCTGTTGGGTGCCTGGGCTGCTTTTGGCTCTGTGCATCATTCAGCCCTTAGTCATGTCCTGGCATCACAGGATCCCTCTGAGTCACTTCCAGTTACTCCTTGACCACAGATGCCAGGAAAGCAGTGCAGTCCCACGGCTGGGACTGGGCAAGCCTGCAGGCAGCAAGGGGCTGCCAGTTCTCCCAGAGTGCCTGAGAAGTCTGAGTAGGAACCTCTGCTCCATCCCCTTAGCAGGAACAGTCTCTGAGAAAGATGAACACACTCGTGGGCAAAGGGGCACTGTTTGTTTCATTGTTAAAAGGGATATTAGCATTTATTGGAAAAAGAGATGTCAAACTAAATTCTTCTAAAGCTACTGTGGTTGTTGTACAGGCCTGTAATTTACAAAAGTATGTCTGATCATTAGAAAAGACAGATCAACTACGTAGTCAGTGGCAAAAATCTTCTGAAATCAGAGCTACAGTTCAGATCGATGAGAAAATAGAACCTTGCAGCAACAAGAAGCTGATTCATTCCTAGATACTCTGGACCTAGATCTTATAATCGTCTCCTCTAGGCAGACAGAAAAAAAAATCAGGCCCCAAAGCACAGAAACTATTCTGCTTAGTGAGTCCTGTTATGATGCTTCAGGATGAATTGCACACTGGAGTACTCTGTGCTGCCTGCTCATCATCCCTTGCCCCTTTTTTAAGGTGACCAGGCATGAACTGGAATGTTTTGTGATGTTCTATTGTAAAAAGGATTAAAAAGGAGAGGGATAAGGTTGGTCTTTACGCTCAGAAAGTTCTGGAGATTTTGAAATGACATACTGTACAGTATCTATAGCACAGTTTGTTTAGAAATTAATAAATGCAGATGATAAAATTTCTCCCTACCCTGGGCTCTGTTCTGTGTTGTAGTTGGAATGCCTTGTAGACTGATTCTATTTTTGTAGTTCAGATCCTTTCCTCTTTACAAGGATTGTTAGTCATTTGCTTTTAATGCTGTCCTAGGGTGATTTTCTTACAGAGTGAACTGATTTCTTTAACTTTCATGTATAAAACAAACTAGACATTCTTTCTATACTGGAAATAGTCATGAATATAATATTTCACTAAGTGTTGTACCTCTTATGTACATATCATCAATAAATGTTGATTCATAATTTTCACAGCTTCCATCTGTGAGTTTTAATTTCAGCCTGGGCTCAATATGGGAATGCTTTGTGTAGGTGTTTACATAAAGCAGTCTGATGAGGGAGGCTGCCTATTCTGAGAGCTACATGCAGGGTAGAAGATGGACCTGACTTTGCCAAAGAGTTAGAAATCTCACCCCTCACTTTATCTCCCAAATATTCCAGGATGCTGGCTGCAAATGAGCTCATTTTCCACAAAGGCCAGGATTCACTAAATTCAATTCTTGGCAACGAAGCCTAGAGAAGTGAAAAGATGTTAGAAGAGTGGGAGGACACAAATCAATGACTGCAGTTGCTTTAGAAACCTACTTCCCTCCCCTGGCTGCTAAAAAATAAATCTTTTATTCCTAGCCTTTCTAAAAAAAAATAATAAACAAAGCCTGTAGCGGAACTTCTGGAGTTCTTTATAAAGAAATCAACAGTACTTAACACATAAATTAAGAGCTCTCATGGAGTAAACCATGGCCCGGTGGAGTGGCAGTTGCCAAGTATGGAGAGAAAGTTCCAACGTTTATGCATGCTCGGAATAGCAGGCGCTGCGGAAATAGCACCGCTACCGGTGTGTGATAAAGGCCCCCCTGGAACCTCAGCTGCGAGGACTAACAGTGTGCACAACCCTGGGCTTATTTCTTCTTAATCATCCACTTGAGAAATTTCCAACGAAATCCAGGCATGGCAGGAAGTGGCTTTGGCCGTGCCTCAGCTGGCAATCTGCCCTCTGAGTCAGTAACGAACTAAGTCCTGACATGGTGCTAGGAGGATCTTTGGGCAAAAAGGATATCTGATTTACTGAAAAAGTAGATCTATCTGCTGCCATTTTGATACCAGAGGAAAAATGTCCTGATCTGGCCTTATCAACAAGTGTTGTTAATAAATGCATTCTGCTAACATAAAATTCTTCACTAAAGTTTTTCCAGGATGCCCATCACTCACGTACTTCATGTGCACCCTGTACATACAAATTCTTCCCATAAAAGGAATCTGTCTGTTCTTCTGTTACACATCAGAATAAAAGTTTAAAATTAAAGGCTTGACACCAACCTGTGTATGTTGCTTTTTTTAAAGCAATGTTTCTGCAAAAAGACCATAAATAACTAACACATGCAGGACCCAGTACTGCAATTATAAAAGGTGACCTTTCTGAAAATGCACACCCCCAAGGCTGATTCTCTGAGCCCTTGCAAGCCCCCTGTACCCCTTTTCTCCATGTCCATAGCCTTAGAGAAAAAGATTATTTCAGGAGTGTGTTTGTGTCTGGAATGTGTCCCTCTCTACAGGAAAGAATCTGCTAAAAGGGGATATAAAAGCCAGTGAGTTATGAATCATGGACCCATATTAAGAGATATAGCTGTATCTCCTCTCAGACATGAAAGAACAAGCGAGATAATACTTCAGGGTTGTTAGATCAGAAACAATCTTCTCCTTTGTATTAGATAGTGAAAGAAACAGGTGGCCCCAACGTACAGTGCTTTAGGAGGAAAACAGCATTAAAAATTACACTCAGTTGGGCTGGGAGGAGTTATTTGCAGCAAGCACTTGTATTGCAATAATGTACAAATACCCCAGCAGGGCTTGGTGCCATTTTCCTTCCAAAGCTATGCAGAGCCCTGTAAAGGCACTCAAAGCTGAGGCAGCTTCCCAGACTGGGCAGGTGACTGCCTGCAGTCTCACTTGTGCAGCAGGCAGTGAAGGCAGGAAGGAAAACAGATTGCATGCAAGATAAAGTCTTGTGGTCGTGGTGGTTCAGGCAGACAGGTTCTGTGGTGATAAACAAGATGTGTCTGTGTAGTCAGATAAATGACAAAACTGACTGCTGCCCACCAAAACTACAGGAACAAGGTCTGGAGTGACAAGGCCTCACACTCTTGGTAGGGCTTCTGAAGTACAAGGATGAGCATTTAGAAAAGCAATGTAGGGTCTGTTTTACACAGTGTTGTGCTCTTCATTCTCACTCGTGACTGAACTAAAAATGTTTGCTTTTCAGGTAGACAGTTGTAAAACAGATGTATCTCCCATTTGGCTGTTTTCTTACTGGGGTGCCTGAAGATGCTGCATGGATCACTCTCCTGTGATCCCTGGACACCACTTGAGAAATACTGCTATGCAGATATGCAAGGGAGAAAAGACAGCTGACTGCCAGTGCAGTGAAGGGACAGAGGGACCAAGCTAGGAAATGCACTCAAAATTCATTCCACTATTTCACCCAGGTTACTGGTGATTGACCAGATCATTTCAGCTTTGTTTCTGAACCAGCCATCAACCTCCTTGAACAAAGGGTAAGTTTGTTTTTAAGTCACTGGCTGAACAAACAAGCATCCCTACCTTGAGTTCATTTCAGAGTTTCACTTAATTAATGAAAGAAAGATTAACTAGAAAATAAACCACTAAAGAACTGCAGGGAAATACCCAAGAACTGTAAAGCTATATAAAGCTAGAATCTGAAGACCTACAGCTGGAAAACAAACATGCTGAACTGAGGGGATGATTGTGAAACAGTTTCATAGGAAGACAAACTCCATGTACTTGCACACTAGGTTACAGATAGACAGGCAATGCTTGAACGAAGCCAAAACACAGAATACTTTGTGGATCCAAAAAGTAAAAGGAGCCCAACATTTGCTCTGAGGTTTGTATCACTGATGGCTGTAGTCCACAGCATGTGCAGGAAGACTCTTCTCTCCCTTTTGGTGTGCTGTCAACTGAGATCACTGTCTCGTGTATGGGGCTCAGCTGTCATGGATTCACCTTAGATAAACTCAGCTGCAGAAAACTGGCTCCTAAGTTAGCTGTGGTAAGCTGCTGCTAGCAATCTGCAGCAGCAGCCCTGAACAGGATGCTTGCTTTTAAAAAAAGTACTTTGATAAAATACAAACTCAGACTTTAACTCCCATCATGGGGAAGAACAGTTTATTACTGTTTCTTACAAGAAAAATGGAAGTGTGGAGTCTCAACTCACGCAAAGGAAATTGAGGTCACTGAAAATGTGGTCACTGAAAATGATCTAAGGGTTTTTTTAGATTTATCCAGGAAAGAAAAGCCTTCTGTCCTGCCAGAAGGTAGAGCATGTACACCAATTTATGACAAATAAATTTAGAATTAAAGCTAAAACTCAGCTGTACCAAAGCCAATTGGTACCAAATGGTACCAAACCATTTATACACTTCCACGTGAGACTGGCAATATGGGTATTAAAACTGACTGCATCCTACCACAACTGCCCAAGGCAAGGCTTTCAAATGCCAGGTACAAATTTTAGAGCCTCCAGAGAAGTGGAAAATGCATTACTGCATCCTTCTCTGCCCTGGGTTGCTCTGAGAGTTACAAAGACTTCAGGGCAAACTGCAGACCTAAAAGTTTCTGGATATACAGAGTCTCCACTGCCTATGAGACATATGCTGATTTACCACTGCCAACCTACGTACCCCTAATCTCAGCTGTGCCTCAGCTTCAGCACCAGCAGAAAGCTGATGTTGACCTAAATTCTAAGTTAAGTGGCTGTTTGAGTGAGATTTTTCCTTAATTTTCTAAAAAATGCTGGAGGTTTTTCTGATAAATGTGCTTAAATTTATGGCATATTAGACTTGAACAATCCTGTTTTGTTGTAAATTTGCACATTCTTCTTCTTTTTTTTTTTTTTTTTTTTTCCCCAGTAGGACCATAAATTACTTCTAAGAATTTTAGTGCAAAGGGAAAGCTATGCTATGTACTAGACACCCCCCCAAAAAAAAACCCCAAAAAAACCAAAAAAAAAAACCAAACCCAAAAAAAGGTAATTGTATAGCTGTATCTTCTATCTGGAATATTAAAACTAGCTGAAACTATGTCTGTTTTTGAGAAAAAAGGTAATCTTTTTTTGACAGTTTTTGTGGACTTGTTTTGATCCAAAACTTCATGATTTTTAAAATTTTTTTAAAGAAAAACCGGACATTCACATCAGTGTTCAATGGACACCATTTTGTGGCAGAGAATGTATAAAGATGGGTCTCCTTCCCCCACTTTTTCATCCAAAACCCTTTTGCCTGTAGTGTAGGAATCAATAAATTCATTTTAGTAAAACTTTTTAAATTAAAAAGTCTGAGACTCCTTGAAGGTGTCACTCAGACAAAACCTCATTGCTTGCTGGAACCATCCAGACAAAATTGAAGGAAGGCTGTGTTTAAAGCATATGTAAAGTTTCACTGTCCCTGCTTCACCTGCACTTTGACAATACTCAACTGTTTTGAGGTCAGGAGAGCTGCTTTGATGGTGCATTTTCTTCTACAGTTTTAATTTTTAAAAAATCCCTATGCAGCAGCTCATTTGACCAATGTGAAGATCTGTATCAGTCTTGCCCTCTCAAAACAGGAAGATAAGCAAGAAGCAGAATTGTCCCATCCTGCTGTAAGAGGAGCTGGGGAGGATTATTTTGATAGATTTCTAGCATGAAAATATGCCCAAAAGCAGAAAATACTATACCCGAGAACCATTTATTGATAGAGAAAGGACATGGTTCTGGCCAGAGTGGGTCAGAAAAGAGACCAGAGAGAGAAAAAGGGAGATGGAGAGAAAAACTGCTTTAATCTGCTAAGGCTGCTCCCACAGCTCCATTTCCCAGGCATATTTTCCCAAGCATCCTTAACACCTGGCATGTGTTAGGGCTTTCAGCATGTGTACAGCCCCTACAGTAGTTTTTCACCTCATGTATAACATATGTTGAGGCATAAATAAAAATCAAATCGGTCCCTCTCAGAAATGTTTTTGAAATCTTGCTTTTTCTAACCTTACTCGAAAGGGGTGAGAAAGAGAAGACAGAAAGTGCAGCCTCTATTTTTTCCGAGAGGCTGCTGTTTCTGTCTCTAAGACACTATTACTCCCCTTGGCTAAATTTGCCTCTCCTCATTGCCACAGCTGCTTGCCCCCAGCACAGGGGATGCCACATGCAGCAGGGCACAGCAATGGGGAGAAATAAGCTACTAAGGGAAAATTCAAAATCAGTTTGCAAATGAGGTGGTGGATGTAGAAGATGACTTAGAGGTGAGGGAGGTTCACAGGAAAAGGCTCTTTTTTCCTACTCAGAGTTGTGAAACATTAGAGTGTCAGAGTGCTGGGGATGTTGAAGGTACTTTCCCAGTAGTAGTAGTACAGAAATTTCACTCTCCCTTTACATCCTTTCCCAGAAATTGTGTTCTCCCTCCGTCCTGAATCCTCCAGAGCTCCACACCCAAAATACCTTTGCACAATTCTTTCCACCCTTAAGGAACAGGAATTTTGTCACCCACTCTCACACAGCTGGAACCACCAAGGAACAGCCCTTTTCCTGCCACCTTTTGTCCTTTTCCCCTCCACAGAGAAGTAGTCAAGAACCTGTGGTTACCAAAAGGGCTGGTATTTTACTAATCAGAGCTCTTGCAGAGACTCACAGGCATCAGACCCTTGAACTGTTTAATAAAGAATAAGAAATAATTATTGTCTAATGGCCTAATATAGCTTAAAATAAACCCATTAATTGCTGACTTACAAAACGCCCTGGCACCTTTGTATGCGGAGGCAGAACACAGTTGTCAGAGGATTTATTTCCTTCATCTACAGAAAGAATAATTAGGACCAGTCCTAACCAGAATGATATGTGCTAAAGAGACACTTGGCAATTGTCTTCTAAAAATATTCCAGGCAACATGCTTCAAACTAATTAGAACAGAGTCTGTTGGTGTTGACAAGGGACACACAAGAAACATCTCTATCATGTGAAAAACTGCAAAGTACAGTTTTGGAACTGGTGTTGTGGAAAGGGTTTCACATCCACAAAGGTAGACATGACAGCTGCACATCCTTTCTCTGCTTTAATCAAATATTCCTTTTCAGAACTTCAAGCAAATACAGATGAAACAATCAGCCTGCCTTGCTTCATGAAAATATTACATTCCCATAAAACATACAGAACCTTTCTTAAATATGCTTGCTGCTGTAGACAGTATTTCCACTGGTCTGGATCACATTTATTTGAAACTTTTCAAGACAAAGGAATAACACAAGCTGATTGCAGGGTTTGACCTCCATAGCATTTTTAGGAGAGATCCCCATTCTTCTCAGGCACCAAGGACAGACCAAGACAGTTTGTCTGTCAGCACCCAGAGGGAAGGGCTGGATCTTGCTGGGTGCTGCACCCTCCAAATGCTGCTGGTTCAGTGAGCCAGGAATGATCATAAAGTTCTTACTGGGTTGATCTTAACTGAACCAAGTTGTTGTAGCTATTGTCTGCTTCTGGGGGAAAGCTGAGTTCATCACTAACTCCCAGAGCATCTGTGGAGCCCATGGGAGGCCAGCAGAGCAGACAAGGTCACACAGCATTCACCTCAGCCTGGCTTGGAATTTGCAAGCAGAAAAAATGATGACAGTACTCAACATGACTATCCGGCTGAATACTTCTCTCCCACTAACAGCTGGGCTTACATTTTATCCTCAATGTGGAATCAGGTTTATTTTGGAAGCTTATTTTAAAGTCTGATCTGTAAAACTTAACTAGTTTTTAGCAATACTATTTCTAGTTACAATTTAGAGATGGCATTTTCTTTCATTCTGATTAATCTGTTAAATAAATATGTAAATATATCAAGTGCTCTATAGAAAAATACGTACACACAACAAACAACCCCTCATAACAAAGCAAGATTAATAAAAATATGTACTGTATTACACATATGAAATGGCCGTCTAGTTTTGAAACTATAATGAAACAATTACACATAAGTCACAGGACATAATCTAAAAAGAATCAGCATATATAAAATAATGGCATTGCCTCTTGAGCATCTCCCATTGAAAAATATACAAAGAACCCAATCAGTGTTTTCTGTGCTTTTGTAGCTACTGTCTATAAGATAAATTATCAAGAAGTTTTTGGATTTCTTCACTCAACATCTGAATAGGGAGATGAATAACCTGTGATCTGATACCACAGATTTTTTGGTTTCTTAAAAGACAAATTTAGCCTTCAAGACAATGAAATATGTCCTTCTCACTGAGACCTATATTCAGTTAGGATTTAAAGAGAGGAATAATTCTTACTCTGGATCTCCATGCTTAGTGGAATGAGTACCTAACACCATTTTAAGCACAGCCTTCAACAGATCATTTTGATTTCTAATGATAAATAGAAAAGTGTGCTTAAAAACATTAAATAAAAATCAATGCACTGTTCACAGATGAAATATCTGACCTACATCAAGTCAGAAAACATCCTATGTGTATTTTAAAGCATCACCTTGTCTTGGGACTTTTTGCTCAGGTATAAATTGCCCTGAGGAGATCTGCCAGCAGATACCAGGGCACTTGAGCATTTCCATGAAGCACATGGGAAACTGCTGGAGGGCTGTGACTCAGAAATATAATCAACTGTCTTGTGCTTTATGTTCCAGTAAAGATCAGAGCTAGCTAAAGTCAGTATTTAGCCAGCTGAATATTCATCCTCCAAACTGCTTCAGATGGAGAACATAACATAACATACTTTAGCAGAACAGTTTCAAAGACTGGTCAGTGAACAGAACTCCTGAATAACCCTGCTACAGACCACCCACATCCCACAGCTGACACGGGCCAATGTATTTCCCTGCATTTCCTGGGGGCAGTCCAATTAGAAGTTACAATTCTCCCTCCATTCCAATAAGCTTTCTTAAAAATGGCACAGACCACTAGTAGTAAATAACTTTTTTCCTGACAATTCATATCAACATAATGCACAGCATCATAGCTTAATACAAATACATTACATAACAGACACAAAATGACATAACAAAAGCACGTAACAATGCAATTCAGCTACTCTACTATGTTACATGGCTGGAAAGAGTTTCCTATCATTTGCTTTGATCTTTTCTGTAGAAATTGAACTTCTGGTACCAAAAAGCAAGCAATGTTTCTTTTTGGTGTTTTTAAAAAGCAGACGGAAAAAAATGCAGATGAAATAGAAATTTCAGAGGAAATGAGCGAGATCACAGAAAAGCAACTTTTAAAACATCAGCAATCTTGTATAATATAATAGTTATGGGGGAAAAAAATTAATAGGCTCAGCATCTCCTTAGTAAAATGGAGCAGAATATAGAGACCTATTTTCAGAACAAAATACTGTCGGCTTCCCTAGTGATCTCAATTGCTTGATTTGTGCATATGTGATAGAGCTGGGGTCATTTTGTTTTATTCATTATCTTAACTAACAGGCTCATTAAAAACATGCACAAACTTGGATCAATGAATAAGGGTGGGAGAAGAGCAATGAACATCTCAAAAACTGAAGGATAATTGTACAGGTTGCTAGGATAATAAAGAATAGAATTTTATTATGTTTCAGCTCATGTTTTCAAGCCTTTATTATCCCTCCTGAGAAGATTTGCTGTATGTCCACAGATATTTAAAAATAGAGATAAATAAATTTTGACCTTCTGGATTTCCCTCGTTGCAGACCAAGCCACACGTAATTATAAAATGTCACTTTTTGTTTATACTGGCAGATTCTGAATGTACCCACTGCTACTCCTGGCTGGAAGGAATTTCTGAAGGATTTTGATGTTGCAGACATTGTAGAAGATGCCTTTTGGGTTTAAACTTGATTTTTTTTACTCTCGACATTTTTCCTCACTTACTTGTGTACCATGGCATGTTTAATACTTTAAACATCTGTAAGATGGAGTGACTGGATACTTCTTTAGCTCCACACAGTGAAGACCTTCCATCTGGGGAATAATGATGTAAACTTGTATGCCTCCTAACATCCAGGACACAGTGAGAGTCCTCTGTGAAGGGACTGGGAACTGAAAGCATTATGCAGCTCTTGGGGGTATATTTCAGAAAGCATGTGTCAATTTTTAAACTCAGGCATCATTGCAAAGTGATTAAAAAGAAACAGAACTTATGCTTATGTTCAAAAGACATCAGTAGCACAGTGCATCTGTGAATTCCTGTTCAAGTTCCACATGATTTTGGTTTCCCCAGCCCCGATCTGCTTGGCAGTGTGGTACCATTACACTCCAGTCTTCATGTCAAACTCGTGATGATTTTGTGTTTCATTAACAGTCAGGAATTCATCACATGCTTGTGTTCGGTCATTTGACTGTTCTTTATGAACCAAGTGCACCATTTCTTGTGATTTGCTGATATCTCCATTTAATTCACTTGTCTTCCTGTCCTCCACTGCCCCTTTGCCATTGTTAATAACTAGCTTTTTCTTCTGCCCACATCTAGAAAGAAATAAAAATGAAATATTTTAAGTAGAGCCTCACAGAAGTAATAAAAACCTGAAAGTCAATATTTAGGAAAAGGTGATTTGAAATTAACCTTGTGTCTGCCAGTGCAGACTTTTACCATACAAATTGTAAAGTTTCTCCATATTGCATATTTTATTTATGAAAGCATCCACCATTATATGCATAAAATTTATCAGGAGGCTACTTCTCTAATTTATATTTACTGTTACTACATATAGCAATAACATTCATTACTGAATGCTAGAAATTTTTTTCTATCATTTGAATATATCCACATTTCTGAACTTTATAAATAGTCCCACTATGAGGACACCTTCTAAATCCAGGCTTGGGACCACAGCTTTAAAAATGCACAAATTCTTAAGCAAGCAGAAAATCTGTATCAAGTTCTCACCTCATTAAACAAGACTACTGTTTTTTTTTTCTTTGTATTAGCATGTCAAGCTTAGAAGCCAACCAACAGTAAGGAAATAGGGAGAACTACTCTTGCTGCTGTCTGCAGCAGAGCTCCTTGGGATGTTCAGGTAGGAAATAGGTACTGTGCTTTTAAAGTTACACTCACTGCAGGGCTGCCCAACAAACTTTATATGTAGCTCTGAATTAAAACACATACACACACACAATCTTTTAAGGAGTCACCAGTCTGAAGCTGATGCACTCTGGTTATAGTGGGCTGGGTATCCTTCCATGTAGTAAAAAGGTACTACTTACACAGCTGTCAGATTTACTCTCTGGCTACACAGTGCTGCGCATCCTACTTGTCCTTAAACAGCCTTGTGTAAACTGAACATGCAGAGCCCAGCATGCCTAAGAGGGACAATGTGTCTATGAAGTTGGACTTTTAAGCGCTTTCTTCTTAAATTAAGCATATTTTTTTCCTGAATGACTCATTTGGCTGTTCAATTTTACCATTATGCTTCTGAAATACCATTTTTTCATGCCTACTGACTCAGAGATGAGGGTTATTTTATCTGAAGTAGCTCAGTTCACTCTGCTAATGTTACACACACCCTTGGGAATTATTTCCTGCTCTGCAGCCATGAAATGTCAAAAGATGCCAGCAAGGAGCTGAGGAGCTCCACAGCCTCTTAAAAGAGCAGCTCAGAGCGTTCTGCAGCCAACAGGCTAGGAAAAAATGTGCTCACTGTTTCCTCAACAAAAATCTCCACATATTACATGGTCATGCTGATAAAAAAAGTGAAAATTCAACACTCAAGTAGCAAATAGTTCTTCTGTTAAAAAGCTCAATTTTAACATTCAAGTAGCACAAAGCTGTTGAAGACAATTGGGAAATAACCTTAGAACATCCCCCAGAGAAAAGAAAGAGGTAAAAAAATTACAGCCTATCCATTAGGCTAGGGTTTTTCTAATTTCCCAGCTAACGTTGCAAAGATCGCTGCATTACTTTACACTCCTCAGCTTCCTCATCTGTAAAATGGAGTACATAAAGCTATTGAGAGCTCTAAGAGCAATGTGAGCATATATGCTTGTGACTGACAGCTGTGATACTGGCTCTGGTTCAGAAGGAACAGGTTAACAGGTTTTCACAGAATACTGTCATTGTCTAAGACAGCCCTTCACACTGCACACAGACAATGCTTTAATGGTGGAGGATTACTCCTGGCACATCCTGTGGTTGTTACTGTCTATGTTTATCTCACAACTTCCACTCCCTGTGAACATGTTTTTCCCATTAATAACTAATTGATGGAGGGTAATTAGTTTTCTGTGATCTATATACAGTTAGTTTCCATTTACAAGACCAAACGGTTCATATAGCTGCTGACTTGGTGTGAGCAGTTCCAGGTGAGTGTGAAAGATGATGTGTGACCTGGGTCCCCACACTCCAAGCCACAGAGCTTTGCAGAGGATGCTCCTTCCTGTGGTTTGCTACTCTACTCTTCAACAAAGCTTTGGAGACTCTCAAGGAAGAAAAAAGTAAGGCAGTGCGCTTTGGAAATGTAAAGGTGTGGCCTTACCTCCTGCGACTGTTCACAGCAATGCACACTCCAAGGATCAATGCCAGCACCACAAGAGCTGCAACGATGATTAGCCAGTCTGTAGGGACAGATGAGGGAGGGGAAGAGAGCATGTGAGTGCGCCTCATGTGGTTTTGCCATTTCACAGAACTGCAAAAACACAATCCCTTCTACTTCCTTTAAGCTGTCACACTCTTTTCCTAGCTTCCATTAATGCTTTTTTGGTTTACAAAGTCTTTCCGTGCAAATCAAACACATTTTCATCATTCAGCTGTACACAGGCCAGCTCAGATTAAACACCCCATCATTGTTGTCACCTGTAAGCACTTTGATGGGCATAGGTGAAGAGGAACTGTTTCACTGATTTACTCCAATGGCCAAAGAAAAGGCTTAGCATGACACACCTACAATCCCAGGCACAGAAGCAGGATGACTTAGCACATTTTTAGAAAAGCAAGTTTCCCTTCTTTGCTGTTCACCTCTTTATCTTCTTTGTTTGAAACAACTATCCCTTGTTTAACAAGACCTCTACATTTCATTTGAAACAAATTACCTCTTCTCATTAGTTAATTATTACTACTCCATGGTGAAAAACTGATAGGCATTCTTTTTGTAGCATGCTCTTCTTATATCTCCCTTCAGTCTTCCCTGCAAATGATGAGTTCTTCAAAAGGAGCTTCAAAGGTTACCTTTCCAAAACTTTCTGTGTGCTCTTCTCCCTTTTGTTCGCCATGTGAGTAATGCAATGCCTTGAACTGAACACACAGTTTCAGCTCTGGACTTGCTAGGCCTAAGCAGAGTGGGATAATTGCATTCTCTGTTTAAAAAATTACTTTACCACTAATAAGTCCCAGAATATATTTGCATTCTTTTGCAGCTGTACCATGGTGTTGGCTTCCTTTTATTCTGTTTTAGTCTGCAAGCTCTGTTCTGGAGGGCTGTCTCGGCTGTTATTTTTGCTGAACATTCTCATGGATATGATACTATGCATATAACTTTACTGAGTTTTGCCTGATTTAATTTTGATTTATAAAAGTTAATTGAATCTTAATCCCATTCTTCAAATGCATGGTTTCTCTCCTCTTAATATTGCTGAAAAGTATGAGTTACAATATGCTCTGTTTTTCAGACTTATGAAATGCTGAATATTATCTGATTCAAAGCCTGAACAACTGTATGTGACCTTCATTTTCATCTCTTACTTCAGTTCATAGGAAGACAATTATGTGCTTGGATTTTTAAAACATTTGACCTCAAAAACCTACCTGGTACATAGGCAGACCTTTGTTCTGAAGATATATTTGTTGTGGTTGTCTCTACAGGGGAAGCAGTGGATTCATCATGCCCCTTGTGAGGTCCTTCGCTACCATATACACTGGAGGTAGAGCCTAAAGAACAAAAAACCCCATCCATTACACCAAATATGCTTGATGAAAATTTAACAGCAACATACAAAAAATGTGACTTTAACAATGTAAAAATCATACTCTAGGAAGTCCATGCTGAAGCAATTAATAATAATGAGTGTTTATACTGAAAACTGTCACATAGACTAGAAGCCTGACACTCATCTGAACTATCTATGGCTAGCTTTAGTATTTTGAGAAGCCAAATTCATGGCTTTCCCCTCGTCTCCCTCGTATGTTTCAATTCTATTCCAACACAGGATAAAACTGAACACCGAAAACTCTAATGCTGTCATAAAATAGAACAATAGTTCTCTGAATGCTTGTGACTTTGACAGCTATAAAGTGAGATGCTAAAAATTAAAAGTATTTTTTTCCTAATAGAAAAAAGCGTTCTCTGAAAACTTAGATGTGGATCCTCTTGTCTTTTTTAAAAAGTTGTATCATTTGGTTGCAAGATGGTATTAGATCTTAAATCAGTTTCTTATATTTTCTAAGCTGGCTATACTGCTTAAACTTTGATGCAGTTACACACCTGGCCCTTGCTATTACCATAAAGGAATCCCAAGTCTAAAAATATAAGTAGACTATAGATACAGTAATTTCATTTCTACTGCTTCATTATCACTACAAAAAATATATTACAGATCTCCATGTCTCTGAATTCTTCCAGACTCTAAGAAATGAAACACTAACTCTAATCAGCTGTAAAGTTCTTTTTCTTTAACATACATTACAAATAATTTCTTTCCAGCATTTCTGATCTCATTTCCTAGTAACAGCTGGCAAATGCAAAACTGAGAAGCATGTTTTATTCCCTCTGTGAAGCATAGCCAGCAAGCAGTTCATGAATTTTCCAGATGTTTTTATTACAAGAAACTTATTGACTAGCGTGTTGTTTAGTGCTATCTCACAACAAAGGACA
Organism: Phainopepla nitens; assembly: GCA_013400175.1. NCBI lineage: Eukaryota > Metazoa > Chordata > Aves > Passeriformes > Bombycillidae > Phainopepla > Phainopepla nitens. Next base: position 124,448 of record VXBQ01009270.1, on the reverse strand, counting down.
GAGCACAAATTCAACAATGAAGAGTCTTGATCTAGCGCCAAAGAAAGCTGACCAGGAGGGACCCACTAACTTGTCTACGCAACATCTCAGGAGATTTTTATTTTAAGTGCTTTGTATCATCTTTGAAAAATGCCCGAGCTTTTCCTCCACAAAACCCTTTCGAAAGGCATTCAGACATTTAGAAAAATTTGTGTGCTTAGAAACCTGCTACATTTGCTTGCTCCCCTGAGCACTGAGAAGAAGCAGCAGGGGTAAGCCACGTTCCCTGCTGTTCTGGCTCTGGGCAGGTGCTTGCAAGTGGCAGGGAGGGATCCTCAAAAGCTCTCTACATTCCATTTTGGTAACATACTAGATTTTTCTTCTTTATGGACAGTTATTTTTTTTGTTCTTTCAACGGACTGACATGTTATTCTGTAGACACTTGGACACTTAGTGTGATATCTGACCACATCTTAAACATTGCTGTAGAAAGAAAGCAAGTGAAAAACAGTGGTACAGTACATCAAACCATTCTTTTGATCAGAGAAGGCCTTTAACAATACATTCATGAATCTTTTCCATTCCATTTCACCTCTATTGGGCAACATTACAAATGAATGAACCCTTCAATAAATAAGCTTTTTGATGACAATGGTAGTGTCTTAATAATTCCCGTATACTTTGTTCTTAAAATGCACCAAAAGAAGGTAAATGAAAAAAGAAGAGTTTTGAGAAAATGGCCTTCTGAGCCTTTTGCCAGGGTGCTGACAATGCAAGGATTCAACGCAGATATTCCCACTGAAAAAGATTCAAACCAGTTCTTACAGGTTTTATGTGCTCAAAACAGAAAGGCAGCAAACATTTTTTCATAGTGTGTAATGTCTGCACACAAAATTAAGAAGGCAACTTAGATTAATTAAGTGAATAGGACTTGTGAAATGAAAGAAATGAGTTTTAGTAGGAAGACATTACTAACAACTGATTTAACTTTCCAATATAATTCTGATGAATACATATTTTGCATTTGAAGTGCTATGTCCATGTAAAAATATTATAACCAGGCAATTTTGATAGACTTGAATTTACTGGTTTATAAAAAATTCTTTAAAAAATCATTAGCCCAGGTTCTACCTCACAATATATTAATTAATATTAATGAATTATTAAGGGAATTAGCTTTCAAGTGTTCTCTGTATAATGCTGTAAAAATATAGATTGATAGTCTTGTTTATGCACAATGAATGTCCATAGAGCACAGGCCAAATTCTACTCTGGAATGCTTCCACGAACTTAGAAGAAAGTGCATGAAAACAGTGTTTGGATTAGCTGAATTGGGAAAAAAAACATTACTGTTAGGATGGTTATTTGTATGGAACTACATTTGGGAACAAGGAAAAGTCCCTCCATTTCTCGTATTATTAGCACATGACCACATATAAAAAAAGTACCAAAGGCTAAACGTAGTATAATAAGCAAACACTGTTAACTGACTAACTTCATCAGAAGAATAACTCTCTGAAAAACAAGCCTATTCACGAACAAAATGTCAGTTACAGCCCACTAACAGCTACAATTAATCACTGGAAAGATACCAACAGTACATATAGCTAGGAAAAAAATGTTGTCACAGAGAATTGCCTTTCTTTTGTATGTATTCAGCTAATGTAGAGGGGTTATAGATGGGGGGAAAGTGACAAATAGTTAAGGGTTTCATAGTTGTCATTTGTGCCTAGCAAAACAAGAAAGACAAAATGCTATCACAAATGTATGAGCACGAGCAGAAAGTTCGCCCTTCTTCATTTCAGTAGTTGTGTTACCACATGCTGATAACAGAATATTAGAAAAGCTTATTTGCAAAACACTATTTTCGGCCTTTTAGCTAATGCTTTTACTAGAGATACCATTCATGACATCTTATCAGCAGGTTAAAACCAATAACAAAACCCAGAAAGGAAATCATATTATGACAACCATTCACGATTATGCCTAGTACATATTTTTGGACAATAGCCATTGTCCACAATAATAGCTTACTCAGGGATAAATGAAAATGATTATAATTCACTGTTCTTACTGGTAGTAAGTGGAGTCTGCAAGGGAATGAAACGGTCCTCAATGTCCGAAAAAACTCGAGGTATCCCAGGGACATGGGAACCATCTGTGGTGTTTTCTGGTTCACCTTCCCTTCCGGGTGCTGTGCCAGGTGCCAGTGGCTCCTTGGTTGCTTTCTCCTGGTCAGTATCATCCACAGACTCTACGACTGTCATGATGGTGGCATGATCAGGGAGCACTCACAAAAACCACCACCCACATCATTTTCTTGGCCACAGCAAGCCAGAAAGCACCTTCACCTTCCTCATGCAAAGCGCAGAAGGAGGAGAGAAGACATGAAGGCCTCTCCTTCTTGTTCCACACTGTCACTGGCTTCTGAGAGACCCTTAAGTTCCACATCTCTGCCCAGCATCTTGGAGCGAGATGCTGGCGACGTATACAGATCCCAGTGACAGATGGAAAGGAGAGATCTTTAGAAGAAGAGACTTTAGCAGCAGTAACCTGACCCTGTAACTCAGGAGTGAGCAGCCTCACCTCTGTCGGTCTTGCCTGGCAATACACAGGGGAAGAGAAGTAAGAAACTGATGGCATAATTTAAGGAATGCAATTCTTCTATGAATGCCCTGCCCTCACCACTGGGACACCACTCCCCAGTGATGGTGCTGCTGCTGAGTCACAGGACCAAGTCATCTGATTAACCTGCCAGAGCACCTCCACCACACAGTCATGGTGCAAAAGCATATCCAGTCTGATCCCACTGATGCACAAGAAAGGAAGATGAGGCTGGGGATTCAGAATCACCAAAGAGCATGTCTTGCAGAACATTTAGGAGATCATCCAAATGCTTCAGCAAAGGACAGAAAGCACCAAGTGCACCAGCAAGGAGTCCCTTATGCCTTATTCACAGATCCTATGACAGATTTTTCACTGCAAGTCCACGCTAAGAATGAAGATCCCCAGAATAAGAAAGATAGTGAAAGGAGTCATCTTCAGCAGAGATAATGCCTCATTTCACACCAGACATGAGAAATGAGTATGATCCATTAGTCTTGCTGGTACCCATCAGAAGAGAGTCATTACCAGCTTTGGTCACACTGGCTGTGGTTCTGTGGAGGACTTCATCTCTGGGCGTATCCGTGGGATTTGTGATGCCTTCAGTGCCCTGCTCTGGCTCATCATCCGAAGGCAGAGGTGTTTGAGTTGGCTCTTTGTGGTGGGCACCATCAGGAGAGGAAGCAGCTGTTACCACAAGGTGAGATGACCATGTTTCCTGGGTTATATCTTCTGGTGCCAGAATGTCAGTGGAGGCTGTGACTGTTGTGATGATGGCCGAGTTAACTTCAAACACATTTTAAAAATGCACCTTACATATCACTCCCTCTTTATTTTAGTAATTTTTATTTATTAGCCTATGTTTATTTATTAGCCTTTTTAATTTACTAGCCTATGTCGAATACGCAGAGAGATGAAAAAAAGAAACAAAACAAAACAAAGCCACAAGCAAAGACTATCCCCTGCATATGACACAGTCTTTTTGTGTTGCTTCTTCCTTCACTAACATTCACAATGCAGCTTAAAATATTGGTTTTGAAAATACCTAGTGAACACTGTTTAGAAGCGAGAAAACAGCAATATTATTTTCAGAATGAGTATAAGAATTCCTGTTGTAACACAGGAATTAGATTAGAATGACTTAATTAAAACATTTGAACTGGGAAACTTAACAGAATCTCATTCATATTTAGAAAACATGAGTAGATGATGGCGAACACAACTATATTTTAATCCACAAACTGTATTTATAATCCACCCAATTTGTAGTATTCATAGTTCTCTGTCAAATCCTAAATGTTGAGGATTAAATAAGCCAGATAAAAATGCATTTTGAGGAAGAAAAACAAAAGGATAACTGTTAATTTTTCCTTAGAATTTCTTTTTTACAAAATGCAGGAAGAAAAGATGCAAGAAGTTCCAAACAACTACAGTGCAATAAAAAACCCATCTTACTGTATTAAATAGAAAAACAGCATTTTGAATGAGGACAATTTTAAATGGATAACATGCAGAGTTTGGGCATTTAAGTGAGAACCTTGCAGAACTACATGAATAAACTCCAATAAATTATTTCAAATTTTACAGTATTAAGAGAATATGTTGAAATATTAAGAACAGGAATGACCAGATATGAAAAACAAACATTTACCAGCCACCTCCAAAAAGCAACTGCTTTCTCCGTTAAGCATACACCTGAGCAAAGTCAGAGCATAAGAAACAGTGCACGCAGGAAAAAATATCCTTAAACAGATAGAAATTCTTGTTGGGATATTCACATGAAACAAAATCATAAACATATTTGCACTGGAATTTCGCAACAAGAAAGCACACTCTGAGGATGAGAAAGACAGGGAAAAAAATCAGTTTCAGAAGAAATAATGTCTCATTTCACACCAGACATGAGAAATGAGTACAATCCATTATTTTTACTGCTAACCATCAGAGGAGAGTCATTACCAGCTTTGATCACAGTGGCTGTGGTCCTGTGGAGAACTTCATCCCCCAGGGCATCTGTGGGATTCACGATGCCTTCAGTGCTCATTTCTGATTCATTATCCCAAGGCAGATGTGGTTGAGTTGGCTCTTCGTGGTGGGCACCATCAGGAGAGGCAACAGCTGTTATGACGGTTTAATAACAGACGATTTAAACACAGATTATTTAATAGCTGTTAATTCCATGTGTGTGCTGCTGTGGTCTTCCCATGACCACCCCATCCAAGCCTCCTGTTCCCCTTAAAGCACTGTTACCCTTTTCTCTCCACAAAAAGGGCAGAGAAGTGAAACTGCGTGTCCTGTAAATCATCACTGCTCTCTCAGTTTTGGTAAGACATACCCATTTGCTATTCTCATCTGCTTTTTTATTTAATTAAACAGATTCCCGAGGGCAGTGGACACAAGGAAAGACACAGAGGAGCAATCAGAAGGACTCCCTGACCTGCATACTAGCCTACCTACAGTCTCACCTTCCTTGGCATTGTCACTTGCTGTTGCAGTGTGTTTCACATTACAGATATCAACACTGACAGTCAAGAAGACATGAAGGCCTCTGCTTCTTCCTCCACACTGTCACTGGTCTCTGAGAGACTCTTAAACTCTACATTTAAGCTCAGCATATTAGAGTGAGATGTTGGCAACATAAACAGATTCCAGTGGCAGATGGAGAGGGGAGACCTCCAGAAAAAGAGATCATACCACGTTTTTAGAACATTATTTTGATGTTAGGAATAATGTGTTATATGAGAATGTGTTATGATGCGGTGTGTCATGCCAATTTTATAGATTCCTGCCTCTCATCATTCTATGAATGAACCTGAGGGGTAAATATTTCAATAAAGTTTATGGAAAAAACATTCTTTTGCCAGGTGAATATTCACAAATTAAATGGATTAACCTCTTGAGGTACAAATATACATAAGTATGGATTTGACTTTATCGTAAAGACAGTCTGGCAGCACCAAATAATATAACTTATGTAATGAGCTGGATGCAATTTCCATGCCATGCTTCACTAAGTAATTAAAATCCCTGTAAATGGTGTTGGCAAGTAAAGAACAAATGCTTTATATGGAGCTAAAATTGAAATCTTCTGTTTCACCACCATCCAGACAGAGCTCAGAGAAAATTAATCGCTCTATAGTTTATGTCATTATTTTAAGAGATCAGCAATTACTCCTGTCTACAAGTTCATGTAACATCTTTCCAAGGACAGGCCATTGGAGAGACAGGAGTGATGCAACATACATAACAGACATTATTATTAGTACCTGTAGTGGAAGACTCTCTTTCATGATTGGTCTCTCTGGAAGGAATAACTCTATCCGTTACAGTAGGCTGTGTGGCATAATCCTCTCCCTCATCCCAGCCTGGATACACCAATGGGTCTTGTGCTGAGTCATTCTGTTTGGCCCCAAGGCTGGGGACCATAGCTGTTATGATGATGGTGAAGCAATTATGAACTTAGTATATAAAGATCCATTTCTCATATTATTCTCCTCTTCATTTCTTGTCTCTATGACAGGCCTTGCTCACATGTCTACTACATTTAATGGCAAAGAGAAGTAAAGTAGATTTGCTTCTCATCTTGGTTTATATTTAGAAAAGCTGCCTACTGTCATCATTAGGACCAACTCCTTCCTCAAAATGAGCATATGCTTTTCAGAATCAAAGTGTCTTACTGTTTTTCAAAAGTATTTATCTGAATCTTGCTGTCAACCTTTTATTGCTGAATATCAAACCAAAATTCACTGATGTAGAATTAAAAATCTCAAAGACATAAATAACTTCAAGGATATGACCCATCAGTAAGATTTTAATCACATAAGTTGAGTGTGTTGACTATATCCAATTTTTTTCTGCTCAAAATTTCACTACTTCGTTAGTTGCAGAGTCTCCAGGAAAACAGACAAGGAAGTGTGACGAAGGGGAATGAATAAGACAGCATTCAGCTAGAGAATATTTGATATTGTGGTTATTTAGAAAAACACTATCCATATCAACCAACCTGTAGTTTTTGTTAGACAATCATAGCAAAAGAGTACCCAAATCTTGTAAAAAAACATAAATCTTCTTAACCCCTTCAACCCATTAAGGAAAAAAAAAAAAAAGACAAAAGAATTTGCCACAGCGGGTTACAATTTTAATTGCCATTACACCATTATGTATTGCTATAGTAGTGTAGTATAACAGATTATCAGAGACCTGTATTTGATAATCCACAAGAGCAGATGATGACTGTGGTGCATTCACTGTTGACAGTGCTTAGTACTGCACAACTGTCATTTACTTGGAAGTTTGGTACACTCACAGGAAAAGAAATTGAAATATATAAATTTTCAGTTACCGTCTTTACAGTATAATTTCATCTTTCATATTTCAATTGATTCAACCAATGAAAGAGAGAAGCCTCTCTCTTATTCTATGTTATGCTTTGTTTTCTTCCCTTCATCACCAGTATCACCTTGCCATAGTTCAAAAGTGGAATGAGTAGACATTTTAGATAAATTTTTTAGATATAACTGCCATTAACAAAAATTGGGGAAAAAAAATTCCAGGTGCAATAATGGTTTATAACAGGAGCATGCACAATTCCCAAAGGAGTGAAAAATGCAACATACATTATTTTTCCTTTTAAACCTTCTCTGTTTCCTACAGACAAAACCCGGGCAGATAGCTTGTTGAAAGCTTGTGATTGCAGGACACACAACACAGAATATAAGAGACAGTTACGGAATTAACCTACTAAAGGTCTTGACATGCAAGACAAATAGAAGAGAAACATCCAGGAACAAGCCTGAAAAATAGACTAATTTAAAAAAATAATATAACATCCAATTTGCTCAGGTTTATTCACAGAACCTGTGTTACAGCATCAGAATGCAAAAATGTTAGTAAAAAATCCTAAATCTAAATCTTTAGAAAACCTTGAAAATTTACTAAAATGTGACCAGTAATATTACCTGTAGAAGTTTCCTTTCCAAAATAATTTTCACCTGCAGTAGTAAATTCATGTTGTTCAATAGTGCCAGTGGTATTTGCAGGATTTTGTTCTTGACTGATCCCTCCAGAAGGAATGCTGTGTAATAGTGGATGTTGGGTTGGTCCTTGATGTTTTTCATTTTCACTTGTAACTAGTGCTGGTAAGATGATGATTGAATCAATAATGATCAAAATACTCAACATCAGTCATATTATCCCTATCATCATGGTCTACACAACAAGGGTGTTCGGCTCTCATGTTTTGGTTTTTTCTTGATGTTGTTGCATTTCATGTGAAATGAAAGATGAAAGAAAACAAAAGTCCTTCGGAAACCTTATCACACAAAAACATCACCAGGAGCAGCAGCAGATTTAAGCACACCAGAAAGGATCCCAATGACCAGGTGAAGACAAAAGATATCCGAGAAGCAGAAGAGCTCACAGAAACAACAGCTTGCATCTCTATTTCATATTTATTAATACCAACTTAACTGTTGAGTTTGTGTATTCTGAGTTTTTAAAGTAAAACACTGATGAACTTTCTCTTTTGAGTTATCTCAATCGCACAATTACAAAGCTGGCCCTAAGGAAACTGTAGTTTCTTCTGAGATTGGATGAATTAAATATGTAGGTTCATATAAGTAGATAAGCATACTTATTTTGAACTCAATAATAAGTAAAGTTCTTCTCAATAAAATTATTTCATTGCTTACTCTTTAAGATACTGTTGTTTACACAGCAGAAGGCGCAGTCAGAAATCAGCTGAAGTACCACCACCATAAGCGAAGTTCTAACAAAGGTTTGGAAAAGATACATCAATAAACCTAATATGAGCATAAGAACTCAGCTGGAAATATATTTGCCTTAAGTATCAAACATTTCCATGAGTGATATATAGAAGTAAAGCTAAGGTCCTTAATCAGAGCATGCAAAGAATGAGCTGGATGTGCTACATATGTCATAAGTCACCAGACAGAGAAACTATGCTATTTCCCGAGAAAAACTGGAGGAATAATTATCTTCACATTCAGGCAATGGAATATTCGCAAAGAGAGCACTCATGCAAATGTAATTAATTATTTTTAAATAAAACCTAATACATATATATAGTCTTACAAAAAAAGAGGTAATACTAATCAATGTACGAATACAACTGATCTAACAGTACTTCACCACTAAAAGAAAGTTATCACAAAAAACATTTCTGTGTGATTACAGAACCTGTTCTAATGTCAATTGTATAAATTTCTGCTGTTCCCAACAATTTCAGAACCAGAAAGACACAAAAAGATAACTGGAGAATGCTCTTTGTCAGCTTTTGCCTACAGAAGATTTTAGAACTGAACGTTTTGGTATCTCACTTGGCTACTGGCACTAACACTGGTGGCACAATGTTCATGTACATCTGGAAGTATTATCCTTTGTAGGACAATTTATGTATTTGAAACACTAGCTCCCTTTTTTGTCTTTTGTCTTCAGATTTTACAATAGAAATTTTGAAGTGGAAAAAGGGAATTTTTTTCCTCACCAAGGTGAGTGACCAAAAGTTACCGTGTGCTTAGTTTTATTGCACACTACTGACAGTGAAAATTTTAAAATACCAGAGATGTGAGGAAAAGTGGCAAGAAATGAAGTTTAGATGCTCAAGATAGACTTGGAGTGGCAGATGAATGTTACAGATGCCACCTCTGAGGGCTCTAATACAAATAATGTAAAGGTATTACACTGAACTGAGGTTAATAGCAAGGCAATTACAATCAGCTGCAATCCGAGTGTCAAACTTCACTGAATCACATTAGAAATCTGAGTATTATCTGAAATGCTTGATTGCTTTACCCCTGCTAGCAGAGCTAGGATACTGCTCCTCTTCTTCTGTGAAGGTGGGGTTCCAATGGTCTTGTGTGGTGATTTCCAGAAGTGTTTCGTGTTGTGAGTCCACGGCTGTTGGGACAATGGAAGATTCAGTGCTGACTATGCTCTAAATCTACTGCCCGTGTGTGCCTTAAAGGTCATGAAAAATCGAAGTTCTTACATAACCTAGTTATAGTCTCCTTACACTTCATATCAAATCCCTTCACATCAAACCAGTTGTTCTTTTCCTTGCATTTGACAGATGCAAAGTTTCCCAAGAAAAATGGGGAAAACAGGTAGCACAAGAATAATGTACAGTACAAGCAATGCAAAACAATTAGAGCAGCTGTAGAAATTTAAACTCATGTTTTAAGAATAATGCTGGACCTAAGGAATATGGTAGATGTTTCAATATATGTAAAACATGCTTGCTAAGTAATCAAGAAATACTCAGGAAGCACCATGTTAGAATATCCATGACTGAGCAAAAAAGTGATGGTCAGCAAAAAAATGAGAGCACCTTGGCAACCACCAGGAAGCCAGTATTAGTCAAGAAAGTTATAATACAATTAAACAGATAGACCAGAACTTCTACAAGAGTCTATGACCAGAGACTGAATACACTTTCACCCATGGATCATGCAGACACCACTAGGCCATCAAAGGTATGGAACACAGTACACCTGTGGGATAAGTTACCAGTGCAGATCTCAAAGATAAATAAACACCAAAACTATCCAAAGCATAGGAAGAAAAAGACAAAGTCCCAAAGCAAGATGAATTCCTGATTTTTCATTTTCTACCAAAACCGGAAACCACTGCTGAAAGAACGCAAATACTGAACTACTGAACTACTTAAAAAAAGTAAAAGGCTTATGAACAGTGACTGCTGAGTAAATAAGAGCACAGACAATAGACACATTAAGATGTACTTAAATACAATTACAGAAATAGAACAGATTAATATCTTTGTACAAATAAGAGCATTAGAGTATAGTCATTAAAAGCAAGATCTATGCTAAAAAAAAAACCCTGGGGCTATTCCCTGGTCATAAAGCCAAGTAGCAATTTGTGTACTTCAGTGACACATTGCATTTAGCTTTGACCTTCATATGTGGTGTTTTTCTGGTTTTCAGACAAAATTATTTCATCTGTGTATGGTTTCTGAATTAAAAAAAGAGCTCTCAGATGATCACTGTGGGACTATTCATATCAGGAAAATAAGACTGTGTATCAAAATATTTCAGTTGTAATACTGGATGATGCCTAGACATTTGAGGTCACAAAAAAAATGAGATGATCTTAAAAGACTGCATGGTAAAGGTGCAGAAGGTAGCAAACATGAGACAGTTTTGTTGACAGTTCCAAATGAAAAAAGAACATGGGGTTTGGCCTTTGCAAATTGTGCCTGAGTATCTTCTACAGACAGGAAGTCTGCAAATGAATGGCTGTAGATTATACGTAACATGAACTAGAAATATTTCAACACTTACAATAAATTAATAGAATGAAAGATAAACTTTTTATCTTGGAAAATCATGAGTAAATGCAAACATTTGAATAAACAGGAAATTGAGATGCTAATTTTAAGTAGTGAAAGAAGAGACATTATTTTAATCATAGTGACCTGAGATAATTTTCCAGTCACAAAAGAGGCATTTCTGACAGGAACAGCTGATGAGAAGATCATCCAATTTTCAAACAATATATGTGCAGCCGAGGAGGAGGAACATCAGGGAGGACAGGAAAAAGAACAAACCAACCAAAGACAACAGAAGTTCCTTACTCGTACTCGTAGCAGTCTCGTCCTTGGCTGTGCTCCTGCCCCAGCCTGGAAACACTGTGGGGTACATCATCTCCTCAGAAGAGTCTTCATCGTCTGAATCACTGCCACTGGAGGTCACATCTGCTGTGATGATGTTAAATCTGCCATGAAGCCCTAACCCACAAGGTCTTCTGCTGGCAGCAGCTCAGCTTTCCTGCCTGCCCACTCGCAGCCTTACAATCACAGAGGACACTTTACAGTCCCATGCTTCCCAGGAGCCCTAGCTGCTCCTGGCCTTTTCACTCTCAAGAGGTTCACCACTCTGCCATGCTCCTGCTGAAGCTGCCCCTCTAGGGCTCTTAGATACATCTTGGGAGGCTTTGCATGCTCACAGCACTAACCATGTACTAGCCTCTCCTAGCAGGTAGAACAGAGCACTCTGGCTTGAAAACCTTTCCTTCTCCTCTCCTATGAGTCCTTCTCATTGGAACAGTCTGTTCCTAAACTGCTTGCAAACAGGAAAGGAGAACGATCCAGCTACATGCTTTACATAATGACTCCCATACTCGTCCCTTTCAGACAGGCAGAATGCCTCCATGGCACGTGGACAGTGTGGACAACTGCTCTATTGCAACCACGTGTACAGAACATGGGAGAGATCTCAGGAATTTGCCTTTCCTACTTCAAGCACAGTGCCATGAACAGCAGTGACAAATGCCACACATCCATCCCATAAATTCTGCTTAGAGTTTGTGGACCTTGCTGCCTTGCTCTCTGGTAGTTCAGCCCCTAATCAAAGCAGCCTCTTAACATGGCATTCTTTACCCTTGGTTGCTGGCGTGGGTTCTTGTGTCTTCTCTCCAGGATTCGACCACCACCAGCGGTCTGGGAACAGATTCCACCAAGCTTGGGTGGTGGTTTCCTCCAGGTTGTCATGATGAGGCCCTGGAGCTGTTAGGACATGGCTCACTTAACCAAGATCTTGTGATTATTTGTTGATAAGCAACTTCTCCTCCAGCAAATCAAGTCCACCAGCACCAGTACCTTGAGCAGGCTCATGCCCAGAGATGGATGTGAGAGCAGGGCGAATGTATGAACCCATGGTGTCATTACATTCCTCTAACACGTAACCAGATGCAAGCACTTTTGGCAGCCCCAGGAAAGAACATGCTCCCTTGAGAGCAGCCATCAAAAAGCCCTTGGGCCTTTTAACCCCTCCATGCTCCATAAGGTTAATGAGTTCCTCACAGGCTCTGGCAGCAGGAGAGAGTAGATAGTCTTTGGAAAAGAGCCCAGAATGAGGAACATCCACCAAGACGATATAAAGTCACATACAAAAGATGTAAGAAGTATCCATGATAGGCAAATATGATACCCAGAGATAAGCATACCCAAAGAAGCAAACTGGTCTTCTACTGACAATCCCATGAAGCTAATGCTGCCAAGGACCTGAGCTCAGAACTGAGGCCATTCCTCACAAAAGACACATGCACTCCCTTGACCTGATGCTGTCAGCTAAATGCACACCAGAAACACCTTTCAGAGTAGGCATCAGTACAGCATGGAGAGAGAGGAGCAGCTTTACTTGTAGCCCATTGTCAATGCACAGCCTTTTTTCAGAACATAGCATATAAAATAGCAGGATTCATAGATTTATGCCAGGCATTTACAGATGGAAAGAGATTTCTGCTTAGAAAAATTAAAGGAATCTACAGCCTTTCCATCCACCATGCTAGGCAAGCCAACTAGTTGTTGGCAGGCAAAGAGAAATAATTATGCTACTTGTAAGAGGCTGGAAGTCCCCTCCAAAGAGAAATCAGTCCTTGAGTCCCAAGAAGCCACAAGGAAAGCCCACAAATCAAATGAGAATGAAGACAACAACCCAAGCATCAGTAGAAGGTGGTGCTTTTAGCTATATGGAGCCCACACAATCTAAATGGGGCTTTTTTATGACATGGGAAATGTGTTTGAAAAAGAGCTGATGATATCATCCAATTTTCAAGCAATATATGTGCAACTGAGGAAGAGGAACATCAGGGAGGACAGGAGAAAGAACAAACCAACCAAAGACAACAGAAGTTCCTTACTCGTACTCGTAGCAGTCTCGTCCTTGGCTGTGCTCCTGCCCCAGCCTGGAAACACTGTGGGGTACATCATCTCCTCAGAAGAGTCTTCATCGTCTGAATCACTGCCACTGGAGGTCACATCTGCTGTGATGATGTTAAATCTGCCATGAAGCCCTAACCCACAAGGTCTTCTGCTGGCAGCAGCTCAGCTTTCCTGCCTGCCCACTCGCAGCCTTACAATCACAGAGGACACTTTACAGTCCCATGCTTCCCAGGAGCCCTAGCTGCTCCTGGCCTTTTCACTCTCAAGAGGTTCACCACTCTGCCATGCTCCTGCTGAAGCTGCCCCTCTAGGGCTCTTAGATACATCTTGGGAGGCTTTGCATGCTCACAGCACTAACCATGTACTAGCCTCTCCTAGCAGGTAGAACAGAGCACTCTGGCTTGAAAACCTTTCCTTCTCCTCTCCTATGAGTCCTTCTCATTGGAACAGTCTGTTCCTAAACTGCTTGCAAACAGGAAAGGAGAACGATCCAGCTACATGCTTTACATAATGACTCCCATACTCGTCCCTTTCAGACAGGCAGAATGCCTCCATGGCACGTGGACAGTGTGGACAACTGCTCTATTGCAACCACGTGTACAGAACATGGGAGAGATCTCAGGAATTTGCCTTTCCTACTTCAAGCACAGTGCCATGAACAGCAGTGACAAATGCCACACATCCATCCCATAAATTCTGCTTAGAGTTTGTGGACCTTGCTGCCTTGCTCTCTGGTAGTTCAGCCCCTAATCAAAGCAGCCTCTTAACATGGCATTCTTTACCCTTGGTTGCTGGCGTGGGTTCTTGTGTCTTCTCTCCAGGATTCGACCACCACCAGCGGTCTGGGAACAGATTCCACCAAGCTTGGGTGGTGGTTTCCTCCAGGTTGTCATGATGAGGCCCTGGAGCTGTTAGGACATGGCTCACTTAACCAAGATCTTGTGATTATTTGTTGATAAGCAACTTCTCCTCCAGCAAAGTCAAGTCCACCAGCAGCAGCACCAGCACCTTGAGCATGCCCAGAGATGGATGTGAGAGCAGGGCGAATGTATGAACCCATGGTGTCATTACATTCCTCTAACACGTAACCAGATGCAAGCACTTTTGGCAGCCCCAGGAAAGAACATGCTCCCTTGAGAGCAGCCATCAAAAAGCCCTTGGGCCTTTTAACCCCTCCATGCTCCATAAGGTTAATGAGTTCCTCACAGGCTCTGGCAGCAGGAGAGAGTAGATAGTCTTTGGAAAAGAGCCCAGAATGAGGAACACCCACCAAGATGACATAAAATCAAAAGATGTAAGAAGTATCCATGAAGCCAATGCTGCCAAGAACCTGAGCTCAGAACTGAGGCCATTCCATTCAAAAGGCACAAGCACTCCCCTTGACCTGATGCTGTCAGTTAGTCTTATACCAGAACCACTTTCCAGTGAGGTATTAGTATATCACAGGGAGAGAGGCGCAGTTTTACCCCTATCACATTACCAATCCACAACATTTTCTCAGAACACAGCATATGAAAAATTAAGTTCTACATCTTTGTAATAGATTTTCTGAATGGAAAGATGTTTCTGCTTAAAAAAAATACAGGAATCTACAGCCTTTTCATCCACTGTGCATTCAAATAGGTATTGGCATGCAAATAGATATAAATGTCTACCACATAGGGATGAAAAAAATCAGTTAGAGTTATTGTTCATATAGGTAGCTCATTAATCAATGAGTCCTACATCAGATTAATGGCAGACCTAAAGATGAGTCATATTTTGCTAGAAACAAACAGTAAAACCTGTTTTGTCAAGGAGAGAAAGTCAATGATAAAGTGCTGATTGTGTATTAATCTGGACCATTAACTTGATGGAGAACATCACCAGTGATGTCCAAATCCTGAGAAATAATGAATGTGTATCATCTGAAGAACAAGGAGCCGTGTCCATTGCTCATTTCAAACCACAGCAAAGAATTCTTCAGATTAAGCTAGATATCTTTTCAAAAATATAACTTTACTAATGAATTGCAGTACAGGTAATAGTACCAAGAAAAACCAATTTGGTTTCTCACTTTAACACACTATAGAATTATACCGATAGATTTTCAGCCACCTATCTGAAGATATACGACAAATAATTTTCTTTATTTATTTCTTAATTTTATGTTTCCCTGTCTGTGGGAATTTTCTTTGGGAAATTAAATTGTGACCAGGATATTCCACTGAGCCTGTAGTGCTATCTGAGCTAAATAGCAGATATTGGGGCATGGTTTTATCTTCTTTTTTGTGCTTCTTTCCATGTCACTTTCTCCTGTGCTACTGAATATTTGATGACTTCTCAGAGAGATGTACAGCTTATACTTTACCTCTTTCTAAAATGAGTGCTAGGTTACTGATTCCTTTATAATGTCGTAAAATTAAACTAAATGAGTTAAACACTTCTGTGTTAAAGTGATGTTGCTGGGTAATAGCCAAAGCTATCAGAAAAGTCCAGGAGCATTACTTTTATTATCTTTTTTTTTTTTTCCCTCCAGAGAACCAGTTTATCAATCCTAGCCCTGTAAACAAACATGCCAATGCTATCACTTCTGTGATACACATTTATCAGTATTGACGCATTTTGTCATGATTACTTTATTGTTTTGTATTTTCTTTGATCTTTTCAGATCTTAAATATCTCTAGTTTTGCCTCTGTAAAACAGTCTTGCCCATGAGAGATAACTGCTAACAACAGGAAAGGACATACATATTTAGGACCAATACATTTGATAATCAAGTATTAAAACGAAAACAGAAATCTTTCCTGCACAGAAACAATGCACAGGTTTTTGCAGTGGATACAGAAACACCAGTACAAGGAAATACTATGTGCACACAAAAGCAAACATACAGGAAGGAAGAATCACCATCAGACTCAACCAAACACCCCACTATTACCAGGCGGGATTTTCTGCACCCTCTACCCCTCACAGACAACATTTTGCAACAAACACTTTCATGGAAACAAGAACCAGAAAATTCTCTACTTTTTTCAAGGTTTGGGGAAAATCAACCCAGTATTTCTTTTTCCATCTACATACCTATAAGGCGTTACCAACCTCCATGTCTTCTGAGAAAAGACGCTTGGGTTTAATAATTTATGTCTTTTAGCAAAGCTTTTGCTAACTGTGTAATGCATACAATCATTCTTCCTCTATCCTGTGATTTCTAAATACAATGACAAGGGCACCATTTCTCCAAGTCACTCAGACCACTTGACCAACTATCAGCAACCAAGAGACAATCAAGCAAATTCCTCATGGATGGGGAAAAAAAAGAAAAAAGCCAGTGGGAAGAAACTTTCATTTCTATCAGTTTGATCTTTACTACTACATGCCTCTGTAGATTTCCTCTGTATAATTAAAATGTTCTCCCTCTAGGTTCACTTTATTTTCTGAGGCAAAGATCTTTATCACTCTAACCATAAGAACTAGTGTGAACATATGTACATTATCTCCACTTTAAAATGTGGAAGAGGACTTCAAAAGCTCTTGATTTATTGCAGCCATAGTGCACTACATATGTTATAAAAACATCATAAGCAGTTTATCCAACTCAGTAAAGCTATTTAAGGACAAAGAAGAGAAAATGGCTACTGTTCCTTTGGGTCCTCAGAGACTGTGGAGCCACCACAGTCCCCGTTTTTTTCTCATGCATATTGCCAACAGCAAGGTTGAAATCCGTTTTTGCAGGGTACAAATGGGTTGGTAGTTGGAATTGCCATATAAAGCACTGCCTTGGTTAGCAAGGCCATGGTTTTGACATGGGTTACCTACATTCACAACCACAAATATATGAGAATAACATCATGAATCTACAAAAATATCCTTCTCTACCTCAGAAATAAATTGACTTCAAGTGATAATACGATGTACTAATTTATGGTGTCCCATAGAGGTAGGTGTGATAAAACAGCCATGGGAAACCAAAAAAACAACCTTTCTGTACCTTTCAGGTACAAGCATTGAAGCAAACACACTGTAAATTATTTTGTTCTCCCTGTCTCAGAGAGTGAAGTTTAATTTCCTGCTTAACTGACACCTTAAGTTTTAGCTTTCATATTTTCCAGATTCTGTATTGCATTGGTATATCATTCTGAACTTCATATGAAGTGTTAGCAAGTTCTCTTCACAGTTCAGTTAGAAAAACCAATCCTTTTCCAGCCCGAGAACCAAGGACACCATTACAACTTCAGGCTCAAAAAGTGAAAACAACAGCGAATTGAGGAGCGCAAACTGGGAGGATGGGACTTCATAACCTGAAGCTATAATTGGACAATTACCTCAATATGTAAATGGACCAAAACTTATGAAAGTGTGAAAACTCGTGACACCTTGTCCATCGTGGGTGTAACATTGGCTGGGCTCTTGTACTGCCCAAGGTGTAGCCTTTGAAGGCCTTTTTAATAAATATCTACTTTATTCCTTTAACACTGTCTAGCCTCTGCTCTAGGTAGCTTCTCAAGGCATCATAACCACTCTGGAAAGAAGTGTATTTCAATGTCTTTCCAATTCTGGAGGTGTTGTATACCTCACCACTTACCAGAATGCCCTTCTGGAAGAAGAAAGCAGTTTTAATGTGATGTGTAATGTGCTTATTATGAAACATAGATCTTACTAGTACTCGCAGGATATGGTCTGTCATCCTCTTCATGGAAATCACCAGCCACCGTCCCCAAATAGATGTCAGGTGATACAGATGGAAACTCATCATCTGCATGGTGATGGATAAATTATTACTATTCCATTAGCTCAGCTGCAATACAGTACTCAGAAGCACTTCAACTATTCTACCCTGAAAGCTTCATTCCTTCATTTATTGGTCCAAGAGAAAAGAAATACGCAGATCCCACGTAAGCTTATCCTACTACCACAGTAAGGACATCACCCAAACAGATTATTTGAAGAGGAGAATGCACTACAGTGAAAATGAACATTCTGGCAATGTTCATGTGCTACAAGATCTCTTTGTAGCTGTACACCATGAGAACAGGGATCTTACAGCAATGAGTGAAGTTATTCATATTCCCCTCTGCTGAGATATATTCTGAGATTTAGTCCAAAAATCTAGACTACGCATGCAAGCAGAGATGGTAACAGCTGTAACAGCAACCAACCGAAATACACAGCACACACCTTGGGGAATGTGGGGAATGTTTCTGATCCTAGTTCCTTAGCAAGAAAATGTTAGGATTTACCTTTCGTGGTAAATCCTAGCTACATGTCAAAACAAGCATAACATGCCATGAGCATACCACCAGTGAAAAGTAATTTTATAATCCTAATGATCTTGCTTTTTTTTTTTTAATTTCAGCATATATTAAGGATAATGATGTAAAATATTGGTATCCTTCACTGGTAAGTTATTGGTAATTTGATAAAAAGCCTGTAGTCACACAGTAAGCTTTGCTGTACTTAGAGGATGACTTATACCTGTATCCCTAAGGTTCACTGGGAGTGAGTCTTTCAGACCTCTGATAACTTCAGCCATACAAGCAACATAAAAGATTAAATAAAATACGTAGAAAAAAAATATGGCATTAATATTTGGCGGGGCCCCACAAAATTAGTGTCAACCTACTGTCCTTACCATAATCTTTTCCTTTTTCACCTCCTCCAGAAGAATGATCTGGCAGCTGTGAGACTGGAGTAGGACTTCCATAATACGAGGGGCTGGATCTCCTGATGGAGGCATCCATGGGAGTTGTCTCATGAGTGGATCCACTACCTGCATTTTCATCATCCACCCCTGAGGTTGAGGACTCTCCACTGGTGTGACGCGTGCCATCCGCATTGTAGCGGGAGCCATCCGCGTTGTCAATGACTGCAGAAACGGAATTCAACAGCTAATGTCAAGGAGCTACACAGCTACAATAAAGAGTGACACCTATGGATTAATACCATTATTAATTAATAATATTAATACTGGATTAATACTGGATCAATACCAGCTCATCCATTTTTGCCATCCTACCTAACCTGGATAATACATCACTCAAATGTGCCTAATACATATATGCTAATTTATATATTTGTTGCATTTGTAGGGCCTGACTTGCATCACTTATTTTTATCAAACTGCTTGATTTTAACATAAAATCTTGGCATTTGTAAAGTCAATCAGAATCTAGAGTTGGAAGAAATAATTTATTATGAGCCTTTTTTACAGCTTCCAGCAGCTTTTCTAACAAACAGATCAAATCATATGTAGGAAGGTTGCAGTCTAAAGCAAATTCCTTTATGTCAAAGGGATGCTGGCAGCTCTGAGGTGCCAAAAATCTCAAATACCTATACAAAAAATATTTGGTACCCTGAGATAAACCAAACTCCATAGGCTTTAGGGGAAGATAAGTGACTAGTTGCTTTAATTTCTATTGAACATCTCTTAACTTCTTTTTCTTATGTTTGGCTTGGCTTTTTTTAATATTAGTGATTGTTTATGTGAAAAGAAGATTACCAGTTAATAACAATTGAGCAAGTGCGTGTCTTTCTAATCAGTACAGTACCTGTTTCATCCTGCTTACTGAGTAAAGAAGTATCTATTTTTACAACTGGCTCACATGTTATTTCCTTTGTTTCTGTGAAAGAAGGAAAATAGAAAGTATTAATTTGAAAAAAAATGGATTAAAAAAATCACACGTATACCCACATCAATTGTACATAATGACCAAACATCAGCTTCAGATGAAGAGGATTGAAAACAAATTTCCAAACAAATGTTATTCACCGATGTACCACCTTCCCAGGTGGGGCACTCTGAGATTGTTCTGCCAGCTAACAACAAGATTCTCCATTTCCATTACCATTCCAGAAAATGGCTGCAATCAATGCCAGTTAAAACAACCTTATGACCCAGTTTCAATGCAGTCAGACCCACTGTCATTGTGGCAGTGGCAACTCTAATCCTTTTTAGCTGGCAAGACTCTGTCCCCTCCATGAAGGGCCCTGCAGAGGCAGCGTGTGTCCTGCTCTGGTGAGCACTGCTGGCTGCTGTGGGCTGAAGTGCCCCACTTGGGGTTGGTCTGCGAGCTACCTGCTCATACTTCTGGTATGGAGTAATGCTTGGGAAGAGTTATAAAGATCTGGAGGGGATGGACATCACCATAGTAGTAATCTGTGAACAGTCGTCTGTGAGTGACAGACAATGGCAACTCACAGGATACTGCACCAGTGCAGAGATTTTTAATTATATCACTGCCAAGAACAAAATCAAAAAATATCACTGCATTCAAATCATCAATGAACTTTTCCTACAGCTTTCTGTAAGAACTCTCTACTTCCATTACGAATGTCACAATCTCCTGAAATTCAAGATCCTTGAAATTAGATTAGTTTAGATTTTATTTTCAAATAGTGTGTTCAGCATCTGTCATGAACTATATATACTTTCCTATTAATTTACTATAATATCTCCAGCTATTAAAAAGTTCAAAACCTTAGATGAAGGTGGTCTGCTGCTGACGCACATTGCTGTCTGGCTGCCTCATGTCTAAATGGAGATTTGCCTGAGCAAATACTGAAAGAATCTACAAACAGGAGAGCAGCAGCCATGTTCGTGGGTCTGGGATGGCCATCGAGGCCCTGGAGCTGCTGCAGGTTGCAGCCACTCCTAAAACACACAAAACTGCTCTTGCCCGTAAAGAGCATGTCTGCATGAACAGAAGAGCTGAGTGCCATGGCTGACCACAGTTACGTCTTTCAGATTCACTGCTGCAGTGCTTCACTTCGCTAAGCCATTATAATGAACTGTTCTGAAGCTGCAAAGTTTGTCCCAAGGCCAGAAAAGTGATTTAGTTCAAAACACACTAATAACAAAATGGTCACTGCTGACATGACAGATGCACTTCTAGAGGCTGACAAAATGTATTTCTTCTCAGCTGAAAACCAAGCTATATTTATTATATAAACCCTCATTCCACTACCTTAAATAGGAGATTACATATGCTATTTTCAGTTAATCTGTTTCTAAAATGCATCATAAAATCATCTCCTTACCTGTCTCATTGTAACAGTATGCATCATACCGAGCAGTAGTATTTGCTGAAAGTTTGTAAATGCCAGTGTTATTTGCTGCACAAAGATGATAGGGATTGATCCGTGGGATAACAATATGCCCCACCACGAAACCATACCTGTGAAGAACAGAGGTAAATAAACCATATCACTTACTATAGACATTATACAGACGTCACCTAAAACTTACGCTACAAATAAGCCATTACTTTTTAAAAGTGCATGCATCTATTCATACTGTTTTGTTGCTTTTTTGTTCCTTTTTTCATCTGAGTGTTCCTTTCTCACATGGAGTTACATCAGTCTCCCATCACTCAACATCATTTTGTGCTTAATTTCTAGACTTAAACCCACTTAAATTAAATATGCATCTTATTGTCTAGCTAGGGTGATCAGTTCTATAGCAAGGGAGTGAAAGTGCACTTTTTGTTCAGTGTGAGTTTGTATTACCTGACAGTAAATTCCCATCCTTCAGGGATTCACATTTTCATTGCTTTGTCATAACACACCACTCAGTGACACTTCACACAGAAATGTTGAGGGCTTAACTTATGGTACCTGAGCAAGTTTAAATAATGATCGCAACACACATCATTTTCTGCAAAAACTGACAGTCTAGTAAAATATTCAAATACAAGAATCATTCATCCAAAAATTCTCATTGTATCTTTCAGTTGAGCAGTGTGATTATTGCACACAGAGCTCACATAATTCAGCAAAGACTGTGGTTACAGAAGGTACAATACATTATTACTGTTTTGCAATCCTGTAACACCTGATCGATTCCAATGTATTTAACTAGAGATGATAGAAGGGTACCAAGAACAGGGGTTTGGTTTGGGTTTTGCTTTACTTCTTGAGAGGAATGATTTATCAGGGAGGAGTAAATGTCACAGCTTTGCAGGTTTTTATCTATGAACATCATTCCAGTTTCACGTCTAGTGTCAGATACTTGCAATTCTGAAACTCTTGTAGGTGGAATTATAAATTACTTTACTCACACTCCCAACTAAGTTTGCAATGCTCTCACCTTACAAACCATTATTGACCTACTTGTGTTATGTTCTGTTGATTCATCCTATTCACATACATTTAGATGGTTATATGCAGTATATTTTCCCTCTCCTACTCACGTTTAATTAGAGCTAAAGCTTACTACAAGGACTACTTCTAGCACAGGATCGACAAATGAAAGTAATAGGATGGGAGGGTTGGCCAGAAGGAAGGGAGGAAGAAATCCTATCTACATAGCTTACATGTCCAAATCTGTCCTCTGGTAAATTGAGAATTAAGGAAAATTTTAACATTAATGAAAAATTACAGCTTCCTCCTGGAAAAAAAAAAATCCCCCTTCTTCTTTCAATTGCCTTTATATTTTAGCTTTAGAAAATACTTTCCATAGTTTAGAATATTCATAATTGCTTGCATAGAAATCTCTACTCCTACGCATTATTTAGGATTTGATGTCTAAATATTGTGTAGTGCTGGGCAATTCAGAATGCTGTGTAGTTCATGTGCTAATGTCAGAAAAAGAACATGCCTACTGTGTTATGAAGGACTATTCCCTTCAGAGTAAAGAACTGTTTCTAGTCTTTACATGGTACAGTTTTAAATTACATTTCCACTTCTGATGGAAGAATCCTCTAAGAATCCTCTGTTCACATATTCCACCACCACAACACTTGTGAAATGAACATGCCAGAACAGGAAACAGTTGCAAGCAGTATTGATGTCAGTACTATTTCTCATGCTACCAGACTGAAAGCCTTAAAATTTTGGAGAAATGTCCACTGAATTTTGCTGTGCCAGTTAGAAGATAAATTCCATCTCTCCATATTTGCTGTTTAAGTTAGACTGCAATAAAGTTGAAAATCTGCTGACATTTATTTAAACTCCATAATGGTGTGCCACCATGAATTTCCTGGGCTGCAGTGATTGCAGTGGTGGAGTTTGCAGTCCTGAGAGAAATAGGCGAGGAGAAGAGTAAAGTCAAAATGCTGAATTTCAGGGAAGTAAACTTCCAGCACTTCCAGGAGGTCATCAATAGGTCCTCATAAAACTGCTCTCAGGGACAAGGGTGCAGAACAGAGAAGGCAGGTCTTCAAGGATTCCTTCCATAGAGTGCAAGAGCTCTTGATACCAGCTTAACAAATCAGGAAACCAAGCCAAGAGATCTACATGGCTGTGCTGGGACTAAAGGACAGGAAGGAAATGCACAGGCAGTGGAAACAGGGTACCAATAGCAGCTGGGGTACATCCACACTGAGAGCAGCCTGTCCAGAAGAACCAGGGGGTACTGCTGGATGAGAGGCTGGACACGAGCCAGCTGTGCCTGCTCGCAGCCCAGAAAGCCAAACGCATCCTGGGCTGCATCCAAATCAGCGTGGGCAGCAGCTCAAGGCAGGAGATTTTCCCTCTCTGCTCTGTTTTGGTGAGACCCACTTTAAGTGCTGTGTCCAGCTCTGGGGTCCCCAGCACAAGAAGGACATGGACCTCTCGGAGCAAGTTCAGAGGAGGGTTGTGAAGTTGATCAGAGGGACAAAGCACCTCTGCTACGAGGAAACACTGAGAAAATTTGGATCGTTCAGCCTCACTAATATTTTCATAATAGTGTTCACTTAGTTTTTTTGAATTAGAAGTTTTCTGTAACTTCTAGTCTCTTGATCTAGTTATTTTTTAAGAAACTGGGCAGTCTGTATCATCCACGTTTGTTGCCTAGACATCATTAATCACAGCAGGTAATTAGGTCACTTGACAACGTGGTTTTGGGATTTTTCGTAGCTACTGTAGCTCTCATCTGAAACATCCCCATGCACAGATCACAAGAACGCACTAATACTGTGGCCATTTTTTCACTGGGATGTCAAGAGTTCATCCCTCTCAGTACCACCTGCTGCTTTTTACTGTTCCTTGGCAAGACTGAGTTCCACACTGGAACTCTCCTCAGTCTATGACCTCGCATTAGGTCCTTACTCTTCACATACTTATCTTAACAATTGTTCGGTGACACACTAGGATCTGAACATCTTCCTAATTAGCTTATTATATTGTCAATCTTTTGTGACTTTTAGATTTTATCTGTGAGAGGTTATGATTTTTTTAAAAAAGAAAAATGGTAAAAACTATATGCATCAAGGACTTACTTATTACTGGACCCAGAGCAAACGTACACATGCACAAAGATGTTTTGTTCATTATAGAATACAACTTATTTTACTAATCTTGACATCTACAGTAAGTCAAATGTAATTATGGCACTAGTGGTGTCATGATACACTATGTTTTCAATAATTTCTTTACCTGCAAGTTTCAAATCCAAGCTCATGAGCTTTCTTCAGCTGCTCTAGTGTTGCCAAGGTACTGTTGAGAGCTCTGCAGAGTTCAACTGCTTCAGATCGTGTGAGACTGTAGCGACCATTTTTTTCAACATGAAAAACTCCTCCATATCTGCAACTTACATTGAATTCTGTTATTAAAAGAAAAGGAAAAAAAATGTTAAAAACTTAGACCTAATGCTTCAATGAAGACTTGGAAATTATTTATTTTCAAGTATAATGCTTTCAAAGCAAACTCGCAGCAAGTAAAAGCTACCAATCCATTGGACAAAGCACTGCCACTTTCAATCACCTTTTTCTTACTTCCCCTCTTTGGACTGAGGCATGAGCCAAATCTCCAGCCTTCCCAAAACTGGCAATACAACATGTTTTTGTGAGGTATCTACGACTTTTAACATACCATTAACGTTAATGTGCAGAAGAAAAGTCAATAATAATAAAATCAATACAAATAAGAATAATCACGTGCATAGAGAGAAATGGGGAAACAACAGGATATTTCAAAGTAAAGTGAATTAATTTTTCTTCTGCTCCACCTTTCCCTCAAGAGAAAAAAAGCAGTTCCAACTGCTTCTAGCAGACTAGAATGATGACTGCAAAGCCCACTTCATAGGAGCAGCTATTATTTCCAGTGCAAGCAGCATGACTCATTTTTTATCTTATTTTAATGGAAGTTCCATGTGCAAGAAAGGGGAAAATAGACCAGTCTTCTCCAATATTAAAAGGATGTGTCCTTACTGTCTATTTAAAAAAATAAGATGACATATAAAAACTGTTTTTCTAAAAGACACGAAATGCAATTCATGCAGATTTGCATTGACACATTCCTTGTAATTAATGAGCTACTTTCCTAATGTAATTTCTGCTTGACAGTCTATTTTGTTCTATAGCATTGATGTGAAAGCAAATTAAAGTAATCAAGGCATGCACTCTTTCTTTAATTACTTTCATCCATTCATAAATTAATGTTATTCTGTGTACAGGTTATCTACTCAGCGTAAACTGCAAGGAACTTTCCATAGCTCACAGGAAACAGTCAAAGAGATAAAATACCAGATTAGATGGAGACAGGGTGATGCATGAGAGGACAACCACTATTCACGGCATAGGTAGGAGTCCAATAGTATAGATGCTTGCTTGTCCAAAGGAGCTCAAAAGCTGCACATCTAATCTTGAATACTTGTACCATAGGCAACAGAATGATTCATTATTGCTACTTGGATAGCCTTTCCACAAAAGGAATGGAAAAAAATACCTCTTCTGCAACCATTCCCCCTTCCCCAGTATACTGGCTGACAACAGTACTTAATTCAGACAAAATCAATCTGTATTTCAGAGTTAACAGTTTTTCTGATTACAGTTCTTAGAATTTTTAATATTTTTATTATCATATGTCATTTTAAAACATATGGCTATTGCTATGGGATGGAGCTGCTCTCACATCTGCCATGCAAGTGACTTCTATTTTGGCTCCAAATATTTCATATTCAAAGCCTGACATTGTCTTGGAAGCTGTCCATTCAGTAGCTGTATTAAGTATAAATGACCTAGACAAGAAAAAGGTTTCTCTTCAGTTTTCCCTTCTTGATTCTCTCTTCCTAAAACATACGCTGTAAGGCCCAAGACTTAATGTTAAATATGGGGATCAGATCATGAAGTTGTATTTGATTACTTTAAAGTAACAAGCTCAGTGATTATGGAGATTAATTTTCTTGGAGCATCAACATCTTTTCTGATAATTTTAGACTAATTTCTGAAAAGCTTTCGCTGTGAAAGCAGATACCACATACACTTGCTTTGGGTTCCATTTGATTGCAGTTAATCCTAGATTCACTGAATTATAAAGTGAAGTTCACTTTTGTTTAGAGTGAGTTGATTTAACTATCAGCAAACCTCAGCCCATTCCTGGTTTTAAACACTACAATTTATGCTCTATTACCACTCTGAGATTCAGTCATAGTCAGAATTCCACTTAGACAGTCAATTACTTAGACTTCTGCTGTTTCAAAAAGTAGAGTTATTTATGCAAATAGGTTTAATGGAACTACACGTGGGCTACATGCCTCCACACGTGCTCATTTTCCATGGAAATGCTCAGCCTGAGTAGACCCTGCACAGCAGGACACAGCTGGGAGGTACCAGGCTGACTGCACGTGTGCTGCCCAACTGCGCTGCATGCGCACACAGGAGCAAAGTCAAAGCTCCCAGGAAGCCTTGCTTGAGCGGTGTGAGAGATCACGTGGGTGTCCAGAAAACCCCAGGCAAAAATGTGGCAATCCAGCTCTCAAAACTGGGTTCGAGGCCATCCAATTCGTTGGCACTGTGCCCTAAAGTTATGCTGAGACAGCACCCTGTGTTTTCACTTTGATGATATCTTCCACGCCTACTATTCCAAAAGTACCACTGCTGTAGCAGAGACATTCTGTTCATGAAGAGCTGAGTATGGAAAAAGGACCAAAGCAGTACTCAAAACTCACATGGTATTTCACAGTCTAAGCAAATTGCGTAAATTCAGCATCTACGCCTTGAAGGCAATAATTACCATGTTTTAAAAACGACAAATTACAAACCCAGAGCTATCAGGGAACAAAGTATTTTTCCTGTATAGTCTCAGATTTTAGCGTTCACACAATGGGGACTCTTAACTGAATTAATGAAAATATTCTGATCACACCAATAAATACAATATCAAAAATAAATGACAGGATCTAAACTAAATGAATAGTTTAAATTCTTTTCTCATGTTGAAGCTTATAGAGTAATTTTGAATTAAGGAAGAAACATGACTGTCAAATTTAAATCAAAACACATATTTCACCTTTTCCCATAGGGCAGGAAGGTCAAATCCATGAATTTTATGTTAGTGTTACTTAGCTGGCTCTAACACAGTTATGCAAAAGATGGACTTTATTGTGTTCCAGGAGCCAAGGCAATGTAAAACTCATACTGCGTGACAAACTATTACTGATCCTTGTAACATTTTTGAAGCTTCAAAGGGGCTGACTCAGAGTGGACTCACAGTGAAATCACTACCAGCACGCAAACTTTCCCTCCTTCCCCCTCTTAGAGCTGTCTGGCTTTGGAGCCTGACAGGACACAATCTTTCCTTTCTTCCTTCATCCACATGATTTGCTACACCTGTTTAATAACTGCCTTTGAAAAAGGCAAACAGTACAAAATACTTCTGAATTGTCATAATCATTAATCTCACCCAGACCATGAGATTGGGTGACACAAACCAAAGCCCTGGAATGCTCCTGTCTGTGCTGAGCTTTATGAGCATGGAAAACATAAACTTCCACATAGGCCATTTCTCTCCGTCTTTGCTGGGATTTCTAGTGCCCTCTCTCAAGCAGCTGCATGCAAACCTTTCTCTGCTATCCTCATTCACATCTCTAAGCCAGGTTCAATTTATACTTGTCAGCCAAAATCACTAACTTTGGTTCCCTAGACAATTTCCTAGCTAGAGCCCACTGGTGGGGTAGAATCGCCTCACACAGACTAAAGAGTATTGTTCTGTCAGAGAAGTGTGAGTTACACCCTGATAATTAATAGGAGAGGCTTGTTAGAAACTGTCACTGTAAGAAACCAGGTGCAATTTCCATTTCCACCCTGATTCTGCAACCCTTATGTATAATGAGTAACACTGACTCATGCTAACTCTTCCCACTGGAATTGATTTTCCATGAAGATTTTTGGTATACTCTATGGATGTTTCATGCACTACTCCCTGCTTTTCATTCTCTTCAAGACACCACCTGAGGGTTTCATTCTCAAGGTGGGTGCTGTATTGTATTTGAGAGAAAAAAAAAAAAAGGTAGTTTTTTTAGCGACTGCAGAGATACATCAAAGCAAACCAAATGGTGGAAGACGTGCAAACAGCCTGCCCACTTGAACGAAAGCACGTTTAAGACTTGTATGTGTTAGTAGACTTCTTGGTAAAACCGCACACTGCATTGCATGGCAACCAGGAAATGTTAGGGGGATGTTTTCATGGGGATTTTCCTTTTCAGTTTGCGGTTCAAGATGACTGATAGGTCACCAGGATGTGCTAAACTGGAGCTGACAAGAATGACAGAATTAGAGGCTTGACAGCGCATATAGTTTTCATTCTCTTTGTTTTAATAGAATATAGGTTTTACATTTACTGTAAGAACTTGGTTCTAAATTTATTAAACTGATTTCTAGCTCTAGGCAGATATACATGGGTAAATGTTTCCTTAGAATCATAGACTACTGAATCTTGTACTGATGCTTTTGGATAGGAACAATCACTAGTTCAGCACTAACTACATTTTGAATATTATCACCTGCTTTAAATGCATGATAGTAATTAAGTAGCAAAAAGTAACATACTGGAAACATATTAAATATGTTTAAAAGAACGTCCTAGTAATTACGATTCTTCTTCAGCAAATCTATGAACTGGGCCATATGAGTCCTAAAAATCTGAGGATGTCTGGACAATCCAGATCTTGTCTCTCAGTTCAGACCAATCTCTAGTTATGCCTGGTTTTCTAATTGTTTCCCAAGAAAACTACTTCATGACTAAATAAGAATGCATATTTTATTTCTGACTTGAGGAAATAGCCTCTGAATACAAAATTTCCTATGGGATGGATCCATGAAACATTTCAGGCTCCAAGACATTTTGTCAGTGTATATATGAAGTTAGTCTGATTACTGCCATTTTGACATCTGCGAGAACTTAAATGTACAAAAAATATGATTCAGTGATTACCTAATACACTACAACACACATGGGCCTGGAAGGCATTATTTGCTGAGTATTCTACCTTTTTTTAGAGTCTATTATTGAAAAACTTCACTCAAGCAACTCTCAGGCCAGGCAACTGCAACAGGATACAGTCTTTTACCTTTATGTCAGAAGTTGGACTAAAGCCCAAGTCAGTGATGAAAACTACTGGATAGCTGTTTGCTAGGTTATGTAAAATGATTCATTAATCCCAGCCACAGTCACTAATAGACACGTGTCGACATCATTAAAACACACCTATACTTGAATCCCTCAGGGCTTGATGAGGAAAGGAAAACTGTGCTGGGAAAATAGGACTCACAACTGGGATGACTACACAGTGATCAAAATTCAGAAGTCAAATTTGCAAGATCCACATGAATGAAGCAAGCAGTCCTTTACCATCCCAACACAAATGCACCAAGGATCAAGCCACAAGTATCATCACTAAGTCTGGCTGGTTTTGTGTTCTTCAAGTTATGATATTCTTGTTCTGCTAACCACCATTCCCTAAAGAAAGTAGAGAAACAAATCTAGAAATAGACCACCTGCACCATAATCAAGGCTTTTTCAAACAGTGACAGTGAAAGTAAATCTTCACAGATTCTTAGAAGCTGTCTGATTAAATACTTTCCTTGGAATATTGCCAAGTTGTGAAACCTACAATGATTTATAGGAAATACATTTCTAGATTTAGTGGCAATAAACCGTATTTTTGGTTTTCAATGTATCCCTTGCAGATACTTAAATCAAGCAAAATATGGGGTTTGTTTTTCAGTTTGAAACTACCCTCAATGCTGAAATTAAAATAATTCATTTGCATAAAATAAAATAAAATAAAATAAAATAAAATAAAATAAAATAAAATAAAATAACATAACATAACTTTAAAAAGCTTGGTTTAAACGTTTACATGGCTACAATACATGTGAGTGGTTTAAGGAAACCAGATGAAGGTTTCCCTCAGGGATTTTTTAAAATGTCATATTTTCATTTCAGTTCAGCATAGAGGAATGTTCTAAGCCCTGAAAACTTTCATGGGAGAGAAAAACCCCACATAATTACATCCCTAATAGATAGCTTATATTCAGAGAGGGAAAAATTCTCTGCACACCTGGCTTTTTAAAGACAGCAATGTCCAGGAATACACTTTAAAAGGGATTTTACCTGCATGTTTGCAAGGAGTTCCTGCTATAAATAGAGACAATGTATTCTTAGTAGTTGGGTGTGGTGACAAGAAAGTGAAGATGACTCTCCCCAGATCCAAAGGTGCAAATTCAGAACTTTCTTTGAAGTTGTGCCTAAGTTGTTCCTACTACCCAGTTATATTTGGGTACCTAGTAATTTAGTCTGAAAAAAGCAAATAAGAGTGTAGCTTTCTCACTTTCCTGTGTGCTGCTAACTGCATGAGAAGTCATGAGACAGCCACGCTAACCTTGAGGTCCAAGTGGGCTGACGTGGATTTGTGCAGTGAAAAAGAAATGCAGCTGGAGGTATGCACAGAGGCCAGAGCGGGATACAGTGCTGTGGGAGGTTCTCCTTCCTTCAACAAAAATTAGCAAGTATTCCTTGCATTTCGGTCTTACTTCTGGGAGTGCACACTGGAAATGGCATGCAGGACAAAGCTCAAGTTGCTGACTTCTAAATTGTTTTTCCTAATGAATCTGCCTACTGATCATCGAAGTCATTGTCTCTGTATCTGTTTACAGACAGACAAAAATCTCCAGTCTCTTAACCAACAGCTCTCCTGGCTACTGCTTTAAAACAATGGGTGTGAGGGTAGTGCTATTAATAAATCAAGCACTCACAGAATCACTCAAAATGCAAGTAAGTACAAGAAATATGCTTCAGTCCTCAGCAGTTGCTGTAGGAAGAAAAGAATCTGCTAATGCATCTTCCAATCATACTTTATCTGCGTGGCAACTGTTGCTCTGGTAAACATCCTGAGTGAGCCTATACTGTGTCATCACTTATGATAAACCTCCTTGCTGCTGACATTAATATTAGTCTTTTTGTAATAGTCTCACCCAATAGGGAGCTTAAAGTTTTCAGACTCCAGCAGAACGTGGTACAGCTGCACAGCACCTCGGGGGAAAAATTGCAAGCAGTGATATCATATTCTGCAATTAGTTATCTGATATGCCCCCCTCGAAATGATGAAAACATAATCATCATTGCCGATAAGAGGAGAGCTCCAGGCTGTACAGTGAGCAGTCTAACCCCAAAGGCTGAGTAACAAGGGCTGTGAGGAGAATCAGTTGGGATCAGTTCCATGCAATCCAGGTGAAGAAACACAGGAAACAAAGTTGGAGAATAATAGCTGGAGTCTGATTTTCACTATTTGATCGATTTAGTTATTTGGGATAAAAGCAGTTGACACAGAGTGGCTCAGCAGACAGATCTCCAGCCTGGAGTCCAAATACCCTTACTCCTAATTTGCTGCTCTGTCACTTATCAATCAAAGAAAGGTACCTCGGGAATCTTTTCAAAAGCTCTGAAAACCAGCCAGTTAAAACAAAGATAACATTGCTCTGATAGATATACTGAAAAAAGGCAGACTGCTCAGAATATGCCTCACAACGTAGAACATGATCTGTAGAAGTCAAAGGGAAAGTTCTTATACAAGCTTCTGATGATGGAAGAGAATATTGCCACATCCACTACTGCCTTTGTTTTTCCCCTCATACAAGAATGACAGGGATCTCATAGCCTGCAACCAGATCGCCTAGGCCAGCAGTCTGCTGGAATTTTTGGTGGCAAAATATTTCCATTTTCTGGGCTCTTTGTGACTCTATCCACCCATATACTAGGGCTTCAAGAATCTTGAGATTTATACTGAAAATGCTGACTAGTAAGTAACTTTCCTAAGATGTATGCAGATTATTCATACACTAAGCTACATGAGGAGTTAAATTTAATAATTCTTACAGTCTTAGTTATGAATCTTTTAGAACTGGTTTCATAAAAAGGCTCCTTTAATAACTAGTTTGCAATAAACATTAGTATGTACACAATGCTGTTGCTATCACAAATATGGTGGGAATAGTGATATTTTTCCTATTAAAAAAAAGTTTATTTAAATTTAACAATACATGAGAGGCAGTGAAGATTCTCTTGCTTGAGGGAAGAATGGGAAAGAGGCACTGGCAGTGTGGCCTTGATATTCTGTGATTTCAAGTACTACATTAAATCCTACATATATTTAGGCAGTGGAGACACATAAAGGCAATGCACTATTGCTTGCATGTAATCATCCTCAAATAGTGGACTCATCATTGTTTCCCTAAAAGTGCTAGAATCATTGTGAAGACAGTGATTTTGTTGTGATACTCACTGATTCTAGTAATTTGTTTTAATGAGCTATAACTGGATTTTACAAAAAGATCCAGAGCTAAATCCACATTTGAATGTTAAATGATACAGAGGTAGACCTCAGTTCAGGTACAGCAAGTTCTACAACACTGGATTCATTCTGAGCAAGAGTCAATTCAAACATCAGTTTGGGAAAATGTTATCTTAATAAATACAAAATTTGAGACAGTTACTAATTAACAAAGCACCACAATATTTTTCCCCCACCAAGGATACTACTTGAAGAAAAATTCATCAAGTGGTTTATCAAGAGCACTAGACAAAGCATCCACCCAGGTCATAAGAGTACAGGCTGGGAGAAAAACTCATTGAGAGCAGCTCTGACGAGAAGGACTTGGGATTTGTCATGGATGAAAAGCTGGACATGAGCCACCTGTGTGTACTCCCAGCCCAGAAAGCCAAGAGCATCCTGGGCTGCATCCAAGGGAACGTGGCCAGCAGGGCAAAAAAGTGATTCTTTCCCTCTGCTCAGCCCTCATGAGACCCCACCTGGAGTGCTGCATGCAGCTCTGGGGTCCCCACCATAAGGACATGGACCTGTTGGAGCAAGCCCAGATGAGGGCCATGAAAATGACAGGAGGGCTGGAGCACAACTCTTCCTACAAAGAGAGGCTGAGAGAGCTGGGATTCTTCAACCTAGAGAAGAGGAGGCACCGAGGAGGCCTCACTGCAGCCTTGCAGGACTTCAAGGGGTTTCTTTAAAAGAGAGATTTTTACACAGGCAGATGGTGATAGGACAAGGGGGAACAGCTTTAACTTAAAAGAGAAAAGATTTAGACTTGATGTTAGGAACAAGTTCCTTACTGTGAGGGTGGGAGGCACTGGAACAGGTTGCCCAGAGAAGCTCCACCTCTGGGAGCATTCAAGACCAGATTAGATGGAGCCCTGAGCAACCTCATTTAGAGAGTGGCATCTCTGCCCATGTCAGGGGATTGGAATGAGGTAAAGTCCCTTCCAACACAAGCCATACTGTGATTCTGTTATGTCTCAGAAACAGCAGAAATAGCTGATGCAGTGAGAAACCACTTTTCCAGGTGATTTG
Organism: Phainopepla nitens; assembly: GCA_013400175.1. NCBI lineage: Eukaryota > Metazoa > Chordata > Aves > Passeriformes > Bombycillidae > Phainopepla > Phainopepla nitens. The sequence continues at coordinate 90,623 of VXBQ01009270.1, read as the reverse complement.
CTACCAACCACTGTGTATAAATCCTCTTGTCTTCTTTGAGCAGCCATGTCTTAGACACACCTTGCTAAAACAAACTGCTAATTCATCTGACTCATGAAACTACTTTCTCTGAAAGGGTGGGAGCTATTGGGCTACTTACCAATATAGAAATCAATTCAAGATACCAAATTCAGTAAGTTAAAAAGCAAAAGATAGTTTTCAATTAGTCATGTTGCCATGACTATCACTGTGGATATATTTGTATCACATCAGGGGTGGAAAAAAGGTGTCAATACATTGCCTTGCAATTGCTGTGAGTCAACAGTAATGTGATAGTGACTGCATTGATAGTGGCATGACCTGAGCACTATGAGTAATAAAGTCAGACAGAAGACTGATACTGTTAAGAAATTCAGTGTAGGTCTACAAAAAATTGGTTGTATGGGTGTTTCAAAAATTAGGAAAACACTTACTCTTACTCATAAGGAGTATTTTCTCACACATATTGTTCGGCTGAAGGAAGGATTGCACAGCCAGACTCGGTGATGGATTGCCAAACAGTAACTGAAGAGAGTTTCCTGTTTTTATGGTAACAGTTTTCAGAGAATGCCCTGGTCCTCTGTGCTCTTGCTCACTTCCCATCCAGCAGAATAATATTTGCACAAGAACATTTTTCTTACGATTAATCATAATGCTTCTTTCATCTGAAATAGCCCTGTATGTGAAATCATACCTGCTTTCTGAAACTGAAGCAAAAGAGGCACTAATCTTGTTGATGGGACAAGGGACTGGGACTTTGGAGAAGATGTTCTATTTACAGCTACATTGCTATCTCTCTGTTGTCCTGCCTGTGAGGTGGGGATAAAAACACTGACTTCCCATGAGCTACAAAAATCATGAATCATTATTTTCTCCTGGCAGCATATTTGTCAGTTCACTTCCTTCTCACTAGTTGGGAATATTCTTTCTCTGTTAAATACTACTACATCTAGACTTCAAATTTTAAGTTCTAGGGTAATTTAAATACATTCAGCCTGACTCCAGTGCTGCTGAAGGAGTTGATGAAATCCACCTGATAAGGAAACTCCCTCTTGACCAAATGTTGTAATATTTATGTGAACTCCATGCAATGCAAGGGAAAGAAAACAGAACAAAATTTCAACAGAGACACCATCTATTTCCGAAGTGATACATTGAGAAAGCCTGAGATGTCAAGTCTGTTTCAAGAATTCCAGTTCTTCTACAATAGTCAGAAGAATCCAGCAGATGACAGAACGAATACTCATACATGTACTGGTGTTGAAATGTTTGAATGTTTAAGGTGTTGTAGGATATACTGAGGAGAGACCACTTGCTTTTGTTACTAAAGTCCACCTTATGCTTTGAAGACGTGGATGTGTATCAAATAAATGTTCTAAATATATATATATATATATGTATATAAATACTTTTGTAGGTTATTAATGAATATAAACCTTGCTGGGCCCAAGACTTTCAATGCTGAGGCTATGCTATGTTTTTTAATGGGTTTGTGATGTGACAACACAGAAGCAATTGAAGCAAATAAAATTGTCTATATTTTATTTTGAAGGGTAGTCTAGTCAGGCAGAGAGAGTTTTTTTTAATTTTTCCTCCTTTCTTCAGCAAAATAAATTAATTAAAGAATTTATTCATTTGCAAATGTAAAATTTTGGATAGAAATTCTACTGTCCTTTAAGGGCATTGTTGCAACATTTTACTAGTCTTGCACTGTTCTTTATGCAATATATTGTTTATGCTGCACTAATTTACAATAGGTCTGGTCCCCACTGCCATATATAAGTAATTGGAGTTGTTAAGAATTATAAAAGAAGAAGAAAAACGACCTCCAGAAAGAAAGACAAACTACTTCTTACATGTACTACCTGAATTAAAATAAACTCACATCAAAGCATTATCAGAAAGCAAATTCAGATTTAGTCATTGGTCTTAAAAATCTCCTACTCACACGATATATCTCCTCCTGGAAAACTGGACAATTGGGCTTTTTCTAACCCACATGTGCCCACGGAGATAGAAAACCCTGTCTAGAGCACATGCCTAGAGCTGCCCTGAAAAATCACCTGAAAAACTGTGCTGATCTTACTCTGCCATAGTGCTCTAAGATTGCCCCTGCTTCACTGTTCTTAAAAAAACAGTTGATGCTGTGCTCTGTTCAGTGTAAGCACAAACAATATCACTACTGGATAATGTGTGAGACTTGGCAGGTCAAGAATATGTTGAGAAAAGAAAGCAAAACTACTGTAATCTTTTCCCACCCAAAAAGCAACCATGAAATTAAGCTATGTAATAAGAATAAAAGGAGGGGGGGGGGAAATGAACAAAACTGATCCTGTAGCAATGTCACAAGACACAAAAATCATCACAGACACTCTTAGAAGAGCTCTGCAATATTTTATACCACAACAGGGAGCAAATGGATCCACGGTTTTACTGAGGCAAGCCACAAAAGCAGGAAAGAAACTTCTCTCTAGGCAGTCACCATGAGAATCTGTCTCACATGCTCAAAATGTCTGGCAGTTACTACTTTTAATACAAGAATTGTCAATGGGATAAGTGCTTCTCTAAAACCTTAGCTGTGCCCGCTCAGTGATGAACTGGAACCACTAAGTATCTCTTCTCGGTAGGCTATAAAATTATTTGGTTACATTCTGGAAAAGAGGAGTGTAAAAGTTTAGAGCTCAATATGCAATCTCAAGGAGAACATTTTTATTTTCTGTGCTAGGAGAGATTTTGCTCCTCACAAGAAGACAAAATTACTCTGACTAGTGCAATGGAAGAGTGGTATATTGTAAATACCATTCTTCCAAAGTCACTGGATGCTCCAGCCCCACAGCCTTTCCCAGACCATCAAGCTTTAAATATTTCCAAAATCTCAATAAGACAGTCGATATTTATCACTAGGAAGTATCGGTTCAAACAGAAGCAAAACTTGATTAAATTTAAGACACTATTCTTCAGCTAATTATTAAATAAATTTTAAAGTTCTTGAAGCTAAAGAAGTGTTAACTATGACAGTAGGGCAAAAGATGTAAGTCAGCTTTCACTTGGCAAACTGCTTCAAACATCCCTAATCATCAAAAGATAAGCGTGGAATAAGAACTCTTTAAGGAAGCTCTACTTTGCATTTACTGTTGTCTAACAGGAAACAATTGCTATTGAACTGAAAATAGCTGCCAGTCCTCAGTGTGTATATAGATAGCAAACACACCAGTAAACAGGATAAAACTGTCAGAGCAATAAAGTTTTATCTGATTTTTACAGCACTGCTACTGGAGAAATTGGTTTAAACAAAATATGTGTAATTTCACTTCCAGGTTCTAAGTGTTTCTACATGTCAAACTTTTGCATAAACAACATATAGGAATAGAGAACAAAACCCTACCTTTATAAATATGAAGACTCATTAGCAAAAGAAGATTTTTTCCTAAATTTACACAACTGTGTAGGGTGAAAGGGAAAGGACATATATAAATGATGAAGGACATCTAATCAAGCAGGAGGAGGAAATATAAGGAAGTGAGTGAAAGATGCGTTCAGGCCGCACCCTCAGTGTCTTCATTATTAATGGATCATGTTTCTTTATAATTTGCAAATACTACTTTCCCTTGAACCTGCCTGCTTAACTACTCCATATTCCTCGTGCAGAAGCTTTATCCAGAGCCCCAGGATGAAGCTGGGAAGATCTGGCTGTCCCCAGCAGTGACATATTTGTCACTCCCTCGTCTCCTCATTCCGCGATAGGGACACTCCACCTTCTCTCAAAGATGTGAGTTGGCCGATGGCAAAGAGTAGGTAAATCACTGCCATCACAACCACCCTACAGCAGCGCTGAACTCTTGCATTTACATGCTGCAGGAGGAGCATTTTCCAGCCTGTTTAGTCTGTTTTGAGTGGGCATGTGGGCTCAGAGTGCTGCCTGCACACAGCCGCAGCCTCGCTGCCGTGGCACGCATTATCCCAACCCCTTGCTGATACGCCTCCCTGCTGGAAAGCTGTGTTCTCCTTCAGAGCCTGCCAGCTTAAGGCTGGTGCTCAACTTTTAGCCACCAGTTTGGCCAGCAGCTAGCTTGCCGCCTGTGCACTTGCTCACATCTGCTCACAGGGGTCTGGGTGCCCACGGAATATCCACTGAGCTTCAGTTAACCTCTCACTTCTGCATGGGAAATCTGCAAGAAACTATTCATTACAACTACCCACACACACCACACCCTGCTTCTTTACAGACACCTATCCATTAACAAAAATAACAATAAAAAAGCCCCCTAGGGAAATGTACTTCTGAGAACCTGTTTTGCTAACATGCTGTCACTGTGAGACATACATAATTAACAAAAGCTATGCCATGGCAGGTTTTTTTTTTTTTGTTTGTTTGTTTGGTGTTTTTTTTTGGTTTTTGGTTTGTTTTTTTTTTACTATTATACCTTCTGTCAGAGGCAGCATCTTATTTACGAAAGCAGGTATTCAGTAAAACAGACATTAATTGTGAAGTTGAGGATTGCAGGCTAATGTTCTTTTCCTAGGCAGCTGTCAGTATGTACCCTGGCAATCTCTTTTATAACCCTCTCACACTGCTTTTGGAACAGTATCATTAGCAGAAAGAGAGAAGGAAGTTTTAACACAGCCTGCTGCATGTCTGGCGTTTTTCTTTCTTTCTTTCTTTTTTTTTTTTTTTTTAAGACACAACACAGCCTCTTAGAGTTTCCAGCTACTAAGCTACATTAATCATCAACAGAAAAGGAAAAAAAATGTGAAGCAAAGTATTTTTCAAACTCCAAATATTAGTAGAATTCAGGTCTTCTCTGTGATTTTTACTTTGAATTAGCATACCCTGCTTGTGCTCTCATGTTTTTACTGGCTAAAACTGTAGGTTATTCTTCAACTCCTTTTGGGTTTTTTTTTGGTGGTGTTTTTGGGGTGTTGGGTTTTTGGGGTTTTTTTAATGTTTCACGATATGAGAATTGAAGGTTATCGTACCAAAATAAGACTGCTGCATTGTACAAAGTTGCCAGTGTTGTGATGCAGAGGAACTGGAAAGTCCCAAAGCCATTGCTTACAAAAGAAAGTTCAATTACGTTCCTAATTGAAAGCACAGATTCAAAAAATGACTGCAGGTTTCGTTAGGCAGGAAACAGTCACGGAGGTTTGAACTTCAAATTGCAATTAGCTGAACTTTCTGTCTGACTGGAAAGATTCTCCAAGGAAAACCCCTCTTTTTCCTCAGTTGCCGCTCCACATTACTGCCGGCAAACTCATTCATAGGATGAGCTGCGCCGCCGTCCCTCGGGCGGGGGCAGCTCCGGCAGCCGCGGGAGGGAAATCACAGCCAGCTGCTACTGATACGGCTGCGGAGGCACGGCGGGGAGGCTCGGGATTGAGCGGGGAGGAAACTGATAAACACACGGCACCGGCACAACCCTCCCTGCCTCTGCTATTAGCAGCACCCATAATGGCCACTGATAATTACAGCGTCTGATAGCTTTGAAATTGTTATTACCTCTCTGGGAGGGAGAGATGACTGACTGTTAAGAGATGATGGACTCCTGGAAAATGACCAGCAACTACACCAAACTGGCTTCCTGCCTACAGTCGTGGATAACACACAGAGAACGGTCCAAACCACCAGGTTTGTCACAGAGAAACCCTGACAGGTAAAGGCAAAGATAAAATAGACTGTGAATGTGTTCTACTTTCTACCAAGTTGGAAGTTTCCATTTCTCTATTTTAAGAATTCAGTAATGCTGACAAATTAAATCAGCATGCTCCCAGATGCCAGATGATTCTAAAATATGATGTATTTTGAACACCATTGATTGTTCCAGTGCAATGTTGCATTGTTTTCAAAGCAGGCAAGATTACTATGATGGGTCATGTTTGTTTCACAATCATCCTCTCTGTGAAGTTATATTTCACAGATAACTACGTAAATTTAGCCTTGGTCCTGGAAAAACCAATTTTAGAGGTGAGTTTTGCAGAACTACTTCCCTTGCTCTCTCACATCATATTCTCTTGAAAATTAAAGACCAAACAGGGATATATGAAGGGGAGAATTATCATCTTCCATATTGACTGTATTTTCAAACCCTTATTCCTTAGTTCTGGAACAAAAATGTGATGCAAGAAGACCAGAAAGCAGATAGAGAAGCCTTTTTACAGCGTCTGGAATGTCAAAACACTTTTAAATTCTTTGACTGATTTATCGCCTCCTTATAAAGGAACTCTACATTGCTTTTTCTCTGCTCCTCTACAAGGTGTTTTACTACCAGTCAACTACATTCAGAACTAATCTTATCAAATATTATCACATCTTTTCAACAAGTATTTTAGGAGTAATGAGCTCACGGTTGTCTCTGGTGTTTATCTGTCTATCAGCATGTCATGGTATCTCCAACTGCAGGCACATTCTTGATACAGTGAAATCCCATGCATATTTAGGTGATAGATGAACAACTGCAATATTCACACTATCTTCAATTCAGGCCTATAAAAGTCATGGGAACTCTTCTGGAAAGAAAGGTACACCACATATGGATGAAAATTTTGTTTAACCTTGGCTAGAGCTACCAGTGGTTTTTAAAAACATTTACTTAAAAAAGTTCTTCCTCAATTGTACGATGCTATCTGTCCTCATTAAGCCTTTCTCTGGCTTCCTATTTTCAAGGTAATGGCTCTTCATTGTGGTGAACACCACTACCTAAAGAATCGTCAAACATTTCTCCAAAGACTGCAGAACAATCCCCTGCCATGGTTTGTTGGCTCTGTGTGTGCAAGTGTTTCCAGGGCAGCTCCATAAGCCTTCCACTAAACAATGATGGAAAGTTCAAGTGACCCCTTAATAAAGTCTAGTTAATTTGTAGCTTTGGGAAACTGCCAAGATACACAACTGTAAGGACTGAGTGAAAATAAACTAGCACAAAGAGCTTCTTCAAACTGCTTTATTTACAAATTTACACGATAGATATGTAAACCAAGGAGCAGGCAGGTCTCTTCCTTTGTGACTGACCAGCAGCTGCAGGAGCCCTGTCCCAGAGCCTTACCTTTTACTGGGGCTCTGGCAACCTCTCCAGTGCTAACAGCCAAGCTCCTTCCTCCCACGGGCAGATTCATTCTCCCTCTTTCCATTTCATCTTTACCACCACTACTTCTGTTCCAGTTTCCTCCAGTTTGGGGGTCAAAATTCTAGGATTCACTTTATGTTAATAAAGGAAAACTCAGAAAAATATTTCTACAAATACATAATGCTCGCAGGAGAAAATCTCCTCTGAAAACATCATTAACCAAGATGTCAGCATCTATATCCTCCAGGATCCAGACTTCTTGGACAAGCCATGTCAACACTATGACTAAGAAACATCAGTGACAGTACAGTCACAACACCACAGAAATAAGGATGAGTAAGTTTTCCAGCTTTCTCTGTATCTCATTTTTCCTTCTGAAATCACATTAAGAGTAATTCCAGGTCCTCTTTAATTCCATAACATTGTGTTACTAAAATAATCAAAATTCCAGTTCAAGAGTTTCCCAACAGCACTAGCCATTAGTCTGTGATACACAGTAAAATAACTGGCTAAGGTAAGAAAACACCACCATCAACGGCTGTTTTGGAATCATTACTGACTACAGTCATGCTGGAATGTACTGTATACCAACTAAAATATACTGTAGCTGTAGTCTAATACCTTACTAAGCCAGTAAAGAAACTTTGCTGGAGGGCATATGTGAAGTTCGACACACTTTTTGTAACTATGCTGAAGGCTCTATTATGGGGCTTTTTGTCTCACTGTAAAAACACATTACTCCCAGAGTGAGTGCAGACCTTGCTCTCTAGGACACTCCAGGCTGCTCATAGAAGTAAAAATCAATCGAGCAGTTATAATATTTATACAGTGGACAGATGTGGACCAAGCCAAGGATTTAAACACATCTTAGACATACCTTATTTACCTATAGTAGCCCTCTCCTTTCTCTTCAGGCTTTGTCTATATACCTGATCATAGTAAGAGCATTTTGGTACAATGGGCATAGGATTTTAGAAAGAAAAGCAATGAAGCTGCTTCAGCTATCACAGATGCACTGGGAACTTGTTCCCCTGACACACCCATTCACAGCCTGGCAGCGCTGCTACCATTACAGAAGTATTCCCTGCTGCTCAAGCAAATGAGACATATATTTACTATACACACACACACACACACACACACACACACACACAGCCCTTGGGTGACAATGGCCGTAAAAAATGCATTTTGTTAGACTCCTGGAACTGATGAGTACAAAAACAATATAGAAGCACAACTGTTATCCCTAACCACAAAATGTCTCAAGGCAGTTGCAGTCACAGTGAGAGTCTGCTAAAAGTATGATCATTCCCCTAAAACATGGTTGAGCCTGCACCACGTGAAATTTCAAAAGCTTTTTGTCACTTTGGACATAATTTTTTTTTTCCTCTGTATTAACCTTAGATTTTAAAATACAAATATAAGAAGCAGATAACCAACTTGCAGCAAGGTAAGTGATAAACAACTGAATTTTATCTCTTCGAACCCCCTTTGTTCCAAAAGCTCATCAGTCAGCCCCAAAGAGACCTTGGAAAGTCAGAAGCAAGCATGCTTGGCATAAAAGCTCTCCAAATTTCAGCAGAGACCCCTGCAGTTTTTCTCCTGTTCAGCAAGGCTGTGCCCAGATGCAGTTTGTTTCAGCTGTTGGTTCAGCTCATGTAAACTCCAGAGTGCAGCTGTAAGCTGGGGGGGGCTCAGCCCCTTCCCTCCGCCCCTCTTTTCACCGCAGTCCGGAGCAGAGCTGGGAGAGCAAACTGCGTTTGGAACAGCAGTCACATTGTCGAACTGAGCTTTGCCAGAGCCCTTCCGGATCCCCTAATGTAGTTCTGTTCTTACTTTAAACTTCATTCTTTCATGTTCTGCAAATCAGTTTTTATAGATCTGGAACTGCCCTTTACAAGCAATATACAGCTTTCCGTGGTTGTACAGACCAGCACAACTGAGATTACACTTCTAAAAGATCTCTGATAACGCCTGAAATAACAAAAGTATATAGCTGCAAGAACGTTGTTAGCTATCTAGCAGAAGCGGACTTGCTTTCTGAAGCATTAACTTAACAATCATAACTGTTTTCATTCATAAAAATCTTACCTGTTTCTGCTAGACAGAGCTTCAGCAAACATAATCCAAAAGTTGCCCATAAGGAGAAGTTGGCCATTGTTTTCTTGGAACTGTTTTGCAAAATCCAAAGATCCTTGAAAGCTGCAGAAAGAAGAAAAGCCCCGACGCTTGTTAAGCCTGCAGTCAGTGAGTCTGAAGTTTGCTGCACTTTTTATTCTGATTCAAAGGAACTGAAGTAATGACATAACTGGGAGGGGGAAGCTCCATCAAAAGTCACACCCATATTGCAACAAAAGTTACCCAGCAGCAGAAGGAGGGGGAGTGGAAGGAGAGCTAGTACTGACTAAGCAGGCACACTTGAGTTTTAAAGAGCCACTAAACCTTCTCTTCTTACACAAGTCTAGTCAAAAGTTATACTTAGTGTGCTTGTAGGAAAGTTTGTGTAAGCTCTCCTGAGTTACCTCAGAAATGCACTGTTTGTTATAACCTTTTCCTCCTGCATTTTAAAATCTCATTACTGCAAACAAAGTGAACATGAAAGCACCAGACTCTCTGAACGCTGGTAAAGCATCTACAACAGCCTAGATATTTCCCAAAAATATTTTGCTTATTTATTCCTATCTCACCATTTTCTTTTTTTGCTGTTCAATTAAGAGCAAGTAAAATGCCTGCTCTGCTGTGAAGCTTTCTGCAATGTTTTTGTTCACTGCTAGAGGATAGCATCATGCAGAAGGTAAGTCGAGGCGGTTCAGTTTCCCACAGCCCGTTCTACCCTTGATGTGCCTGCACAGGCTGATCCAACAAGAATAATGAATGAACAAGAGTAGTGAATAATGACAGTGCCAGAAGTGAGTGATACTGAGGACTAAGGCTGATATTTTATTGTATTTATGGCATAAAGTACAGAAGGAATTTTTCCTCCTATTCCCAATTCAGAAAGCAGGATGAAAAGATACGAGATCTTTGAGGTTCAGACAAGGTCTCAGTTCCTGAGGGACATATGTTCATTGCAGTGTGTGGTTTTGTTTGGCTCTTCATGAAACCCCTGGTGAAAACCTCAAGGCCTCTGAAGATAAGCAAAAGGCTTGTCTCTTGCGTGCCTTGGAGATTTTCGTGGTGTCTCCATGCACTGGCTTCTCTTTAGAGCTGGAGAATTGTAAAAGTGGCTCCTGTGCCGTGGGATGAAGGGGTGGTCAGGGATCACCAAAGCCAGCACTTCTCACCTTTAGCAACCAGCACCTGGCGACGACTGGCAGCCAGAAATGCCCTGATTTCAGTTTCCCTTGCCAAATCTGGAATGAATAGTCCTATATCAGATAACCATTTTGTCAATCTTCCCACTTGAAAGAATTTTCTCATTAATTTAATCTCCGTTAACACAAACAATGGAAAAATACAGATAGGTCTCTCCAGCCACAGGCACAAGAAGGTCACGTAAGGAGGTTTTCATGACTTGGCCTTTTTTTTGCCTTTTGACTTGGAGATGGCCGGCTATCCTTTCCTCAGCCAGCCAAATTTTCAGCAACACGTTCCAACAGGCTTTTCCTACAGGTCTAGAATATCTGATGGGACAAAGTTAAAGTGAAAAATCTTTCCTTTAAACACAGGGAATCTTTTTATTACGAAGCTAGCAACTTTGAAATTATGGATAAAACACATTTTCTTTAGTGAATATGCTACTTTTTTTTAAAGAAATGGCTTTAAAAGGAATTAAAAAGCAATCTATATACCTTATTGACTAAAGTGGAAAGAGAAATAAAAAAAATCCTGTACATTTATATCTATAAGTGTTTTGGCATCAAAATCCATGAATAAAGTTTAGTGGGATTTCAAAATGCTGGCGTACAGCTAATGAATGTTTTAAATTTACTAAGTATATATTTTTCTTAAATTGCTAAATTACTTTTAAAATTCACATCCTATGGATGAAACAGAATAATTAAACATTTAATTAAAATTCAGGAATTTTTGACTCCTGTTTTTGATGAACATAAACTGCCTCTCCATTAATATCCTGTATTCATAATGATAGAAAATTAAAAAGAAAACCAAAAAAAAAAAAAAAAGGAAAAGAAAAAAAGAAAAATAAAAGGGTTTTTTTGGCACAGGTAGAGGGAGAATAACGTCCATTTCAGGGATAGAGGGAGAGACTTATTTAACCAGGAGTGGAAATTCCTAGTCTCTTCATGGTCTAAAGTTTCTAATTCTAGCCCTTCTGACACCTGATTATGAATGGGTTGTTTTCTAGATACCAAAATATTACTTGTTATTCATCTCAGTCTTTTCAATACTTCTGCATGTGTTCAGCAAGGGTGGGTGGTATTCTGCTTTGGAAAGACTCTCTCACTTGTTGCCCTGAGAAATTGGGCTAAGATTAGACCCCTTTAGACCATTTGCATGGAGGTGCTAGTACCTAATGCAAAAGGAAAATACAGATCTACACAAGAAAAATGATTGATAACATTACGTCATTTCATGTGATAAATCACAAAAATGGTTAATGAGCTGTTTGTATGTGACGGGTGAGTTTGGCCATTCCTCGTGCCATGCACCTGCTTACACGTCAGCCTAGGACACACGTGTGCATTCCAACAAAAAAATAACACAAAAATATTTCCTTCTTTCCCACACAAACATGGTCAGCATATGTTGGTCTCAGGTAGACTGCAGTCCAAATTTAGCCTGGCTGCAGGGCATAATGCTGCTCAGAAAATTTAGTCAAAGCAGATGTCTGACTCTGGAAAAACTGTTGGGTTTGGAGTGTTGTTTTTTGGGTTTGTTTTGGTTTTGTTTTGGGGATTTCCTTGTGAGAAATACTTCTCCTTTAGTTTGGGAAAACCTTATTAAATAGGAACAGAAAAATCCTGAAGCAAATCTTTAGCTGAAGAAATGTAGCAAAGCACCCCTTTTGAGCCTGTCACTACAGTTAAATATCTGAGATTTGAAATTTGCTTACTTCCTTGGCAACAAGAAGCTAAGCTACTGGGACCAAAAATTTGTAAAATGATTAATGAATTAAGTTTTCAAAAGAAAATGAAACAATAAGACTGAAAAAAAGATAAAACCCCAGCCTCTAAAAGAGTGTTTTTCTGTGACACATTTGATACAGTCAATATGTGTGATGGTAAATGGGATGATATATCTGTGATGGTAAAATATAGTACAGGAACACCAAAAAAACTCATCTGTGATTTTATCAAATATGTGAACTGTAGCCAGCACTAACTAATTTTTATAAAAATCCTAATAGGGAGTATATATGTTGGAGCCCTAGAAAAGGAACATGCATGGCTTACAGTGATATAAAAAGTTGGTGTTTTTGCAGGAATTCACATAGAGGATGAAATTCTGGCCTAGCTTAATTGAAAGTCAAAAATTCCACTGAACTCAGTGGCGCAGCCTCTCCCTAGAATGAATATTTAGATTTTATTTTGTGGACAGACAAGAAAATGGATGTACCTGAATGAACCTGTACTTATGATGGAAAAAAGGGTATCAATGGAGATTGATTTCACTAATGAATGGGAGAAGTTGAAAGAAGAATATAATGGCATTTTGTTTCTGTGAAAATAGCTAGCATTTGTCTTCTGAAACTCCAAAATTTCTAAAAAATATAGCTCCTAATTTTAATATTTTTTCTATTATCAGCAGAAACACAATTTTTTAAAATTAAAAAAAATCATTTTCTGACCGTAATTTGGTGAATATTTCAAGCTTGTTATGGGGAGTTGAACAGCAACTGGTCTTAGTGATTATAATAAGTACAAATGTCATTAGGTAGTTCTGGTCATTGCTGTGTATATTTTGCGTGGACTACGGGTGATCTGTGAGACTGGCTGAAAATCAAATTTGGAGGAGCAGGGAGGATTTCATACCCACTTATCTGTAATATCAATAAAATATGCTATTTTTAATAAGATTTCCTCCATGTCCCTAGACTGTAGTCTAGTTTCCTGCATTTCAGACTGGATTCAATTTCAGAGTAGATTTAATTTTCATTATCGATCCCGAAAACAGGTTTTGTAATGGCAACATTTGTAAATGCTCCAGTGTGGCCAGTCTTGAGCCGCACACTTTTCTCGGGCTCTGGGTGCTGATGGGAAGCCATAAGAAGAGCCTGTGCTGGTTTAAGCAAGAAAAGCTGCTCTTTTGGCTGGAGGGCAAAGCACTCCCTTGGGAAGTTGAGCGCCCGGTTCTACTCCCATAAGCTTTTGTTCCTGGATGTAATTTACAGCCTGTGTCCTGCAGAGAGTTAGGAAGATGAACAATGGCTCCTAGTTGTTTACTCCTGAAAAAGGCAGCAACCCAGATTGGCACCTACCGTGTGGATTCATCAGCCTGTTTTACTGGTTTGCCCCAGATCCCTAAACAACTCCCTAATCCAATAGAGGCAGAAACCTTCACAGCCGGCATGGCTCAAGCTGGCTTTAAGGAATTCTGTCAGCCCATGCGGCCCCATCATTTTTCTTGTTCCCAGCACCACCGCAGCGCACGTAGTCCCCGGCTGACCCCCGTGTGCCAGCAGCGCGCAGGCAGCAAATCACAGTCCCAGTCCCCTGCGACACACAGCTCCACCACCACTATCCCACTCCGGCTACTGAGTTGTTGCTGGGGATGGAGCTGGAAACGTGC
>VXBQ01009270.1:184-76779 GCA_013400175.1 Phainopepla nitens | reverse complement strand
CGACTGAGTCACCGGCAGCTGTGCAGCTGGGGGTGGGGGAATGCAGGGGAACCGGGGGGAACAAGGGCACACTCATGTTCTCTGTAGGTGATTTCTGTCTGTCTCTGCCCCTCCTTCCCCGGACTGGCCTTCCCAGCACACACCGTGCGAGAAGTCCCTGGAACTGATACGTCTGAGCAAAAGAAATGAATGTGGGAATACAGAACGCTGAGCTGCCCTCTTTGTCCTCAGCATTCTTTATTCCCACTTTTATTTCTTTTGTTTGCAGTTATACAAGAGGCAAATCAAGCTCATGTTAAGCCATTTCCTGGATGTACTCTTTCCTCTCCACTGTCCTTCCATTTTTTTCCACTTGATTTTGCTTCATGACTTCTACCTTGACTTCTCCCTGTCATCTCCACCGATTTCTCCTTTTTCTTAGCCACGATTCTTTCTCATTCACTCTCTCTTCCATACAGCTTACTGGAATAATTAAATCAAACATTTAAAGCCCCAGAAGAGCAGGTGAGCTTTACAAAAGGCAAACATTCAGGAAACTCAGGAAACACTTCATATTTGCATAACCAAACTGTTAACTGTTACCTATAGATAAACGCTTAGGGGCCCTTGTGCCTAATATAGACCTGACCAGAGCCATTCAAAGTCAAGGGGGATTTTCCATTGATTTTGAGAAATTTTGAATCAAGGCAGCTGCAAACAGAGTTTAGTATCTGTATTATTATAACTCTGCTTGCTGCATTACGTGTTTCCCGTGTGTGTGTATATATATATTTTCTGAGAGGATAGAGGGGTTACATCAGATTTATAGCCACTGATAAAATATTTTCCCGTCTAATGAAAGTAAACCCTAAATTTTAGCTGGAACAATTTCTGTTCACACCAGATCTGTTTGTGCTACTCTTGCCATAGCCACGCACAACATATCCACATTTAGACTGTGTCTTAAACATAGCAGTGTGGGAATGAGCAGCTAAGGCTATCTTTTTCACTTACAAAGAGCACTAAAACCAGACCCTGTCTGTATATAAATGGAAACTTACTAAATTTCAGTAGTCTCCCTGTTAGTAAGTTTTATGATTCCTTTGAAAGGTGGAAGGGAAGGAAAAGCATCTTAATTTTAGACCATAATAATCATGTTTGTTTTCAGAGGCAAGGGCTCCAGCTGTTTCCAGTGTGGCTCTAGGAGGGAAGGTGCAGGTGTGCACACATCATAGGATGAACAGGGTGAGGAGGCTGACAGGCACAGCAGTGCTAGGTTCTGAAATGCTGAACTCGCTGGGTAAAATACACACAAAACAGTCTGGCCCTCATATACTTTTAGGGAATGTATTGCTACAGCAGTGGCATCTTCTTCCTCAAATGGGAACGTGCAGGCATCATCAGTTTTGATCCTTTCCACCTGGATATACCCAAACAAAGCCAGGACTGCTCCCTGAGCTCAGCTGGAAAGCAGGGAACCTGAGGAGGTATCTCCCATCCAAGTGGCACTAAGTGCCCCTCCATGGATGGAGAATGCATAAGGCAGGAAACTCCTCCCAGTTTTTCCCCTTGGAGCCTTGTTTCTGAGCTCTACATAATGTATGTTGGAATTGTCAAGTAGAAAAAGCTACGACTTCTGAGGGAAGTTCCCTTCTCTGTAGTGTAAACAAGCGAAATAAGGTAGTTCTGGGTGACTGAAGGCAGGAGTTTTGTGTGAGGCTGGGACAGAGACACAGAAAATAGAACTCATAAAACTAGTGAGACAGAAACTCTGGTTTTGCACATCTCCATGTGCCTGAATTTCTGCTATAGAAATAGGTAAGGGAGGAGCTGAGTGCTATTACAAGTCAATGAATTTTTATTGGAACTGGGAATTGTCACGCTAGACTGCACATTCATTGCCTACTTAACAGCTTGGCTTAAGTAACAATGAAAGCCAACATTTTAGAAACTAAAAATAAACACTCATTTGGGATATTATTACATAGTTGGTAAAAGTTCAATTATGGATTAAGTTTCTCTCATTAGCAAGAAATTCATACCTAGATCAACACAGCTGTGTTTGAAAATGTACCTTTCTTACTGAATAAAATTTGGTTTATTTGTTTTGTCTTTTCTTTAGTGATATTGCATGACAATAACTAAATTTAAGAAAAAATATTACTTTCAATATGATTTTGAAAATGTGCTTGCCTTCAGTTGCAGTCCTTTTGGGTTATCTTTAGAGGGATGTTTGACAGGATCTGATAAGCAACAGATGTTAGCCAGACAGAAATTCTATACAGGAAAAAAAAAAAGAAATTCAATGTTTTATGCAAGTGTACATAACAAAATTTGCACTATGCTGGTGATTTATATAAATACAGTAATCATCAAATTACACAGTATGACATGATCATCATAGCTAAGCAACTCCATATTGTCTTTTAGCTCCTGAAAACTCCCTTTTCAATAATGTGTGCTTCACTGATAAAGAAAACATTTGTTCATGAATTCATCAATTCTTCAGAATAGTGCATGTCTAAAACATTTGCGTTGTGTTCACAAACATTTAGTTTGCAGAAATATAACTGGCAATAAATACATTATGAGTTATTAGTTCATCTCTAAAACATTACTTATATTGTCTAAATATTTTACTGAAGTGCTGGAAGAATTAGGCAGGTCATGTCTGAACAGCTTTTTGAACAAGTCAGATCTGGAAAGCTATTAAGACTCCTTCAGATGGTAAAGTTTCAGCCAACTTGCGCTGAATTTACAAGAAATTATCTATGTCTGAGTCACCTGATATTTCAAAGATATACGATATGAGACCAAATTCAATGATATACAAATAGATATGAAAACTAGCAAGAGAATCTGTAGTTTATCTGTCCACTTTACCCAAAGTCTCATTAGTACAAAGTCCCTCTTCCTGTCCTTTGCAAGACACATTAAGATCAAGAAGTTTGTACACATGAAGATTTATCTGAGGTTCATACTCCCCTCATTTTGTTTTCTATAGCCAACCCTTCCATAATTGTTGCAATAATTTAATGAAAATTTTCCCTAGGGGAATGGGTAGAGAGGCAGAGAGAGTAGAAGGAATAAAAAACTGTTCTGTTAGTCTGATAGATCTGGTGCTATAATAAACTCCACACACCACTGTCTAGGAAGAAGGAACTGCTAGACAGTACCACAGAAAGTGAATCATATTAAACAGTTTTTTGAGAGTCTTGAGACAAAATGGAATGTGTTGAGTGCAATCTTGCAAAGATTCTTTCCCATATACAGGAGGAGAGTCACTGTTTGGTATTAGCTGGCCCAGGAAGGATAGATCTGCATCAACATCAACATGATCTCTGACAAATATATTACTCCCTAAGTGATGAATTATACAAGGCATATCTCAAGGGGCATAGATGTGAGATAGGCTATGAATGTTCAAGAGTCTAGCTCAAATACAAATATAGGAATACTAAAGCTTATCTCAACTATTTAAGGATTCCTTTTTAACTTCTCCCATATTCAAATTTGGTTCTTCAACCCCAGTCTAGCTAGTTTTTCCTCTCTTCTTAATCACACAGTTCTGTACAGACAGATATATCTGAAATACAGTTCACATGGCCCAGTCCTTGCTGCTGAACTTAGCAGTTCCAGAATACTTTACACTTTTTTCTAGCTTTAGAGAATTAACTGAAGCACTCATAGAAACCCGAGAAATAAAAATGTAAAAATACAGCGCACACTGCTAGTCACAAGCAGCCAGAAGCCCTTACAGGATGCCTGGGGAGGCTGAGGCTGCCTTTACCTGCTAGAAACATTCTAACCACAGCTGCTACTGGACCTTTGGTCCCCTGGGTGTCTCTTGAGCAGTCACATTGAAGTTGCTCCATTTTGCTTAAACAGACAAATATTGCCCAGAGAGAGAAACTGAACCTATGGCTGATGGCTTTGTTTGACACTCTGGTGTGAGAATTGAGATCCTCCTTCCTTCAGGGAGTAGGCAGTTTAGCATGTATTTGCACATCTGCATAGCAAAGGCAGCCCTAGCCTGCTGTCAGCTGAGCTTGCCTCAGAGCTGAAAGCATTGTAGCCTCGCTGGTTTGGCATTGCATAGGAGCTAATTAGCCTTGCAGATAAGCCTAACTAGCTAGGACCAGCTGCGCTCCAGTAGTGATCTATGGCTTTCAGGAACTCATGTCTTTACATACGTGGTAATTACAGCATGTGGAAATGCCAGCGTGGTACAGCTCTTCGCCCTCTTCTACCCTAGGCTGAAGTCGTGTTCCTCATCCCTTGAGGTGAGCTTGCCTAAAGAATACATCTCCTTGTAGGATTCAGTCAAAAGTCACCTGTAAGATAGCTTGTGACTTGTCAGATAAGAAAGAGCGTATCAAAGGAGCTGTCTGTGCTTTCCCCACCTCCCTACTCTTTTTCTTTGGCAAGGATCTGCAGGATTTCAGATTTTGGTGGTGTGGATTTCGGCTGAAGCATCAGTCGAAATCAGTTTTAAATCAGTAACAGATTTAAACCCTAAAGCCAACAGATTGTAAAGCCTTTTCAGTAACAGATTTTGGTCTTGACAAATAAATTCTTTGCCAAGCAGAAAGTCTGGCCAAGCAAGACTAGGAAAAATTTCTCCTGAGGCTTAACTGGAGTAAGTGGTAAAATTCAGCCAGGAAAGTAATTAATCTGAACATTAGGAAGGTCCTGTTGTGAGACCAGGGACATAGTGGAATAGCTTTTGAGAACATGCTTGCCCTTGCAGAGGAATAGATGAAATGATTAGATCTTTTTAACTATGACTCTGTGATTCACTTAAGAGGATCCCACATCTCAAGTGCTATACTTGGAACAGGTGAACAGTCACTGAAATCAGTGCTAGGAATTAGTCACACCATGGTAGGATTTGCCACTCCTCAGAGACTTTGCTGCAGACAAGGGGTGCTTTCAGTCACACAGCTTTCAGATTAAAACTCATCTAGTAGCTTTTTCTGTTTCTTGAAACACAGGTTAATTATTTCATGGGAAGGACATTTGTATTTTAACCCATCTCTTCTCTATTTGTGTTATTAACCATCTCACAGACATCCTACTTTTACATTTCTCAACTATCCATTTAACATCCCTGACAGATGGGATATTATCAGTCGGTAGCAAATTACTGACTGAAAAATTAGGAATAGTCTGTGTATGAATTTATGAGATTCATTTTTAATTGTCTCTTTCTTTTTTACTCCAACAGAAACACCAACTTATTTACACTTTACTCCACTCAGTGCCATTGTCATGGAAAGAGGGCATTATGCTCTGGGCTCTGAAATGCCATTAGAACCTCACAGGATCAAGATGTTATAATAATTTCTACTCCCTCACAGATTCAGTAATTGCTTCTAACAAAAGAGAAAATATGTGGGTTGATGCATGACTGAATGGAGAGTTCAAGACACAGGCATTTTAAAGAAAATCGTTTGTACAAAAAAGAGTTCTCATAAAGATATGTATAGTGGTCTCCTAGGTCAAGTACACTCTCATTGCTGTGCTATTACACATTCTTCAAGGCTTTGCATGCTGAGCTATTACTTTGCAAGTAATATTTGCTTTTTAGAATGGCAGGCAGTGCTAAAGGAATATTGGAATTAATAATTGTGCAGCTCTGACTTGTTTCGGAAATTCCTGTGAGTGGAGTGGTACAGAGTGAAAGAAATTATAAATGAGAGGCACACAGATTTGAAATAAGGGAATAAGGACTGGGCTGAACACATTCTTTTCTTATTAGCATTATTCTACTGAGGTCAGTGAATCCCTTCTGAGCTGCAGCTCAGAAACACAAAATATATAATGATCTCTTGCTATGAGTATGGTAGCAGAGTAAGGAAAAAGTAAAAGATCTGTCAGGAGATATGATGTCACTGGAAATATCAAGTCTAGAGAGACAGAGATCTGAAGCAAAATGTATTTACATAATGTTCTTCAGATGACTCTACAATGATCATTCATGACCAGTTTCAGCCATGCAACACTGATCATACAAGCAACACTGAAGCATTTTTACAAATCTGAGAGTCACAAGAGAAGTTATAGAAAACGGGGGAAAAGGGGGGGATTACAGAAGTTCACATGACGGTGGCTACTTTTTCTTGAGATAGACCACAAGCTTACACAGCAATACTGTCCTCAGCCCTTCTTTCCTATAGGCAGAGACTCAAATTCACTAGATTTTTTGTTCCAGCCCGTGCCTTCCCTATTTCTAAATAGTCCTAGAATGAGCCAGAATTTGATCCTATCTATGTTTAGGCTTTGGCTCCTGAATGTAAAAACTTCAAAACAGATTTGTCTTCTTAGAGGTAGGAAAGTAATTTTTGGTTTGAGAAAAGATTCCTTTTCTGTGTCAGTGTAAAAATAGCTTTTTTCCAAGACAAACACATTTTTTTTGGCACTTTGAACCCTTTCAGCATTTTGAGATCTGGGTACTATCTGTCAGCCAGTCTTCAAGCATGGAAAGCAGTCTGAATTCAGATGTTCAGATTGTCTTCAAAAAAATTACGACCAACCCAAAAGGCAACCACTTGCATCTGTCAGTGACCTCAAACTTGACAATAAAAGAAGAATTAGATACTAATTAGAGTCTTAGAAGTTTGCTCTGTTCCATGCTGGAGTTATTAAAAACAAGGAGCTTGTTTTCCCCATTTCAGTTTAGCTTTGTTTAGTAATTAAAACCTATGCCTAAGGCTGAACACTTACAAATGTAGAATTGTGTTCAGTAAACCAATCTGCCTCACTAGGCCAAATACTATGTTGACTTTTCTCCCTATGTATACCCTAAAACCTGACAAATTTTAGAGGGAGGAAACAAATTCCAAAGTCTCAAGAGTTCCTATAAATCTCGCTTTGCCTTCTCTTTTAAATCAAAGACACAAGCGAATTTGCGTCTCCAATGATTGCTGTGAGGTGGAAAGAGGTGCAAACCAAAGGAGATGTGCAGAGCAGAGAAAAGGGGAGCCTGGAGAGAATTCAGAAACCTGCTACAAGTCATAGAATCTCGAGCTCTAGAAAGGAGACAAAAACCATGATATGGACAGAAACTCATTTCCACCCAGCAATTAAGGCAGCGTTGTCTCAATCAGTAATCATTCGCATGTAACCACCTCCTACCCACCCTAATTCTGGATAAACAAAACTTAACTTACTAATTTTATTTTTTAATTCAGCATCAAACACAATTGCTTAATTATTTTTAAAAGTTTTTGAATTGGAATCCGAAACCATGTGTGGGGTTTATAAATAAACTCCCAAGTAAGTTTCCAAAGTTTCCAAAGGAATAAATACTTATTTCTCAACTTCCACCTTAGTCCAATAATTTCTTTCTTCTGCATGTGGCTACATGAAGAGTAAAGGAAAGTCATAAATAACATGCCAGGTATTTTGCAATGAACTCCCTCACTTACAGTCAATAAATTGCACATCAGATGAGAAGCTGCAGAACAGTGTGTTACACCGGGTTTGGGGGGTTTTTGTGGGTTTTTCTTTTTTGTTTTTTTTTTTTTTAGTTAGGCTTTTGTTTGTTTGCTTATTTCGGTGGTTTTAGTTACAATTTACTTTAAACTTGAAGAAATTCTTAGCATCCTCTTATGGGAGACAAGAGTCTCAGCTATGCAAGTAGATTACAGACAGGACCAGAATGGCATTCAAGAATTGGTTGGTTTAAATATTGTTCTGTATTTCTCTGGGCTCATAGCACAGTTGCTATGCTGTTTGAATTCCTATGCAACTCTTAATGGTGTTTCACTTTTGTAGAGACATTTCTTTTAAAAGGAGAGAAACTATAACAGAAATATAATTTCTGATTTCGTTGTAAATATCTATATTAATGATCTTTAAAAAGAAAAAGGAAAAAATAAACTTGTGATACCAGGTTTCTTCATATTATTTTCATTTCGAGATGCAAATAAAGGCTGAAACCTTTACAGTAGCATGTAGTCATCCAATTATACTTGTATAATTGTACAATTGTGTGTGTATCTATATACATATATATTTCTAGCACTATGTGTGTGTGTGTGTGTGTGTAAAACAAGAAACTCTGTGAATCAACCATCACATATTTAAAAAGTAAAACTACAAGCAAAGCAGAAAGAACAAAAATGCATGAAAATCCTGAAGGACTGTATTGGAATCCAGCATTAACCCAAATCAAAGAAATACTTCTCTGTATCCGTTGTGAATCCCCATTTAGGATCCTGCCAACTATGCCAATTTGTAATGAGAGTTGGTTAGGGTTGCTCAAAGAACCCCTGTCAAAGGTATTAGCAAAAAAGACTTTAATAAAGGTTTATAAAAATGCAACATAACAAAGCTTCATGGCAAGGTTCCATCTTTTGTTGACGACATGGATGAAACAGACAAAGGAAAATTGATTTAGCATTGATATAGAATGATTTACACAAAGACAAAAGATGGAGAAGGATAAGGGAGACCTCCTTGTTGATTCACAAGGTTCAGAGTGACCCCCTTGCTTTCTAAACTCCTGATAGAACTTAATTGTGGCTTGATTCAATCTGTATAGCTCAAGGAATTATAGTGATTAAGTCTTTATTTATGCCACTGACTCAAAATACAGTAAAATAAGTTTTCCTTTTATAACACCACATTACTGCATTTTGCTGTCAGAAACTGAGTGTTTAGTGCAGCAGGAAGCACAGAGAATGTCCCTGTGTCTCAGGGTCCTGTCTCTGTCTCACTAGAATCTATAATGCCACACTAGCCATGCAAACTACACAGAAGCACATGTTGAGGGTTTTTTTTTTGCCTTTTGTCCAAAAGGTCTAAAATCTGCATTCTTGTCCAGTGACTCTTTTTAACAACTCACTGAAGGAACTTGTGACATCTCATTATTTTAATTATTGAATTTCCCCTTTCTACTCTCTAAAAGGCCCTGTTCCCCACCCTCACCTCGTGACAAGTAAGAGTAATCTCATCACTTCCATCATAAAAAGTACCCAACATTCTTGCCTAGATTTAAGAAGTCAGTGTGTCATAATTTTTGGGTCTTCAGTTAGGTTTTACCAAACTCATATTAAACCTTTTTTTTTTTTTCCTGGCAGGAAGTTAGGTTAAAAATTGAGACCATATAAATTCTCTTTGAAAAATTCTTATAAAATTTTGAAGAGAAGGTGTGTTCAACAGTGAGCTACCCATATTCTCTGCTGTTTCCACACACTGAGCAAGCTCAGTTCAGCCTGTTGTAATCCTCAAGATATCTGCAATGACTGATAGCACATCCTTGCAGGCACTGGATACAGCGACATGTTCTGTCACATTCCCTCTGGAGTGCAGCTTCCTGTATTACTGTACAGTCATCAATGGCTCATGATCCTGGCTCATCAAGTGCCTATTTCATACTCCAGGCAGCTTCATTTATTTGTAACTGCTGCTGAGAAACCCTTGATGACTGCCATATTATTCAAATAAAAGTGCTGAAGACAAAAAGAAATTCCCAAAGAGAAAGACAATTGTTTACCTGCTAAACAATGTCTGAAACATAACTCTTTGCTACCTTTCATAATATCACCTTGTACAAGAAGGTACTGTACTTCCTGCCTGTGCTTCCACTCATTCAACAATGGCACAATTCTTTTTTATTCTGAGTTACTCATTGGATTAAGGAGAATTATGTCAAAAGAGAAAAAAAAAAAGAAGATGCAGTAACATGTTAGTTCAGAGAAACTTTCTGCCCAGTCTTTTGCCCTTTTATCTTCCTGATTAAGTAAAAATTAAAGCAAAGAATCTTCTTGCATGCCTTCATTTTTCTTTAGATATATACACAAGAATGTATCTTTATGATTTGGGACGCTTGTAAATATTGAATAGTATAAAACAGGATCCCTTCTTTATCACAATAGTTTTTTAGAAAGACAATTTTTCCCCTCTATATTTTCTCACAGCACTTCATGGCATACCCATTTACTGTATTTGCACAGAATACATGGTCAGAGAGGGAGTTACTGATGGTGAGGAGATTATTTCTCCCCTCACTTAGCAGACTGTAAGACGTGTACTCCCAAAGCAGCAATGACTGCAGCTTTTCCACCACCCATGAGATCACAACCATATTTAAAGTATTTCCTTTTCCATTACTTACAACATTCTTTCTTTTTATTTTATTATTTCCCCAGTTCTTCTGGCTTAAAATACAAAATCTGAACATAAAATATCTATTTCCTTGAGCACTTTAAGCAAAGTGGATATAAATCTCTCCCAGGGATCTCTCAACTTAAAACTCTTTAGTTTAAGGAAGTTTGCAATTCTGACCTAGAAATTGAATTGATTTTATATTTATAAGAATATGTCTTTACATTTATGTTCCCATTTATGAATAGTCAGATCTTAATGGAAGAAATTATTAGATTAAGCTGGAAAGTAAAGCAGTGATAATCAGCACAGAAATGTTATTGTTGAGCCTAATAGTTTCTCCTTCAAAGGGTAGGCCTAGATATTCATCTGTGCAATGCAAACAAAACCATTCCTCCAAAATGGATTTTCTCATTTGAAGAGATGTAGTTAAATTATTTATTCATCAGCTCTCTCTTACTATGTTGGCCAGAGAAAGTAAATTATATTCTACTGCAATTAGAAATAACTGGATGGGTCAGTACTGCAAAAATCCTTCACAGCACTTTTAAAGAGAAGCAAATAAATTATTTTGTGTACTATGCTGATGTATTGGCTTGAGAAGGAGTGCATATAGTGACAATAATTTTACAGCATTTGAGAAAAAATTTCAGACATTGAAAGTTGATTTCTTACACAATCAGTGGCAAAGGGAATGACAATAATGACAGAACCCAGCAAAGAAGCGGGTAACACAGAATATTGAAAATATTCTTCTTTGCCAGGACCAACAGATTGATTTGCATGTTTAAGCCACACTGCTTTGGTGACATGCAGAGACATCCAATTTAAAAATGAGCTAAAATAGACAGACTACTTTACTGAGAAAATCTGACATGCTCTGCAGTGCTCGCAGGAATTTTGCTGATTTGTGCGTATTTACCTCTGTGGTAATGAAGAAAATTATTTCTACTGGGTCAGAGAAGATCAAGGGTTTATAAACAGATGATATCTACATAAATACTAATGCAAATGATAATTTGAAAATCTTCATACTTTTTTTCTACCAGCCTACATTAAGTGAAACTAAATTATTTCAGTGACTGAGAGTGCAACCATTGTTTTGAAAAGTCTCAGGAACAAACCTGGGCTTTCCACAGTAAGATGTCCTTGGAGTTAGCTGGGATTTTTCTAAATAACAAGAGTCAACTAATGATTTAAAAATTCAGTATGTCATCAACTGAAGCCATTGATAGCCTTTCTTATGTTCATTTCAAGGAAAAACAACAAACAAGCCCACAAAAATTTGCTTAACCCAAAATAACAGGTTTTATAGGGAAATCCCATGTTTGCATCAATTCCATCACACATGTTTTGATGTCACAAAAAAAGTGGCTGCCACCCAGAAAAACTCCTTTTTAATATACATATCCATTTGGGCTCTTAAATTGAAGAATCAAGGCTTCGTAAGATTTTTTTTAGTCGACAGATTCTGCAGTTACCCAAAAGGGCAGGAGCAGCAGAACTACTGCTTCAAAGCAGCTCTCATAGTTTATATGGCCATTTTTTTGCTTTTCTGTGATGTTTGTTTAGCATTCTTGTCTAGTATAAATAATGCTTTTGCGTGATACTGATACATTCATTTTCCCAGAACATTATTAAAATTGTGAGTTTAACCAGTTGTAGTAACTACATCATATTTGCTTTCAGTATGGTAAACTGAAGTAATTTGAAAGACCATATTACCAATTAAAGAGATTATGTGTAAGGCTTTCTTTAGTCACTCTAACAGCAGATCTCAGAGGAGTATTAGGATATTTCTGTTTGAAATTTAAAACAATACAGATGAAAATGGTCTACTTACATGATCGATTCCAGGATTTCTATATTTCTTCTTCAGATTAGTTTATGCTAACCTATTTATTTTAACATCACTCAATGTCAAATGAATGCATAATGTGTTGCTCCTTGGTCTTGATATATCAGTGCTGATTTTCTGTCCATCATTAATTATATCTGTTGGTCTGGGGGGACATATGTTAGATAAAAATTGATTCAGCTTTATTTGTCACTGAATTAAATACTGGGACAAGGGAGTAATTTTCCATTAAGCCAAGACCTGCTAATGGACACAGCACTGCAATTGTGGCCTCACCAGTGCTGAGCACAGGGGACGGATTGCCTCACTTGATCTGCTGGCAATACTTTGCCTGATGTAGCCTAAGACATCATTATCTCCTTTGCAGGAAGGTGTCCTGGTTTCAGCTGGGATAGAGTTAATTTCTTCTCAGTAGCTGGTACAGTGCTGTGTTTTGGCTTGAAAATAACGATAACGTTGATAATACACTGAAGGTTTGGATTTTGCTAAGGTATATTTGTATTAAGTCAAGGACTTTGTTTGTTTGTTGGTGTCTCATGCTCTGCCAGTGAGGAGGCACACAAAGGAAAAGAAACTGGGAGGGAGCATAGCCAGGAAGGATGACTTGAACTGGGCAAAGGGATGTTCCACACCATAGAATGTCTTGTCCGGCACATAAACTGGGGGAGTGACCTGGAATGAGGGGCAGGGGGAAAGGGCAGTTTGGGTTCAGGAACAGGGTCTGACATCAGTCAGTGAGTGGTGAGCAACTGTATTGTGTATCACTCTTTTCTTCTTTTTATTTTTTTTTTCCCCCTTTGGTTTCAGTTATCAAACTGTTCCTATCTCAACCTACAAGCCTTACTTTTGATTCTCCTCTCCATTCCACCGGGGTGAGGGGGCAGGGTGGCTGAGCAGTGCTTAATTTCCAGCTAGGCTTTAAACCACAACACAAGAGCATATTACTGTCTCATTTACCCAGTCTGCTCATCATTTTCAGTGTTTTGTTTCTGTTGCAATTCCTGGATAAAATGTTATGTGGTCTAAAGGTCAGCTTAAATGCTACCTGGACTGTCAAACAGGGCATCAAGCATCTCCCACAACTAGTAGGAGACAGTCTTTAAAAGCTACTTAGTTTTTGGTCTTGTTTTTGCAAGCAATCAAGGAAAATGAATTTTAATGGAAAGTTACAGACTCACTTCTAAAAAAGTGATGATGTTGCATTAGAAGTAAAGCTAATACTTAATTGAGCAAGACTTTGAGCAAAATGAAACAGCTGAATCAGTCTGGAACAATGTAGTGTTGAAACAGGATGGGAAAAAAATCAAAATATTTACATTTGGAAGGAGGAAACAATTCAAATGTCACTGTGTGAATTTTTTGTTTAGAAGATCCTATTATCAAATCAATAGGAGTGAAAAAAAACGGAAAAGAGAATAATAGTTTAGATGTAGGTGTGGTCTAACGCACAAATTATACCACAATCTCGTTTCCAGTTAGCCATCAATCATAAAAAAAGAAAAATGCACATGGCTGTTTGCATTTTGTGGGATTCGGTTTCCTGTCTAGCAAACTGTTCTCTACTCACAGTTCTAAAATATCACATGCAGTTGTACTAAAATATAAGGTACAGGCCAACCATGTGAACTATAATGGACTTTGTATAATGGACCTGTCTGACCATTTTTTTAGTGCACCCTCTTTTCCATAAACTTTACTGGAAATGGCTTTATATTCTAATACTCATTAAAGAGGAAAATACTAAACAAGTGAGCCAAGAAAACAAAGAGTCCTCTAGAAACTTTTCCATGTTCTAATGATTCTCTTTTTACAGTTACTTTTTTCTGATATCGCAATTAGTCAGATTTTGTTTCACACATGTGTTTCATCTGTGAAATCTCTCCATTCATTTTCTCCCAGGTTTTACTGAAGTGGTTCCTACAGATCTCAACTCTATGTGCTTTTATGCTGTTCCTGCTATTGTCAAAACTCTTTTAGCACCTGCTTATATAAGAGCTGGATGGTATCAGCTCTCTCCCATACTCAGTAGGTATCTGTGGAAGGCATAGCAGATTTTTTTCACTCTAAAAGTCACTAAAAAAAGGTTAGCAAAGGCTATATTAAAATTTTATCAAAGGGATTGAGAATTCAGTGTGAAAATCAACACTATCACTTTATTAGAACATTATGATGATCTATATTGAAAACATTTTCAAAGTATTTTTGACTGTTTTTATCCACTAGGCCTTCAGCAAGTTCTCAATTGAATTGTCCTTAAATACTGTTTATGAGAAAGTAATGCAGATCAGCTTTTTTCCTGCCAGCTATTAAAGCAAGCCACTTCATTCATACAATTCATCTATTCAACTGCAACGAGGATTATTTAACTAAAAGTTTTCTCTTTGACTGATTTCTGTGTTTCAGTTCCCCTTCCTTTTCTTCCCCATTTCTTATTTAGTCTCTTCAGTTGTTGAATTCACTAAAAATTTATTGCAAGAAATGTAAAACTTAGTATGTTACATATCTGAGAACATAATTCAGATGGTTTCTTTACTCTGTCTATTTATGCTTAACATGATCTAACAGAAGACTCTTATCTTCAAAAAATTGCTCTCAGATTTTGGACTTCCCATTTCTGTGGTTTGCAAGGCTGAACAGAAAGAACCAAGCAAAAAGAAGTTGAATGACGTAAAAGACTATTTGCTCCCAGTACAAAGAACACCAAGCTAGGGAGGCAATGAACTTGTGAGGTTTCCTGAGGAAACTACCTTGCCATAGCAACCAAAGGCTTTTTAGGGTTAACAGATGAAAAGGTTGATTCTTGACATCTGGGGTATTGATCCTATCACCCTTCTCATGCCTCTGCACCAAAGCTCTAGATCATTCAGCTCCAGAACTCATGTTTCTATTTGATTAAAAATCTTGAAAGAAACTTAGAAATGCCTACAGCAGGCAAAAAAATAGTGACACACCTGAACAGCAATGGCTTTCTCCCAGATTTCTATAAAGAAATGTGCAATGTGTAATCATCAGAACTATATCACTGCAGTCCTTCCCACCCTGGGAACTAACACGTACCTTTTCCATGGAGCACTAATAGGAGCACAAATTTGCAGCTGAGATTTAACTAATGGCAGACAATGTTCTAACTGAAGACAGAGAACAGAGAATGCTCCTGCATTCTCTCAGTAGTCTTTTTGTTTTCACTCTACAAATGCATGAAAAGAGCCGTTCATTGCACTGGTGCTGTGCCAAGGAACAAAGTAATTCATGTTTTTGACCTTCAGTGGATTGGGACCATAATACTTACACTAAATCTCTCCTTCACCACGTGACTGACCTCCCATGTGCTACTCGGGAAACACTGAATCTTCACACTGCATTTTCCTATTTAGTTCAGGCATAGAAGAAATACTGCAGTTTGTTCCTGGTTAAAAATTACTGGTGAAAACTGTTGCTGTCTCTATCAGGTCTGATTAAATGGTATTAGATTACTAAGAAGCTGACAAAGGAAGAATAAAGCTTTATGCCGCATTTCCATTTGTACAGTACAATCTCTATTAACAATCTATATTATGTCTTCTGTAACCACAAGTCTAAGCCTCACACTTATATTGCCCCATATTAACCAGATTTTAATGACTATGCTTGTGCACTTCTGCAACTACAAATTGTTTATGCAAAAATATAAGCTATAAAATCTAAAGGATTACCATCCTGAGGAGGAACACACTATAATGTTCTGGCAACAGATCAGAAGTTCTTTGCCGTAGTTGCAATAAAATAAAAAAATTTTGTCCTCTGTCCAAAAACCCACCCAGAAACAACAGAGGGTTAAGGGTAGAATTTTTAGCATGTAATAATTGCTTACCACATCTGTTAGACTACTGGGGAAACTTCCAAAATTCAGAAATGCTTTGAGTTCCAATGAATAGTAATCAATAGAATGCCAAAATGTTCTTTCTAAAATTATTGCAACTAGG
This sequence comes from Phainopepla nitens, assembly GCA_013400175.1. NCBI lineage: Eukaryota > Metazoa > Chordata > Aves > Passeriformes > Bombycillidae > Phainopepla > Phainopepla nitens. Next base: position 60,867 of record VXBQ01009270.1, on the reverse strand, counting down.
ATAAAAGAAAAAAAAAGCAGCAAAGTCTGCAAAACCCCTTCAAATGAGTGATATTAAAAATAAGTACAGGTCAAGACTAGAAAGTTCTCCCTTAACCATACAGGAGCATAGTCTGGAATCCAGAAGCCACTATCACTTCTGGCTCACATCCACTGCTGCACCTTTTGATGATTCCAGGCTGATTTCAGACTGGTAAGCAGTAGGAAGTAGAACTAGCTTTATGTGTTACTCAGTCTCTTCTGCTGTATTTTGGTGATACCTCCACTGCCAGTTTCTTTCAAGATTCTATTGCCTGTGTCTTCTACCCTGCACTTGTGCTCCATCACTTCTGGAAGTAGCACTTTCAAAGTAGGACAGTTAGGTTTGTGCCCAGTAGGAAACTACAGGCATTAGTACAGGCATTCCAGCTACAGGCAGTGCCCCAAGAGGCAATGGGATTTTGGAGCAAGGCATGCCTTGCTCACCCTTACTGCTCTGCTACCCAACTGGCACTCCTTAATATGTTAAACCTCATGCCTGGGTCTTCATGCCATGTCTCTTTATAAGCAAATACACACAGCCCATCAGTGTAAGTAAAATTATTTTCGAATTCTTATCAAGAAAGGCAAAAATATCAATCATGCAATTTCCAAATGTATTTCCTAACACCATCAAAAATCTGAAAAAATCTACACAGATTTCAGTACACAATCACTTATTTTACTGTTTTAAAATGGATTTATTTTTGATTCAAACCTATTCCACTGCAGCCACGCTACTTTTTTGTTTATTTCTGATCGTATTCTAAGTGTGTTGCCTTCTCCATCTGCCTTAACACTGTATAAAGAATGGGGTTTGCATATGGCACACATCTCAGTCGCAACAGCTGGTACCAACATGATTCTTACTCCACCACGTTTGTTCGTCTTGTCCCCCACTTGTCTAGTTTCATTTCCCCCACCAGCTCAACTTCCTCCCTTGTGTTACTATGCTGTGTTGTTGGTGTATAAACATTTGGTTTCTCACTGACTACACCCAGTCTCTGAGATGACACGTAGTTTCTTCAGTACCTATACTGTTCCCTGTTTCCATCTGCATATTCCCTTTGCCAACTTTCTGTCCACTGATCCTATTTCTTCGCATTTTTTTGTATAGTTATCTAATTGATTTAGGCTCTTATTGAGTAAACACGGAGCCTCAAGATCACACAAGCCTTTATTTCTTCCTCAGTTTAAAGTTCATATTTCTCATTATCATTGCAGAGATTTCTCCTGGTATTGGATTAAAAATTAATTTTAGTAGGTCAGCCCTTAGGTTTTTATCTGTTTTCACATGGCCTACCACAGAACAGCATGATCAGTAATACAACAGCCAGACAAGTGTTGAGGTTACTGACAGAAAAACACTGTGGTGGCAGGAGTCTATAAGGCTCAGATATGACTGTAGAATATCCAGTTCCAGTGTTCAGGCTGGCTCCTGAACTATAATTTTTAGACATGTGCCCAGTCTTATTTTTAAGTCTACTTTAAAGCATTTTGCAGTCTCATAGTTATACTTCCTCCAAATTTTTCAGGTTGTTAATTCTTATAGTACTTCCTCTACATCATAGTAAATTCTTCTCCTTCTTTGGCATTAATATGCTTCAGCTTTTGCAGATTCTTATCACTATTCCATCTGAGCTGAAGTAATTTCACTTTTTCCTTCCAAGTCCAGACAACAATAGTTTTGCTGCCATGCCTTACTCTAGGATTTTTGCAGTTTATGTGAGCCTTACCAAATATGCATTATTTAAAAATAATGCTGATTTTTTTCCCACTGTCATATTTATGATTTATAGTCTCATTACTGACTGAAGCCATAGAATTGTAATTCTCTTCATGCTGACAACTGACTTGATTTAAGCACTGCTTGATTTTTTCTCCCAGCTTTAGTCATGCTTCTTTTCTTACAGTGCAGTGCACCTTTTGGGGATGAGAAAAGATCTTTTTCTATGATGTCTCTGTGTCATACATCATAAAATGACACCTTGATACATTAGGGGGACCACAAGCATTAACCAGAAAAGAATATACAGTGGCCACAGCACAATATATTGTATGAATATAGAAAATATAACACTGGGGTCTTTTTTCTTGAGTTTGTTTCTTTTCAACTCCTTGACGTGGAGAAAAGTACAAAAGGTGGTTTGATATCTACACAGTACGAAGAACAGTTTGTTACTGTGCAATTATCCAAGATTTCTAAATCTGTGCTTCAAATCTCAAAGGTTGTTCTTATCATGAAGTTCTAAATAATTATAATAATGACAGCTCAAACAAATGTTAGGTACCTTAATGAAAAGTCAACACCGGTGAGAGAAAATTGGCTATAGCAGCGTTGGACAGAGACCATTTGGTTCAGAAAAAGAGTGCCTATGGACTTGCATTAACCTCCAACTGCAGTGCTGATTTGCAGATGAAGTGTTCTGAGTTTCTTAATCTCATTAAAAAAAAACTACGAATAGCAATTAATTTTCCTTTGCAGAGGCAGTGGAAGAGAGAGAATATTAGAAAAGCCCTGTTTGTCCTTTTCTCACACGCCATCTTATGTTATAAATTTCCTTGCAGTTCTTGGGTACTGTGCACCCAAGACCTGGAAGTCACATTCTAAGATATTCACTATGAAGTGTGTGGTCATCAGCTCTGAAAATACAAATAAAGCATTTTGAATTTATTTTCTTCCAAATGAGTCCATCTTTTCCTTTACAGACATGAAAACAGATGTTGTATGTTCCTCTCTGTGAATAGGATAGAAGGGATAGAAGGGATTAGAAGTTCTTCAAAAGCTCCACAGGGAATTTCTACATGGTGGAGAGTTGGAGTTTTTCTTTTTTTTTTTTTTTCCTTTTTAACAAAGAGGTACTCTTTTGACATACAAGTAATGACATAGAAGCTCAATAATCTAATCTTATCTATGGTTTGATGTGAGCAATAAAAAGAGAAGTAGAGAGGAGGTAAAGAGTTGCAGAAAAGAGAGAGAGAAAAAAAGAGGAAATGTAGGGGAATAAGAGAAGGGGGAAAAAATCAGGAGGAGAAAGTATAAAAATCTTTCCAGCAAGTTTTAACACTGGAGTACATTTAGGTTCAAATAACTGTGCAACAGATACCAGAGCTATGCACTATGAGCACTGTTGTATATTTGACTTATTTTGGTATGAGGGTGGACAGCACCCCCTTGAAAACACTTCAGGCAATCCAAAGGAAACACTGGCTGCTCACAGAAATCCTAAGAAACCTGGAGAAGTTCCAAAACTTTTTTATCTTTGCCCACCAATTTGGAACAAAATCTACCAAAGGAGAATGAAATCTGGTTCATTTCCTCTGCCTGTATGTTTCAGAACTTTGCAAGAATATTTTCTTTTTCTTCCTCCATTGAGGAATCTAGCATTTAGTTGTTTTGGTTTTTTGTGAAGTACTTTTAGATCATGTTATTACAAAGGATAAAAGCACTAAGGAAATGACAGAGCATAGCTAAAAGAGAATGAAAAATTCTATATACGAGGTTTAACTAATAGCTGCAGTATCCTCCTACATCTCTCTTTTTGAAGGATACCTGGCAGAATTTAATTTCATTTCAATACTGTAAATCAAGAAAAATGATTTGTTATAGTAAGGAAAGGGGAAGAAAAGAGGAAGAGACAAGACTGCCTATGTTGGGAATTGCCTTCTAGAGAAGAAAGCAAATCCTGAAATAAATATTTTTTTTAGGCTCAGAGATTGGAAATAAAACACATACTCCTATAATTTTAGATTATTACTTGGGTTCCAGGTCAGTCTTATGTAGATAGAGGCATAGTTCTTTGTGCTAGTAGATTAGTAGCTAACATATATATAGGTCTACCTATTAAAGTCATGTAAATATATCTATTTTAAAAATCATATTTTTAGGTCTACTAAATTTTGAAATTAATTTTTTCTGTGTGTTTGCTGTGTAAAGTAACTTTAGGTTTTGGAAAATATCAACCAGAATAGCTGGGTTTTTTCAGAGCATAACATTTGAAAAATCTAGTGTTTTATTCAAATATCTATACTTCTGACAAGGTTTTTTTGTCCCCTCAATTCTTCCAACACCCACATACTTTACAATTTTACATGATAGGGGTTGTTGCATCAGGAGTATGCCATATTCCAATCCTCTGAGTGCTGCTAAAATTCTAAGAGGAGCTGACTCCCATATACACCCAGTGGCTTTTTGCAGCCCGTATTATCAAATATTCCACCTCCACGGGGCATGCATAAGCACAGGGCTAAGCACAACTATCCCTGAAACTGCCAGAATCCCACATAGCCACACAAACTCCAGGGAAATAAAGAAGCTGACAGAGTTAAGGAGAGGACAAGTGTTGACCTGTATGCAAGTGGACTGCAAGGAGAAGCATGTGGAAAGACCTGGCAGAGAGAGAAGACCTGGGCTGACTCAGTAAGGAAGAAGGAAAGAAAACAGAGGGAGGCGGCAGCATAGAACAGAAGGAATAGAAAAGCTCATCTCTGTGTTGAAATAAATAAATATTGCAGTCGGGTACACACTCATAACACTTCTCTCCTGCCAGAAGTGATGTCCCACTGGATGTGCAGTAAATGCCTTCCAGAAATATGGTCACTCTACAGTAGAGCCTCACTGTCAGATACCACTCCTTCATTTTCCCTCTAGCAATGGTCTGGTTGCAAGCATCAGCCTACCACAGGTAAACAGTACTGTTAATGCAAAGACTGTGGTAACAACTCACCCGGGGAAGGAAAGCTTACAGGGGGATACCTTAGATGCCTTCCAGTACTTAAAGGAGGTTTATAAAAATAGGGAGTGACACTTTGCACAGGCAGATAGTGGTAGGAAAAGGGTTGAAAATAAAAGAGGAGAGATTGAGATTTGTTATTAGGAACAGGTTCTTAAGTCAGAAAGTGGTGAGGCACTGGAACAGGTTGTCAGAAAAGTTGTGGATGCCCCATCCCTGGAAGTGTTTAAGGCAAAGTTGGGTGGGGTCTGAGCAAACTGGTCTAGTGAAAGGTGTCCTTGCACATGGCTAGGTGTCAGAATTAGATGACCTTTAAGTTCCTTTCCAACTCAACCCTTTCTATGATTCTATGAAAATGAGGAAATACCAGCATTCATTGGGGTATATTCATAAATCAGTTAATGCATCAGTTCCTTATTTGCATAAAGAAACCACCTTCACAATTTCACAATTAATACTCTATTCAGCATGCATACTACAAAACACTCTGGGAAGGCAGGAAAGCTCTGAAGTAAAAGTGATTACTCTGTTGGTAGCACCTATAATCCTCACAGAGACTGAGAGGTATATAGCAGTTAGACTAAGGGCCTGCAGGAGAAAAAGGTGCTCTCAGGGTTGAGAATTAAAGGTTAAACTGAATAAAGGTTAAACTGAATTCCTCTCTCTGCCTCATATTTTCTGTCTGAAACTGGAGAAGTGGCTTGATCTAATAATTTATTTTTTAAAACAAGTGAAGACTCCATGTTAATTTCTGGGTATCTGAACTGCAGCTGCAGCTCCAGTAAAGAAAAAAAATCTCATTGGCTCACAGCTGCAAGTGAAGTTTGAGAGAGCTATATTTTGAAAGTATGAAATTTACTTTACTCCTACACATTCTTAAACAAGATTTCCTGCATGTTTCAGATTTGTCAGAACTGCACTGTCTCAAATCAAGCTAATTGTTTCTTTTAATCATAAAACCTCCTGGAGGTGATAAGATTTGCTTGTCTCAGGGGCCTTTGTGAAGACAAACTGCTTTTGAAGCATTCAGGCACTATAGAAAAGCCCAAGTTCATCTCAAAGCACATCTTGGTCATCAGACACAGCCCTAAACACCAATCATAGAAAAATGAGGCATAAGCAAAATACTGAAAAGATGCTTGTAAAGTGAGCAGCACTGTGTATGTCATGCAATAAGCATCTCTGGGGTCCTGGGAGGGTTAGGAGAGAATGAAGCATGTGATATGCACTGAAAAAGAGAATTGTAATCAAATGTATAAAGAAAAAATGGAAAAAAAATGAAAAAATGGAAGCACAGATAAACCTGTTTCTGCTATTTCCTACCGCTTGAGTATTTGACTTTGAGATTGTCTTAATATTCTCTTCATACTTCATGTCTATAATTTGCAGCCTATTCCCTTTTCTAGTTAATTTCAAATGGTTTCTTGGGGTACTTAGCGGGGCACCTTGGGTCATCTATTGCCAGGTTAAAGACAGTGACAGTAGGGAAACCAAAAATAAGCAACAGGAGAGAGAGAGATGAGTTTTAAGCTGTTGAGATGTGCATATTCACATATGAGTAGTAATGAGAGAGACTAAAAAAGAGCACCCCCAGAATCCCCCACTTTCCCTGGAATTTCTGGATTATTTACCTAGCTCACATTTAAGCAAAAGAACCCATCCCAGTCAAACTGGCTGTGTCCTCTAAGAACTTTTACTGACAAGATAGAATTGAATGCACACCACTTTCACATGCTGGAGCATCTCTCACCAACAAACTTCTTATTTTCTTCATCTAGAATAAAGTATAGCTTTTTGCTGAGGGGCTAAAATGGCTCTGCCTGCACACACCCATCTCCAAGAAAGCCTAGAAAATTCTTCTGTGGTTTTCTCATCCAAACACCAATTTTGCTGTGAGGCATCACTGCAGGGTAGAGCAGCAGAGGCCCATTTAAATGAAAATGCCACTTTCATACCTCAGCTACAGTATTTTTAGACAGTATCTGGGCTCTTAAAAAAATAAATCCAATAAATATATTCCTCCTGTACTGCTCAGTGGGAGGAAATCCTTGACGAAGATATAAACCCGTGCCTCACTGTGGAAGATTTTCTTCTCCTGCTCCACAGTGGGCATTTTCCAGTTCCAACATCCTGCATCAGCTGGGGAATGTCCTAAAACATTAGGTAGTTAGCAGGAAGTTTAATCTTAGGGAGTCACAAGGAGATGAAGACAGCAGATCACATGTGCCAAGAGAGAAACAGAGAAAGAGACTAAGGCTCTGTGGACTATTAATAAAAATTGTATCTGATTGCACATCAGCTGATTGTTACTACCGCAGATTGTAACAGAATTATCTCAAGCTGACAATGGGAAACTACATCAAACTGGGAAAATCCTGGGTTCTGCAGGTATTTGAAATGTTTTTCCCCTTAATTAGCATCCACTAAAGGCAGATCAATAAAGTGAACATATGGTGACAACCACCCAAAACATGAACTAGTAAAGATTTCTGTGATTCACAAATATTGGACTTCCAAAAAAAATCCTGAAGGGCATATATAAAAATTTGAAGTTTTAAAGGAATGAAGGAATTAAGTTAAAGGACCATCCAATGTAGTATCTTAAGTGAGCAACATGTGGCAGTCTAATAGGGAAGAGAAGAAGACCTGGCAGCATACATTATTTCAATTACCAAGAATCAAGCAGTCCAGCTATTTATCTGTTCTACTTACAGAGCTCAATACTACTCATCTAATGCCATTTCTAAAGTACTGTTCAAGTGGGCAGGATTTCTTTTCCTAATTAAAAATCCCTTTGCAGTTCAAGCTGCCAGTGCAGCATTACTAATCAGAAATTTTATTAACATAGTAGCCTCTAATAGTGAAGTTCATTTTCCTATTAGGTTTACTTTCCATTCTAGCAATATTTATTTCTTTTTTTTTTTTTTAAATTTCCTGATGAGTATGTTCCAAGTGCCACCAGTTTTGTCTCTTTAAGGGACCTCAACTTTATTTTAGAGTCCTTCATATTTTATGGCTAATGAATCACAGGATTTTGCTGTTAACTTTTGACTGGCATGAAGTAAACTAACTTAGGATGCTGTTTGGCATTCATATCAGATATACTATATAATTCACATCTCAGCATTAAAACTACCAACAAAATACAAAGCACATCAACTTTATTTTCTCCATCAACCAGTTTTACACAGCAATATCTAGTCAATGTTTATTTTCTGGGTACTTATAATGGACAGCAATTGCTATTTATTTGGCAGTCCATCATCATCAACTCACTCTAACTGTAGGCTACATTTGAGGATAAATTTGTCTCTGCAATACAGCAACTGATTGAAAACCTATTGTTTAGACAATTGTTTATTTTAGATGAATATATGTTAGAATTTAAGGAGGAAGAACATGATGACTTGAAATCTGATCAGAATTCTGGGTCCTGCTCTTAAATCCAAATAAATATTCATTGTATAGTCACAGCAAGTTAATCATCAGCATTCTGTGTGCAGCTGATTTATTCCTGGCTAAAACCAGACGCACAGCCAGATGGGCAAAATATATGGAGAACCCCTCTCAGGGTCACAGATGGGATGCAGAGAATGAAATTAGGTCCAATGTTTGTCATCTGCACCCCAAAACTTCACTGTCCATTATTCAACAGCTCCTTATTCATGGTTGGTGATTGCTACACTTCCATGGCATAAACCTCCTCTTCCCAGTCACACCCTAAGCTATTTTTCTCACCCAAGAAATAAACCACAAGCAGGTTGCTTTGCTGCTTTTCTGGTTTCAACAGTACCTTATTTTGTAATGCATTATATAATTACTGCTTCTTTTTAGCCTGTTCCCGTAATGATCAAAAAAATAAAAAAAAATTCCAGAACAAGTCTATGATTCACTGAGTGGGAAAAAAAAAAGAAAAAATATGTAGGAAACAAGTGATTGCTTTCCAGAGTGTTAAAGATCCTAACTGGTCTTTTTCCACAGCAAAATATTTTGAAATAAAATTTGCTTTGAAGAAATACAAAACCAGCCCCCAGACATATGCATAGACATTTTTGTACCTGCACTCCCTATGCTATTTTTTTTCCAGGTGCTTTCTGTGTCCTCTTGTAGGCTTGCTTGTTTTTTGTCTTGCATCAGCAGGATTAAAGCTTGCAGTACCCCCCCTGTAACAAAATCCAGTGATTTAACTCATGCTTTGCTCTTTCAATTGCCCTATGTCCAAACATCAGCTAAATGTGAACAATCAGTGCCTAGAAAAATTGAATCTTAAATTATTTGCATGCAAAATTCTGTGGAGGTACTAGACATACGACATTTTAAAGCAAATGTGAATAAATGCAGAAAACAAATTGCAGATGTGTCTTTCATTTAAAGTTGGAGTACAGGGGAGACAAGATTTGAGAGAGCTTTACCCAGTGAATTAATATTTTAAGAGCTCCTGGTAGCCAAAACAGCACCTATGTGTTAATTAGGAGCTCTCTGTTGTTATTTTTAATCTTGACCTACCTGCAGTTAAATGCCAGGCAGACACCATATAACTGAGCAGTTGCAACCTCTGTTCCAGGTTTCACAGGTGTTTGGTTCACCTGATTTTGTGCAAAAGCAAACAGAAAAGGATGTTAAAAATGTTTAAAAAAAGGTCCTAGAATAAAGTTAGAGTTTGAAAGAATCATTTAATTAAAAGGTTTATGTGTATTTTGAGATTAAACTGAAGCCCCAAATGCTCCTGTTTGCTGCAGCAAGAACTGCCTTTGCAAGCAGGAAGGTAAAACTAAAAGCAACCCAGCAAGCTGAGGCATGTTATTTCTTAGGAGCGGGTTCTGGTGATCCTGTGAGAGCAGCATTAATAGCTGAGTAGTTATTAATTCAGCTGCTCCTGCCTGCTGTGGCACTGAGCAAGCCTCCTTGGTAGCTCCACTCTCAGCCATAGGAATGTTTCCAGTGCCAGCAGCACATCAGAGTACCCGAGACAGCAGTGGTCTGCTGGCTCCAAGCTGGCATAACGCAGATTTTCAGAGATGGAGGGGGCACTTTTTAAGCAATTGAAATTAAGGGAATCAGCGTTTCTAAGTTACCAAGCACCAAGCCTGGGGAATTCCCTGCTGTTTTGTTTCCGTACTGTAACTCTTACCAGCTTGGAGACAGTCACAAGCCATTCCACAAGTACTTAGGCTGAGATTTACCTGAAACTGAGAATTACAACAAGCACTGCCTGAATTCCTCTTGAGCACACCATTTTTTTTTTATTGCAGAATAGTTATGTCAGTGAAACAATAAAACAACAACAGTATTTAAAAATCAGTGCCTATATTCTCCTTACAACCACTTTAAGAAAACACTTCAAAAGAAAATAAACCTAGCCTTGCCCCACTCTAATTTTTATATTTTTCAGTTACAAGGGTATATCACTGCCCATTTACACACAAATCATATGGGCACATGCAGGCAGGACTGTTTTCAATTTACCCAGTGGGATTTATTTATCTGTTTGTTTACTCTGATTTATATCAAATGACTACTGCAGGCTTAATGTTTCATAAACCAGAAGATCTGTCTTTTCTCTTAAATAGTGCACATATCAGTGTGCTCTCACACACATAGCTTTCTATTATAAACTTCTTCAATAAAATGTACATACATAGAAATAGCTGTAAACCTGAATTATTTTGATGACTTCAAGTAAAAAACTTTAGTTAAGAAGTTTCCAAAAATTCAGAGAAAATACCCTGAACTGTAAAGTTATAACAAAAATAATTTTGAAATAGACATGATAATAGGCAACCTCATATTTTTATAATATCACATTTAAAGTTCTTTAAAGCTTATAGCTATGATTTATCTGTTGTGATACAAAGTTGCTTTTTCATAAAGTGTAATTTGTTTAACACAAAGAAGTACTTGGACTTTTGTCATGGAGTTATTCTGTACAAATATAAAAATTATTTTTTCAAGCACAACCTGGAAAAGTCCTTTGAGAAAGAGGAGTTCTCTCTTCCTTAAAAGGCATTCTTCAGTTTACTAAAAAAAAAAAAAAACAAACCACCATATTTACTGGTTTGCTAAATTGTTATCTTTCCTAGTTAGTGTGTGCATGAATAATACCAGCACGTCATACAAACCAGGTATTTACTCAGGGTATTTTCTGCCAGTAGACAGACAACAGCCCCAACAACAGTCCTTCAGCCTTACATTCTCCAAGCTTACTCAGAAGATAACCAGACACATCTGGAAAAGACAAGACAGTTAAATGACTCAGTGAAAATTATCAGATTTCCAAAAATTGTCTCCCTGATGTAATAAAAATGTCTTTAAAAGAACAAATGAGTCATGTTGCTATAGCAGGACAACGTTTGCGTGGATTGTAGCTATGTAGCATAGTCATGGAAAACTTTGTGGCAGGGGGATCATCATGTAATCATCCTCATGTAACCCATGCACGCAGGCTTTGCTATTATCTCAGTCTAGCTCCTCACAATCCAAGGCTTCCCTTGGCTTCACTTGTTCTGAACTACCACACTCAGTATTTGACAAGTTCCTTCACTGACACACACGTCATCTTTGGCCAGGGTTGTTCCACCCAGAAAGCCTGATAGTGAAGCCACAGTGTGCTGCAATTCCTTTGGCACTTTCAAATGTTTACTTCTCTGATGCTACACTTCATAAAGAAACACTTGTAGAAAGTGGTGTCAATCATTTAGGAGACAACACTTCCACCTTCTCCCATCAAGTATTATGACTGAAAGAAAAAAGATATTTACACCTTTCTTTTGCTGGAGACATCACTTCCCACTGAAAACCAGGCTGCAGGCAGGTGGGTTAAATTTATTTTCACTGATAAATGTTTGGCTCTTCTTTTCTCTAAGGCCTGAAATGACAGAGCACTGATTCACCATTAGACAGCAAACTTAAGAAATGTATGCCTACGAAGAACCAGAACAAAACAAACTCATACAAACCAGGAAGGATTCAGGGACGTCTCAGCTGAAGGCTGTGACTGCCAACAACCTAATTTCAGCTTTGAGAAAGATTAGACCTATGGCTTGGGTCCTTTAAATGATTTCAGTTCCCACTACTGAATATGCTCAAAAAGTCCAATTACAAAATTCACCAAGATCATGAGAGGTAAAAGTGAGATCAGATTTCTTACCATTGATGGCAAATATTGACTTTACTGTTCAACCAAAACAGAACAGTAAGGTAATTTTTATTTAGAGAAAGTAATAATTAATAAGGCATAGGCTTACTCCTGAGCAAGTCTATGTCAGATTTCCTTTCAGAGGAATGCATGCTAAAAACTCCACCACACTGAGCCAGAATCCTGGCTGAAAGGGCAAAGAGGCTTCTGAACTCCAGAAGGGAGTTTCTAAACAGGAATTTCAAGTTTTCATATACCTCAAGGAATGACTAAGGTAGAATTCCAAGCACAGAAAAAAAGGCCAGATTTAAGAATTACTTCTCTACTGGCCTCTATAATTCTGCCTTAAACAACCAGACTGACTTCTGGCCCAATTGTCCATGTATTGCAGGATGATTAATGTCCAGATGTTCCTTTTTTATCTGAGACTTCTCTCATTAGCTTCCAAGATTTTCAGTGATTTTGACAGCCCAAGAGACTAAAAAATCCTAGGACTATAATGAATTAGGACTATAATTGTAAGTACTGGGACAGCTGTGTGCAAAATACATCTGGGAAAATCTCTTATAAAAGCATGTACCAAAGTCTCTTTCTTCTGAAAGAAACAGTGAATTGATTGCCTTGTTTGGAAGCACATACTCTCTCAAAATCTGTAAAGCAGAGTGTTGAAAGTCAAGAGTGTCGCATTTGCCCCTCCATAATGTTCAGATGCGGGATGACAAGAAAAAATCAACTTCTGCATTCAAAGTTCACCAGGCAAGACCATTGCAATCACAGTAAAAACATGACAAAAGTCTGTATTCTTCCTTCATGTGTAGCTAACATTCACTCCACATTTCATTGGAATGAGAAGCCTCCTTGCATGCTCCTCTGATCCCAGTCTGAGGAGCGTTACATCCTGTTCTCATGATGAGTGGATTCCTCCTCTTTATGCCTTCAAAACGGAAAGAAAAAAGTCTTTCTGAGCTTTCTCAGCTTGCCTTCAATACCCCGTTTCCTTCTTCTTTATTCACAATCAGTGGCAATTTCAGGGGAGAAGTCAAATAAGAGCACTAGTGTGCTCTCCTGATTATGCTCCCATAGCTCTATTGAGGCAGCAGAAAACACAACATATAAGCACACAGACAGCAGCAAATGTTGCACTGTCTGAATTAGAAAATGTCCATGTCTGGAAAGTAGGTGAACTGAGGCAGCACATTTCATCTTGAAAATATGCCTTCTGTTTGTTAAAATGCAGTTAGTCCAGCATGACATGAAATCAGTGGGAGGATTAACTCATCTCTCTATTTCTGTCCCCCATGTTAATACGGGGTTGCAGTCAACATTTCAAGTAGTTACTTTCAAAGGAGATGTGACAAGCATAAAGAGGAACTATTAACTTTCCGCTTTTTTTCTTCTTGATTTCACTCAGTTTGCCATGCCAGGCTGAGGCCTTTACTTTCAGAAGGGAAAAAAAATTCTTCCATTAAGTCTCCAGAAATGTGTTTAGATTATCAAAACAAACACCAAAATAGGTTGTCTTAAAAATTACTTTACCAGAGAGATCTCACACTAATTGACCTGTAGAGGTTGGTGTTGTCAAGAGATTACCTGCTTTGTGTATTGAACAATTTATAGTCTAGATCATCATGCATGAACACTACAATTTGCTGATATGTTAAAAACAAACCTAAATCTAGATGACAATCCAATTAAGTTTTGGACAAAAAGGTTGGTGTTCCAAAGAGGTTTTGCCATTTAAACTCGTGGTTGTGATAATTCTGTCTTTTCTTGTACAGTGCCAGAGGTTTGAATAGATAAATTATGGAAAGAGATGTCACAGCTGAATAGGTTTACTCTGAAAAAGGTGTACTTTAAAGATATTATAACATGGGCTGAGGTGTGAGCTAATAACTTGTACAAGGCATGTATAGAAAAGGAATAAGAAACTTCTGTACAGATGAAATTATCAAACAATAAGAAATTGAAAATTCAGCAGCTGAACCCAGAGCTTGATTCTCAGAGTTTGTTTCTTGGAGCCTGCTGCATTTTGGAAAATACAGTATTTGTCATCTTCAGAAGAAACTTACACAAGAAATTCCCTGAAGTGGAAAGAAAGACACACACCTCCTCAGAACTAATCAGGGGAGTTAGCTATACAAACAAATTTCATTAATTATCAGACCATTCTGGATAATTAAGTCTCATAAGCCAGGGTGTAATCACCAGAAAATTCCCTTCCTCTCCCCACCTCTATGCATAACTTTGAATAGATTCCTCGTGTGTCTTGTTCCTGTTTTACTTTAGCTCATCTGTCATACCGCACTACAGAGAACAGGATGCAGAGGTGAACTGTTATCTCCCAGACTAAACTGCTAGACCAGAACAAGTGACTGGAGCTCCTGTTTTAGTGAACCTAAGTTCTCTGCACCTGAGTATTTCTGTACTCAGAAAAGACTCCACAGAGATAACTTAATTTACCTCTACACTCGGAGAATGGGAGCCACAGAAGAAGTAGACAGAACACTGGTCTAGATTCCTGTGGGTGAAGGTCACCCACAGGTTTGAATGAATCCACAGAGCTGGCAGTACACCAGCAGGCAGATCATTGCATCAGGCTTTTCACTGCACCGTGAGTGAGCTGCAAGACAGTGCAAGGCTGCTAACCATTCCCTGGATCAGCATTGGAAAAAGAGAGCTTTGAATGAAAAGAGCTTTGCAGGTCTGCAAACAGGCCCAGTTTTCAGAAAAGAAGGTAGTGGACAGAGCATAAAACAACAACCCCCGACTTGCATGGCCAGCTAGACAGGAGAACACCTGAAGATGCCATAGGGTTCCTTTGGCCATTGTCAAGGCAGCTGCATCCACAGCAAACTGAAAAAATTTGTCTTGCATCTGCTAATGGGTTCAAGAGAAGGAAAATGTAGGCCGGAACTTTGGGACTGCCATTTTCACATTTTTATTTGAAAATCCATGATTAAAAGTATGTACATCTTGTACATCCAAAGGGTCTGCTCCAGGACATAAGCTACCGACAGCCAGGGTCCAATGTCTGTAATTCGCTTTTCTTCACAAATGACTTTCTGTAGTCTGAGAAGCTTCATGAGGAATTTAAATCATTCTGGAGCTATTTCTCCAGGTAAGGAATTTGCTGCAAGTAACATTATTTTCTGCATCTTTTCTCTGTACTGACTTCTTGGTCAACCTGAGGCTGTTGCAAGGCAGTATACACCCTCAGAAATTCACTTAAGCACTCTGAAAAGGGTGGTTTTCCTTAAGAGTTCTCTTCTGCACAAATTTATAAAGATGATGTCTTTCGTTGAAGCCCTCTAAAGGTTTCAGCAATATTGCATTTATGATTTACTAGGGCTCCCTTGGAGGTACTGTGTCACCACATAAGCATAAGACCCATCTAGCAAAATACTTAAAGATGCCAAAACAGAGCAAAGGAAGAAAACTGCCTCAAGGGAAGAAGGCAAGGAAAGATTTGAGAAAAGAAGATGAGGCAGTCTGGAAAATAGAACAGTGGGTACACACAGCTTGCTGGAACTGGAAAGGTCGGCAACAGGTAGGACAGGTAGGTTCTGCAAAGCAATCTGCAAGCAGAGGCCTCATGGCTACTTCGATACAAATAAAACATGAACTACCAAAGAACCATTCTCTGGTTGCATTCAGCAGAAATGTGCCCCTTGTTCTGGCTGTCTGCCCCTGATTCAATGACCCCTGAGTGGAAGATTGAGTTGCTAGCTCTTGCCTTGTTTTAGTTACAGTCATCAGTCATAATGCTGTGGTTGACCACCACAAGTTTACCCAGCACAGAAAAGCTTCTGTTTTTTCTGGAGTCTGTGAAGGCTGCAGGGAGGAGCCTGGTGTTCACAGGTCATAGTGCATGTGTGCTGTTAGAAACACATTGGCATGTTGTAACAATTCTGCAGCTGAGACAAAAGAGCAATGACAGCACTTTTCTTTCTCAGAAACAGACAGCAAATAATGAATCAGTGAGACGCAGTAACGCTGTAGTAAACATTAGAGATGGAGCATATTATTTATCAAGCACAATGGAACTTTTCTCAAGACAATACAGCAGTGTTGACTCTCTCTAATACACTGCTGTCTTTTCCTTAGCTTATTTACTGCTATAGAAATTAATCAGCTGCTTTAAGGATAACAGTTACTTTGGTGGTTTGGCAGTGCATGTAAATGTCAAGGATGGAAATACTGACATTCTTAAAGCTTAAGATAGTAAATGTTTTATTCTATTATGAGTTGAAGATAAAAAAAACCACCAAACAAACCCTGTGGAAAATTCAGGTCACAACAAGAACTAACTTTCTTCCAAATGTAGGGGACAATTGTATTATAGGCTTTGATTCCTATTTCTTTCTCTCCATACTAGAACTTGAAAATTTATGAGTGATGTATCTATGTCCATACTTAATTGCATGACCCATTTTCCAGACATCCTTTTCTGCATCACTCCATGTGTTATAAGGCAATACAGTAAGTTAGTAGGTGGATTTTTTTAAAGTATTAGGTATCAGCAATTCTCTTCCTCCTATGTAATTCTGTTTTCTGTCCCTAGTGCAGGCGTATTTGGACAGTTTTCCACACCCTTTGGTGCATTCCAGAAAACAGAGCTTACTTGACAATGAATTAAACTGAGCTAGGTGAAATAGATACTAAAGAATATTTTAACATCAGAACTTGAGGGTACGCCTGCTTAAAATTCCAGCATTAATGATAAACAGTACACTGTTCAAATGACACCTGGAAAGTTACAACCATTTCCATAGGTCCAGAAAGAATGAATGAATGAATGATACCCCCACTGGAGGTTAATCACTCTGCCTTAAGGATGACACACAATTACACGTATTTAGCTATGGTAGAGAAACTCTTTCCTTCACAAGTATTCACCCTACTGTTAGTAACTCTGAGAAGACTCTCTTCTGTGTAAAATCCAGATTATGTTTTCTTTCAGCTAAAGAGCAAGAGCAATTTTACAAAAGAATCTGCCATACAAGGTGTTGATATCCGTATAAGAGATGTGGCTTTCTGAAATGTCAGAATTGAATACATGGCTGGAGAAGGTAAAGGCAGAAAATCTTGGAAGCACAGCGTTCTCATGGGGAATACACAAGTGGGCAGCGAACAACACTAAAGCAAACTTCTTCCTTGGTTCCTCAGACCTGCTCTGCTTTCTACAGTGACAGTCAGATCACCTGCACCTCCATTTTTCATATTCATCTCTAGTCTCTGGCATGTGTTTCTCTTCTTAGAAATCCATAACTCTCTTAGCAAGTCTCCTTCCAGAACCTTCTATCTCAACTGCCAGCATGCACTCCCCCTCCAGACAATTTATCTTCCTTGGAATATAGTCAGAATTGCATTCTCGTCTGTTCTAAAAATCAGAACTAATTACAGACTTAATTACCTAACTTTGAATTACAATAACGTTAATTAATTGTTAATTCTTATTCCAAATAATCAGCTGGAATGGTAGTGGGAAAAAAATCCATTGTGTGGCATTTTATAGCAATTCATTTACTTTGGTGTTTAAGATCAAAGGCATTGGTTTGATGATGTTCTTGGTTTAAGACAACAAAGCTGGTGTGTTGCAATCAGCACCAACATGTACATGCATCTCTTGCTTTCTTCCCCTGCTGTTCTCCTGCCCCAGTGTCAGCCTACTATTCACTAAAGAAATGCTTTATTGTGTACATGCAAAGTATTTAAGAGATGCCTAGCTAATTATTCTTAGGTTTTGGAAAGTGATGCATGCTGCAAAAAGTCTGTATACTTTTAGTGAGATTTTTATCTTATGTCTAAGGGCTTTTTCCTTTAAGAAAATAAAAAAAATAATACAGAAGCAGTAACTATATTTCATATTAATTTACTATGTAATGCACTTATACTGAGGAGACCTATTTAATTTTAACTGTTATTTCTACTTTAAGTAACAAAGAAGATGATTGTCTTCTTGGGTGGATGTGTTCAATATGAAATCAGAACACATCTAATTTACTGTTTGCACGTCCCTTATACAGTTTTAGCAGCAGTTAAGTGTTTTTCAGTTCCCAATTTTCAAAAATTTCTGTGTTTACTTTCATATGCATCAGTAAATCATCTGGTAAGCACCTGGTGAGCAGGCAGTCCTTGGAAATCTGGGGTGATACTACGTTTGAAGTTTGGAGTTCCCTGGGCACCTAAAATTAAATCTCAATAGTCATCTGTATACAGTTAATTTTGTGCCAGGACTTACTAGACAGAACTTTCCTCCTCTTCGAATCATGATCCAAATCTCCAAGTTAAAGATAACAGTAGTTGATGCTGAAGACTGGATGAGATTTAATCAAAAGTGAAGACGAAAGTGTCTCCTGTTTCTATTCCATTGAAATTCAGTTCACTGCTGTGAAAGATCTGAAACCTACGAGAACAATAATAAAATCAAGCTGTTTTCCAGCAAATCCTTTGTTATCCAGCTGAGAGCAGCATTCAAAATGACTTCTTACCTTTTACTGTGAAAGTACAAAGGTCCTGTCAAAAAAACAAACATTCAATTAAAAAAAAAAAAAATCATTCAAGTTTATTCTCTAGTGAATCAAGGAATGGCAAGTCCAAACCTAACAGTGGTTTCTCTCTGTGCTTAGTGATGTAACTCAGCGATGAGTTTGTTGTTTACATGCCAGCCTCTGTGTTATTTTACACACCTTTGGATATCCCACCTGGTCTCCAGCTGCCACTGCTGAAGAGCAACAATTGTCCCCTATTCCTGTAGCTTTTTCTTTTTTTTTTTAAACCAGATGTAAAGGGTCACTATAATCACAACATGGCTTGAGAGGTAAAGAAAAAATTAAAACAGTAGAAGAAAATTATAAACCACACTAACTTCAACAATGTATTTTTTGTATCAGACAGGGAACAGTCTCTAAAAAAGTGATTTGGCAACAGTCAGAGGTACCCTGCTCTAAAATGTAAAACACATTAATGAGTCCTGCTCTAGTGAATCTAAAAGAATTAAATCAGTTTATGGATAGACAAAGGAATTCTTTTGAAGGAGTGGCAAATCCTGCTGGATTACATGAACAGTTTACAAAGGAGGAAATAAAGCAATCTAAATATTTCTCCCTGTTTCACAGGCTTTCAGTACTTAGCTCAAAACAAACCATTCAAAGAGTTTTCTGGCTAGGCAAATGAATACAACAACACACACGGATATATATATATATATATAAAACAGTTTCTTTCACAGTGCTGGTAAGCACAGGAGATAGCTGCAGGGAGAAACAGCACAAGCAAGGATTATCCAGAGCCAGTAGGAAATGGACCTGATGACTGAGAAGGGACAGCAGCCTGGGCTTACAGAGAAGGAGGCTGCAGGGCTGTGGGGTTTTTGCCATGAGAACAAGATTCACAAACTGCCTGAGATTTTAAGACCTACATTTAACAAACATGAACCAAGTGCCTCTAGATCATCTCAGTCACAAACAGAATGAGCTCAACACCAGGAACATCCAGACTTCACATTTATAGTGGTGGAGAAATTGTTATTATTTAAGATATAGTACAGGGGCACTGTTGAAATCAGCACAAGGAAAACATAAACCTAGTTCCCTGGTAAAATATCTCTCACCCTAATTTTTGGAATCTTCAAAATGTCCTGAAGTAGCTCAACTAGATCATAGAATCATTTAGTTGGAAAAGATCCTCAAGATCATCAAGTCCAAATGTAAACATACCACTGCTAAGCCCAGCACTAAACCATGTCCCTAAGTGCCACATGTCTTTTAATACCTCCAGGGATGGGGACTCAATCATTTCCTGGGCAGCCTGTTCCAATGCTTGACAGCAGACTTGTAACTCCAGTCACCACCATCTCCAGGCTCAGCCAGCCAGTCAGTTGTTTCCCCAGTAAACACCTGTCCAAGCCATGAACAGCCAGCTTCTCCAGGAGGATGCTGTGGGAAATGTTGTCAAAGGCTTTACTAAAGTCAAGGCAGACAACCTTTCCCTCATCCACTAAACAGGACATCTTGTAATAGAAGTTCAGGTTGGTCAAGCAGGACCTCCCTGTCCCAAACCCATCCTGGCTGGACCTGGTCCCCTGGTTGCCCAGCAGGTGCTGTGTGATCACACTCAGGACAATCTGCTCCATGACCTTCCCTGGCACTGAGGTCAGGCTGACAGACCTCTAGTTCCCTGGATCCTCCTGCCGACCCTTTTTTGTAGATAGGGGACACTTTTGCTGAATTCCAGCCAGCTGGGACCTCCCTGTTTAGCCAGGGCTGCTAGTAAAGGTTAGAGAGATGTTTCAGCTTTCTGCTGTGTGGTCAGCTGCTTTCTATGTCTTCTCACAGTTTTCTTACTTGAAAGAGGCCAGGCAGCCCCAGGAGACCTGAGACACATGAACATGAAGGACTTCCTCACTGATATTTCACATTATCACTGGAAGCCAAAGGCAACTTTTAAAGACATAGCTGGAGCTGCTATTCTAATCTTTTCAGCCTCCTGGCACCTCTGTGGACAGTCCCAGCACTATTTTTATTTCAGAAATTTACATTCTTCTTGCATATTAGCAAGAAAACAGTCACTAAAAGAAGGATAGACAGAAACTCATAAAAATTTTAACTCCTTCTGAGAAAGCTGGCTCATCACAGGCTTCATAAAAAGTTGAAGAGTTCTTTCAAGTCCAAATACGCTTCCTTTGTAAAAAGGTCTGTTTGTATAAGGATTTCTGAGATAACACAAATTCTTAAGAATTCCTGGTGAGGTGAGTCAAGGTTTCCTGAGATTGTCATAAAAACTGATTACGCATTGCCAGATAAGAAATTCCTCAAATTACTTAAACAGCTGACACAAAACTGATCTCTTACTAAATGACCTCTTACTTTAAAAGTGGTGGTCAGTACTAAGATAATCTTTATGCATACATGTGTTATTTGCATAAATCTACATGTGACACAAATCTTGTGCAATTAAATATCTTTGGAATGTCTTTCGGAATTCTAATGAAAATTTTTTTATGCATACATATAATTCAAAATTTTGTAAAAACATCCTTGTGTTTATAAATGTTTTGGCAAACTAGGTCACTAATTCTTTCAGTACATTGAAACTAATTTTAACTGGAAAAAAAAGGAAATTGAGCAAGAAGAAAATTAGATATTGTTCTCAGATGGTTGAGAGCCTACAAAATGGCCATCTTTAGATTTCCTACTGTTGGTGACAGAGGCACCTACCCCAGCAGTTGCATACTTCAAGGAAAGAAAGTTGCAATCTATCGTCGTTTAATCTGCTCTTCACTTACGAAACTCCAGCCAAGCATTCTAAATTACCACAAAAATAATGGCAAACCATATGAAAACAATTATTTTTAATACCACAAGAACTTCAGAAGAAACCTCTAAAACTTCCAGTCAAAAGAACCTATTCTAGAACTTTTAATTAGAACTTGTGGTTGTTATAGGAAAAAAGTTGTCACTTTTAACAAAGCCACATTTTTCTGTATTCAATTAATCTAAAAACTGAAAAAAATCCCACAACAAACACTCCTCACCTTCTCAGTCTTTAGATATGCAAGAATCCAGAATTCTTTTGTCACTGAGTTCTCCACAGAGTTACTGTTTTCCATCCTAATGTCACTTTCTGCCACTAGTTAGGCATTCTTGCCTCAGTGGAGCATTATAGCTATTCAGGAGCGGGGTTTTTTTCGGTTTTTTTGTTTGTTTGTTTGTTTTGCTTGTTTTTATTTTAGAGATGCCATTTCCTGTGGCATTGATGCCACAATTCTGAAATTAAAAGTAAATTGTCAATTACCATCCATGACTAGTTTGATTTAAATGGTATACACCGACACACACTGCTGAGTTGTACATAGTGCACATTCACAAGAGGACAATTACCACATTAGAAAGCTTAAAAATTAAACTGGACTCATGCTTAGAAAAGCACAGAGAAAAATAATGACTTAGCCTATGCCTAAATCAGTCCCAATACCATATGTTTTAGAGACTGTTAGATTTATCTGTAAGTTAAGTACCCTGCAACAATTGCAGGTTTTACTTGGTTAATTGTCTTTTTATTATTTAACAAAAAAAAAAAAAAAGCCTAAAACCTTTTCAAGTGCATTGGACATGTTATTCTCACACAAGACAACCTCTCCTCCCTCCACAGGCCCAAAATACTGTGATTGGGTAGGTACAAGGGAGCTTTCTCACCCAAAGATTGCTTCACAGATTCCTCAGGGTACCTCTCTTAGCCAAGAGTATTTGCCCCCAGCTATCATTGCACCTGTCTCATCACTCCTGTTTGAGCAATAGATGCAATGCTGTAATTACTCTCTTCAAGTGTAATCAGGGCAGGTTTCTCTCAGGCCTCCCCCAGTGTTGTACCTGTACACACACACATCGAAACACGAACATTAAAGCAGAAATGTTGAAGTCTCAGCAGGGGAATTCAGAAGCCTGCCTCTGTTCATCCTGTAGCTGAAATTTGAAAGGCTTTAACAAACAGGGTTGAAAAGCAGCATATGGTCTTTACCACACCATCTCTGCACATACAGAGATTGTACATAGGCCCATACACACATGGGAATTATGCACTTCCTTTACAAGGAGGTCCAAGAACAAAAATACCCTTTCTAAATTCATTTTGGAATATTAAAGTTTTGAAGTATTATTTCCTTCAGAGTTTGCATATGACGATTACATAGTCAAAGATCATCTGCTTATACTTTATGGCTTAAAGAAACCCAGGCACTCCTTGATAATGAATAAAATAGAGATAATGCTACACAGAGAATGCTGTTCAAGTACAGATGAAAAAGGCTCCTTTCTCTTGACTTTCTTTCATCTCTTCTACCCTCCACAATAGGGATTGTTTTCAAAATTAAAGATGCAACTGCATGTAGTCTTTGGCTAAAATGCCTCTCTCAGCTCAGACTACATTTAAAATTTAAGCCATATGAACAATACTTGAGACAGCCTTGACAGGTGAATTTCAATAATCACTCCTCTTCTATGAGTATTATCCACTTCAGTAAGAGGGCCTCAACCCTCTGTTTGTGGCCCCTGTCTGCAGCTGTCAGAGAGCATACAAATACATATGGATAGCAGCCAAGGAGGTACCTTAGAGCAGTTTCAGATCACCTCACATATCCAGAAATGTTTCTTCTGCTCCAGCCTGGAAGTCATTCTGAATCCTTAGCCCTTATTATTGAGTGTGAGTTAGACAGCACCTGCTTTGAAGACTGTGATAGTTATAGTAGGCTCAAAATATTAATGGAGAGAGAAAAAACTCCTGAAAAAACACACCTGAAAAAGCTGTAATTCTTCTGTATTTGTCAACAGGGAAATGCAAGGTGTTAAAACATCTGATGAATTTCCCTGGGTGCAACCAATTAACTTCTGAATTGACTCCAAAATAACTGCAAATTATTTCTCTCTAAATATTCTTTGGGGGGGGAGACGGGATGGGGGTGAAATTTTAATGTTGCTTTCATTTGAATCTGTGCACTGTTTGTACTTTAAAGGAATAGTACAGGTGCTGTAGAATTCTCTCCTGTTATCCTAGAATGAGCAGTAGCATATTGCACTCAGAATATCAGGTTGAAATTCATACTGTAAGCCAAAAGTTTCAAACTTCAGCAGAGTGTAAGAGTGTTTTTCCTGATCAACCCAGAGAGTATAGTTCCTATTCTCCAGGCAAGGAGGAGGAAACAGCACGTTGCTGTCTGCTGAAACCTCCAGAAAGCCCGTGCATGCTGCTAATGCAGACTGGGACATGACACAGCAAGTATAAGCATCTGCACAAGCAAACGGCCTCCTCAGATATGTAAGCTTATAATTTATTTGGCAGAGAAAAAATTAAAAGTGTACCAAGGCTGCAAAATGAAACATAATTATTTCTTAAAATAGGCAACTGAAACAGGAATTAGTTGATGGCTAGGTCAACAGAGAGTATCCTTCAATTGCTCGTATCCCTGCAAAGTGAAGTGAAGAGTGTAGTGTAATGCACATCACATAGACAATGAAAAAAATCATGAAACTACAGGAGAGATCTGCTGCTCTAACAATTCATTCTTCATACAACAGTGAGCAGAAATAAAAATGTTCACAGCTGCCCCTTCTTCCTGTCTAGGTCTAAGCGCTGAGACCAAAGTATAAAAGGGAATCTTCTCTTGTCCTCTTATCTTTTAAGGAGATAAACAGCAGCATTCATTAAAGTAGCATGAATCATTTTGCTTAGTACAGGTACTGAACAAACAGAAAGGTCCGTCATTTTCCAGCTAGTTATTGTATCATAATGACACAAATGTTTAACTTGACAGGTAGGGCCATTATTAGGGAGAAAGGGAAGAACAGTATGGTTATTGTATCTGAGTAATTATGTACCACAACACCTACAAGTTGAAATAAAATTGACGTA
Organism: Phainopepla nitens; assembly: GCA_013400175.1. NCBI lineage: Eukaryota > Metazoa > Chordata > Aves > Passeriformes > Bombycillidae > Phainopepla > Phainopepla nitens. The sequence goes on along the minus strand of VXBQ01009270.1, from coordinate 36,577 downwards.
AAAGTGAAGGAGCACAAATGGAGTTCAAGCAAACAGTGACGGTTTTTCACTGATAAAGATGAAAGATGCAGATTTTGTAAAGTAAACATGCAAAGCAGCCTGTCAATAGTTCCAGTAAGTGATTTTCACCCCAGTTTAATCAACACGTGATTTCACCCAAATCCTAAGTTTCTGTATTTCTTGGACATGTTTCTACACATCGCTAGCAGGCTACCATGAACATCCTCCTGCTCCACTCAAGCATAACTACAGAGAAAGAAATCACAAGTTTAAAAGTTCAAAACTTATGCTTAACTAAAGAATATGCTGAAAGACACTTCAGCTTATCAGGTTTTTTCTTGTTTAATCTATTATGAATGTAACTGCTATACTGGCTTAGAGCAATCTGCTTTCTATGCCTTCAACATTTTAGGGACAAACAGAATAGAACATCACTGCATATGAGTCAGCAGTGTGCCCTGGCAGCCAAAAGGGCCCACTGAATCCTGAGGTGCAGGATACAGCATCAAGCAGGAAGATAAATTACAGAAATTTTATTTCATAAGGATTAGATTGCAGGTTAAAAAACAAAAATATTGCCAAAAGTCAAATATTCTGATATTGCAATTAGGGATGAGTGTGACACATAATTCAAGATTTGCCAACAATCAAAGTCCAAAATAGCTACCTTTTTTTTTCTCTAATCGTGCCTCCTACAGTGGGAAATGATACAAAGATAGTAAGTATCCTAAAGGCATACATTTCCAGCACAAATTAGTATACTCCATTTTTATGTTTTTTTGAAAAATTACTCAAAAAAGTAGATGCCTTTGTTGTATTGCTTGCTTTGGGATGTAAAAAATAGGCTGTCAGAAGACATTTGAAAGAATAAAACACAGAAAGCTAAATTTTTCATCTGTGAAAATTTTACTTTGAGGAAAATTTGCTTCAAAAGCAAGCATACCCATTACCAATTATTCACCTTCTGGCAATTTACTCATTGTTCCTATCCCAAATCATCAAGAAGTTCCTGAATATTTAATCTGTATGGGCAGGTATCTGCTCCCTCACTTCTGCTAAAGCAGTAGATGCTGCCAAAGGGTACATTTCCTCTGAATTAAGGAGATGTGACTGCTATCACACGTGTGAATTCCACACATCTCCTTCACAGGAATAACGTGACATGGATGACTGACAAATTACATCCACTTCAAATAACAATGCTGGCAAAGCAGGCAGGTGTAAAGAAACTGCAATTCAAGCTTGTATTAGCCTTGCCCAGTTCCGAAGCTCCAAAGGTTTATTTAAGCTGGAGAAGCTGCCTTTGCCTGCTGGGACAGCACAATGGCTGCGAGCACCCACGCGGGTGAGACGGACACACATTTCAATCCATCCCATCCCATCCTTACACACAACAGCGCCTTCCAGCGGCTCCGAGGGCGCAGGAAATGCACTGGCTCGCAAGAAGGGATCGCAGCGCCTGCAGAACTGCAGCGGCACAGAGCAGCCATGCAGCCCTCACCTGCGGGAGCACCACCTAGGGATGCCGGGGAGCACACACCACCACTGCAGCAACACGTGCACAAGTGAAAAGCACGAAATCAGGTTTATAATTGGCCTGAAAAGGCTCCTGGGCAGAGTAGATTCAGCAAATAATGAGAGCTTCTTGTACATTAAGGACAATATAGAGATTGGTTTGTTTTTTTTTTTTTACACAGTAATATGAGGTTGACAAACAGCTTTGAAAAAGTTGGAAGTCAACCATTTCAAATTGTAAATTAATCCTCAGGAACCAATCTTTAATATGGTTTATCAGTAAGAAACTCTTGGAAATACAGAACAGCTATGTCCATTCCTGCACAGTAAACTGTATCTGGTAATCAAAAATCTCTCCCTACAGTCAAGTTTGTGAAATTCATGTTATCAGAAGAAACTAAAGAAGCAAACTCATTTAGCAAAAACTCTCACCTCAGCGTTAAGTAAAGGTTGTCTTGCAAATAGCAGTTTACTTGTTGAGCTGCTGCCGTAATTAAATCCTACAAATCATTAGGAAAAAGCAGTTGCACAAACCAAAATAAGACAAACTCCCATAATTCTATTGACAATTTATATCCTGATGAGGTCCTGTAAACAGTTATTTCATAACATTTATACGCAATATGTGGTTCCATATTTATATGTAAGAAGTATACCAATCTAATTCTGCCCATTTAAAGTTCAGGCCACTGCACTTGAGCCTTCGAGTTACATTTCAATATACACTGATGATGAAACACTTTCTACTTACATCTACATTCCATCCATGCAAAGAACAGCATTAATCAGCAACTATTCAGTGTGCAAAATTTGACCTTTCATACTGGGACCTCTATGAGAACACTACTTGCACAATCAAGTTCTGTTTTTTCCAATACTTAAGAGGAGGTTTTTAAGAAAGATTGAAACAAACTTTTTAGCACGGCCTGCTGCAACAGGAGAAGGGGTGATAGTTTTAAACTGAAAGCAGGTAGATTCAAACTAGATATAAGGAAGATTTTTACAGTGAGGGTGGTAAAAGACAGCACAGGTTGCCCAGAGAGGCAGAAGATTCCCCCATCTCTGGAAACATTCATGGTCAGGGTGGATGGGGCTCAGAAGACATCCCTGCTCATTGCAGGAGAAGCTGGACTAGATGACCTTTAAAGGTCCCTTCCAACCCAAATTATTCTATTATTCCCTTTTATATTTCATAAAGTTTTATTGAGCTTTTTTTTACAGATGAGACTGACTTTCCTATGCAAACATGTGCAATTGGTACTATGGTGTTTGAAGAAATGTGATATGTTAACTTTAAAGTCTTTTAGCTTTAGTATGAAACCTGGTTATTACAGAAGACTAAAATCATGAGTGTTTCACATTAATTCATAAATTAAATATTTTTAACTGTCCATCTTTACTCCTCTATACAGAAAAACAACCCTAAGTATATAATAGTTATCTATGTTGTCAAAACAGGAAGCAATCTTCACTGAATTTAATTTAAGGCCAGTCGTATTGGATTCTCTATATTGGCTTTCAAGGTCTCCAGAAACTTTGAAGCCAGTTCATCATCCACCACTCGACCATCACTCGAAAGAGTCACTGTCATGAGTTGATGCTGTTCAAGTTTCTCATTCCCTTCTTCATCTTCCACAATCTTGAGCTCTGATCGTGCTTGGCCCACAGCGAGGATGCAGGCCTGAGGAGGGTTTATGACTGCTGTGAAACCACTGATGCCAAACATGCCCAGATTGGAGATACTGAATAAAACAAAAGAGTTTCAGTAACATCAGAAATTACATATTCCCTACAAGAAATAATCTATATTCAACAACTATTATGATTTAAATCCCCTTCGAGAACTGTTTTCAGTTGAGCACATTCAGACTCTCAAAGGTTTGGAATTCTTGCAATTAAAAGTAATGCACCTTTTTAAAAGTCCCACTTCTTTACAGCAATATATTCTTGCACTGCACACACTGAACCCAGAAAGCAGGCCAGCAAAGGAAGGTCTTTTAGAGTGAACTTCACAACTGCAAGTTACAATGGGTGCTGGTATCTGCTAAGAGATAAAATTTGAGCATCTAGGTATCACTCAGGCACATGAATAGACTTCTGTCTGTAAAGAATAGACTTCTGTCTAATATACCTGTAAAGTGGTATATTAGGAAAGGTTTGGACTCTTCTGTGACAAATTGTCTATGGAGAAAGCTGGCCCACCACCTCCTTTCTGGTTATAGTTACAGCAAAGAGTGGAAAAACGATTAAACGGTGCAGTCCAACCATCAAATGGCACCACTGATATGTTCACCACTACACCAGGTCCTGAAGTGTCACATCCACCTGCTTTTTGAACACTTACAGGGATGGTGACTCAACCACTTCCCTGGACAACCTGCTGCAATGCTTGACAATCCATTTCATGAAGAATTTTTTCCTAATATCCAACCTAAACTTCCCCTGGTGCAACTTGAGGCCATTTGCTCTCCTTCTGTTACTTACTACCTGGGAGAAGAGACCAACCCACACCTCACAACAACTACACTCCTTTCAGGCAGAAACAATGAAGAATGATATGGTCCCCTCTGAGCCTCCTTTTCTCCAGACTGAACAATCCCAGTTCTCTCAGCTGTTCCTCACAGGACTTGTGCTCCAGACCCTTCACTAGCTCCACTGCCCTTCTCTGGACACATTCCAGCACCTCAATGTCTTTCTTTTGGGGATGGAACCAAAACTGAACACAGGACTCAAGGTGTGGCCTCACCAGTGCCAAGTACAGATGAAATGAACCTGTACCAAGGTAACTTTCCCCCTCATACAAGACACTCAGTCTAGGTTTGACCCTCAGAATCATCACATGGAGTTTCATCCTAAACAGAGCAAGATTTTTAAAAGCAATGCATTAAAAGACAGTGGAATAGCTGAGGGTAAAACAGTTCTGGACTCATGCTGAATGTATTAAATGCTGCTAGAGTTTTACCTAAAAGATCCCCCCTGGTACTCTTCTGGTAACAGTTTTCCATCTCTGGCCTTCTTTGCTAGAGCCTGAAGAAAATGAAAGAAGAAAACAGGCAAAGAAAAGAAAGAAATTAGTGTGTTGTAACAGACTAATTCTTTTTACTTCAGTAAGACATTTTATGTACCATACAGACATTAAGTCAGCAAAAGTCATCTGCTTTTGGATTTAAGGAAGCACCTCAGCAACACTGTTGTTGTATCTGCAATGATTTGGCAAAGAGACTAGGACACACAACTTCATTTTCCCACCAATATTGGCTGTTCAGTGAAAGCTGTTGTCTCACCTTAGAAATATTGTTCCAGTTTTCACAATGGAACCACCATTCTCCCTGGTGCTTTTAGATTATTTAGCAAAATACTGATGAGATAAATTCACAGTATTCCTAGCATATTTGTTTAAAGAAACTGACATGTGCCATTTCAGAACTTTCTACCAGACTGAATGAATGTATTTCTTCCAGCTAAACATTCAACTACCTTTCGAAGGGTGCCTATAAACCACTCCTTCCTTGATCTCCATTTCATTTGTGAGACTTTTCTTAAAAATTCAACAGAAGAAATGTTAAAATACAGCCCAAGAAGTTTATACTATGGTCCAAGATAAGCTCGCAGAGTTGTACAAAACTTTCAAATTCATCATCAGCGCGTCAAGGTTACGAGCATACACTGAGCTTTGTTTTAGGCTTTTTCTCATCTCTGAATAATTAGTGAAGACAATAGCCATGGGAACAGCATTCACACAACAGGGTCAATATAAGCGTGATGCATTTGTGCAATTGCATTATTTGAATGATGAAAATATGGCGCCAGGATGCAAATGACCTGGAAAGAAGTCAAAATTAACATGCAGCAGGAGGGCATATATAAGCAATTACACAAAGAGTGCCTGCCAAACTGCAGGGAGACTGACAGAGAAGCGGCTGCAGTTCCAGTGTGGGCCTCCCCCTTGTGCATATCAGGTATGTATTTATTTCAGCAATTCAGTGAAGAAGTTGAAAAGCAAAATGATGGTGGTGTGGACACCTCTGTCACACACATTCCACTTGAAAGGCAAGGGGAATGCTCACCATCATGGCCCCACTGAACATAACATAAGCTGCATTTCCATCATGGGAACTGCAGGACATTGATTTGTGGTGAGAGAGGTTTGCAATACCACACACTATTACAGGTATTGGAGGTGATATTGAAAGCACAACATTGAACAATGCTTTTCTTCTTGTCATTCTATCACTAACCCCACAACAATCTCAGCTAACCTTCCTCCTCAACTGGCTACCAGTGTAAGGAATTGTTTTCACAACACATTCAGCATCAAGTAAGCAATATGGACTGGAAAAAAAAAATCTTAAAAACACCCATTTATGAATGTTTTGAATGGTATGACCCATCTTTCTCTGTTACAACGTTTTGGCCATTCCCCTCTTAACACAGGAGCTGCATGGGGTCCTTGCAGCTCCTGTGCATTCCACAGACTATTTATGGTTTCTGTAGTTTTACACAAAAGGCAAGAATTTACAACGTGCAGCGGTGTCTAGTTTGGGGACAGTTGTATACCCTAGGATCTGCTTCCATTGCATTCCTCAGATGCTGCAGGCCTTTGATTAGCACTCATCAAATGACAAAAAAGGGCTTTGTGTTGGGACATTTCATCCCTTATTCTACTTTTGCCTGCCAAACCCACTCTTTTATCTGGCAACAACTGCCACCTATCACTCTGACTGGCACCTGGTCTATGCAAAATACTGCTCATTAGTCTGAGGAGTTTAATACTACATCCTAAATTGAACTGCATATTGAACAAAGTGCAGACAGAAATATGTTTCATTATAACAAAGAGAGAAACAAGACTTATGTTTCATAACTGCAAAGAGAGTAAAAAAAGCAGACAAGAAATTTTCTGGGAATGGGAAAGAACACAAAAAACCTCAAACTCTCAAACACCAAGACTGGAAATACTAACGAAACTAGCATTACGTAGCCTTCTCTTGAGGATTAAAGAAATACAATTATATTAAATTGCAAAAGTACAGGTTTATTTTTCCAGCAGTCTAGCTACCACTCCACTGAATAACATGATATTAATATTGATTAAAAATGAAGAGAGCTGCAAAATTAATAAGAATTTTGAAGTGTAAGTAATGCTGAAACTGCTTTAGATCCACTGCCTTTGTTATTACTGATGTGTATCTGGGTCACGCTACATTTTCTGCTACAGAAAACCATACAGCTGCTCTATTCCTCAGCCTGCTGCACATTTCAGACCCACCTTCGCAGAGGCAGCAATTTCCATTATTCCCTTGGCAGCAACATCTTTTATGATTGGCGTAATGAGCCCTCGGTCCGTTGCCACGGCAATGGAGATGTCAATGGACTGCAGCCGCCTGCAGGCTTCCCCATCCCACGTTACATTCACATCTGGCATTTGCTAAAACAGACAGACAGTAAAAAGGACAGCTGTTAGAAGAATAACAGTGCAATCAGTTATTAAGAAAAAGGAAATTCCTTTAAGACACATAGCTACATACAAGTATCTACCAAGTAAAGTAGCTTGCACTGATTTTATTTATATTTACTTTGTCAAAAAGTATGAAATGTATGCACCAGAAACTAAAAATGGCAGGAAGACAGAAGTTTGTTTGGTGTCGCTAAGAAAAAAACCCCAAACTGCTACAAATTTCTTCACTGATACCACCTTATAATGGCCCAGGGTAAAGCCCCAAAGCGGTGCAACTTCTCCCACAAAATACATCACAGGATCCCAAATTTTAAAGTATGGAAATGAACATTCTACTATACCCGTGTGCTGTTTTTCACTGGTGTCTCAAGCATGATTCTCAACAAATAAAATATGCTGCAGGTACACTCACTGTCATTCAGATGTTCTCCTAAAACGCATCAGATTTCTTTTGTGGATGGACCAAGTTAAAATTGAGATGTTTACTTATGATTTCATTTAGTTTTATGAGTTTAAAAAAATGAAGAAGGTATCCCAGAAAAAAGTATGGGAGGGACACACTATCAAAAGTGACTCTACTGTGGATCTAAAGTAATTGCACTCCTAGGAAGAAGTAGTATGATAGTACTCTGAGCTCCTATTCTTCTATACCAGGATGTATCGTGTAAAAAAAAAAAAAAAAAAAGAAGAGAGTAAAGAAGAAAAAGTATGTAGTGGTCTTCTTTGCAAGCTAAATAAATTCCTAGAAGTTCCATGGTTTACACAGTTGTATGATGCCCTCAAGTGTGTGCTGTGCAACTACAACTCTTTATATAAAAAGGTATTTAAAAGAGATGGTAGGGACAGAATTTTTCACTTCAACAATGAAAGATTTATTTTTGAAGGACAGCTGCTATAGGAGCTGTTGCTACAAAGTCCAACCACTTGAGGATATTAGCCTGGAAGTTTTACTTCCTTCCTCCATCCTTCCCCTCCTTGCCCCAGAAAGAAGAATGGCTCTAGTGGACTGTCACCTGGTGAGCCCACTGGCATATTCACAAAATCCTGGCTGTCAAATGGCAAAACCAAACTGAAACACAAAATCCATAACTGGACTTGTGACAGACATCCTAAGTGAAGGAGAAATTTAGCATGTTCAAGAACTGACTCAAGCAGTATCTTGTGAGGTGTATGCCAAACAATCAAACTGTTAAACCAGCTGTAGTCAGCTCACTAAAGCTAGAACAACATATTTTTCATTGTTCAGAAAAAAACAGTAACAAAATATTCTCTGAAGAGTGCCCAGAAAAGAGTCAATGAAACTGCCTTGAATTTAAACTTGAAGACGTATTTGCACCACTCATTTTCAAGGGGGAGAGGTACGGGTGGAAGCGGGTTTTCTTTTTTTAAAGCAGTTGCCCACATCTTTTCCTGAAATACTGACAGAAAGTAGATGAGATGTGAGTTTGATCATGAACTTGTTTCCTGATATACTGAGCTAAATGTAAGGATTTTTTAATGTATTATTTTAATAGTCAAACAAATGCTGGCATAGATTTCTAACAAAGCAATAAGATAAAAGAATTTTATTGATTACTTCCATATGAACACAATATTACTATCATCTCAAAAACTAACAACCCCCTCAGAAGACAAAACACAAAACCTCTCACGCTCTGTCTCCTGTTCTTTCCACCTGCTCTCTGGTGCAGAGATAAGTTATCCAACACTCACAGCAGTTCATGGTAAACTTTGGGTGCCACCATTTCCTCACAAAAGGTTTCATTAGGCCACTAAAAGAAGCTTCTTGTTAGGTACACATCTAACAAAACCACAGCACACATATTAAGCTCCTCCTTTTGTTTTTGGCATTAACTTGCAGAGTTTTTTTCCAGTCTAAATAAGGCCTCAAATTTCTCTCAGGCATTTGCTTATGAAACTGCCTAGAATCCTGTCTATTTTCTGTCCAAATTGCAATTATACATTAAGCTATATCTAAGCTATACCTCTTAAAATGACACATTAATATTTAGTACATGTTCAGCTAGAAATCCATTAAGTCTTTTCCAGCCTAGTGTTCTCTTAATTCCATATATCCATAGGAATAGGAACAGTCCCCCAGCTTAAACATAAACATAACTTCCTCTCTCAACCTTTCAATAGTTCAAATTATCCTCACAAATGAGAAAAAACAGCTCTGACATCCTTTCCAATGTTTTTATATCATTGTGAGGTAATCCAGGCAATGAGAATTCCTAGCAACGAGCAAAGAGGTGTTGCCAGAAGAATTTTTATTTCAAAGCAGATAGCACTGAATGTGCCATCAGAATACACCTAAGGTACTAACAAGGTTGGTATAAGACTTAGATAAATGTTTATAACTAAAATAAGATGTAACTAAGATTAGATGAATGATCTTGACAATGGCTTTAGTCTGCTGACAAAGCAACTACTATGATTTGCAGATGTTAACTGCAGTAAGTGGATCTTCACTAAGAAGTTCTCATTTTTATAGTTCACAGCATAAACAGTGAAGAGAATTTTACCTGGAAACCTAAAAAAACCTTACAATAGTTTGTAATGCAATGCAGCAATACAGAATTACCAGCATTACTGTGATCCCATTCATATCTCCACACAGACTCACAAATACTTTTCTTGTCTCCTTGGCAGCTTACCATCAAAATATATTTTTAAAGTCAAAAACTCATTTTATTTGCTTACCTTCAGAGTGACTGCTGTTGCCTTGATAATAAAATCATTTACAGATACTTTAATGTCATCTACAAAAGGAAACAGAAGAATTAAAAAAAAAAAGTAACAGTTGTTGTTCATAAGATTTGCCTTATCAGCATTTGTGTGATGACAAGATTGCAGTGATTCAGCAGATTTACTTTTTTGAAGCATTAACAGAAAGTCACTTATCTTCAAACTCCCATAATAAAAGCAAGAAAACCTTCCTGTCCGCCTTGGGACAAAAAAAAAAATCAAGAAAAATCTCATGCAGAGACACCCAGAAGAGTTTCAGGAGACTGAAACTGGTAACTAAAATCAGGAGTGGCAGCAGAAGCAGAGATAATAAATACAAAGCAGATTAGGCCATAAGGTTACCCTAAAGTGCATGACATTCACACAATATTAAACTCACCATTCTCACAGTTAAAAAAAAAAACTACATTACCCTTCCACCACCATCATTACTGTCAGCAAAACTGATTAAGCAGCAGAACTGCTTAATTCTCAAATCTGCTTTATGGCATGTAACACACACACCTCTAGAAATATTTTTGCAAGTGAAAATAATTTACAGATGATTACATCAAGTGCAACATTTTTAAGTCATCACAAATTTACGACTGAACCAAGTCTCCACTTACCACATAACTGGCCTGCAACATTGGCCATGATTAGTAATCTACGTCTAAGAAGAGAGACAACATGCCAAGAGAACATAATGGAACTCGCAATTACTATGCTGCACTGACAGAATTTCACATCAGACAAACCTGTACCTTGGTCATCAAATATACACTGGTTTCTGTTTACATACTCCATTCCTAACCCTTGGCAAAAATGTCACTGTCAAGTAGTAGAGCAGGAATACAGTTAAACTATCCACATCTGATATTTTACCCTGCATCACTGAAGTTATAGTGGTAGAAAATACTGTAATTTCCATCGGAGAAAACAGAAATTTACCAGGACAAGCTCTGCAATTCAATTTCATGCAAAGACATATGGCTTTTCCACCTCTGTATTTAAAGGAAACATTCACTAAGAATCGACAACAGCTGGAGAGGTGTGAAAAATTTCAAGTGAGTATTCCTAAGATCCTTTTTTGGTTCATTCCTTATGAACTGCTGTTGTTTAAAGAAAATATCAGCATCAAAAAATGTCTTTGACATTCACTTGTGAATAAGATACCATTAGGAAAAAAAACAGGTAGAAAAATGACCTGGGTACTGTTGCATTAAAAATTAGTCATTCAAAACTCCAGTGGAAAGAGAAGCAGCTCCTGTATCATCATCTAAGAAATCTGAATATGCTGGTCAAATTTAATTTTAGACCACACAAAGAGATAAACAAGCATGGGCTCGTCACTAGTACAGAACAGTTGGCCTCAGTTTCTCAATCAGTACAGCAGTAAAAAGGCAAATTAATACTATTCTGTTGTGCTATTCTCAATGCAGAGCTCACATGGCTTAGGAAAGCTACCATTTGAACCTATAAGCTTTCAAATAGTTGACAGCAATCGTGAAGCTTTAGATCAAAACTTGGAGTGTCTTAGACCTAAAATGATTCATTTTTCATTCTTGTGATAATGAGGTAATGAGGAGAAACATCTCAAAGCTGAACTACTGAGAACAAACTACACAAATGGTACCAAAAAAAGAACTAGTGGAACAACACTAAAAAGAATCCATGTGAAATTGCTTATGTACTTTTCTCTTGTGCAGACAGCTATATTCTGCCATGAATGTCTTCAGTTTTCAGAACTAATCTATGGTCTTTAAAAAGAAAAAAAAAAAGTATAGTAGGAGAAAAACCACCCTTTTGTTTCTTCACTCTATAAAACAACAGACCTTCATGTTTTTTTACCCAAGTCACAGACTTCATACCAGTCTAGGAGGTGCATGTCTCCATCACCAAACAGAGCATCACTACTTGCTTATGCAGCCTCATCATTGTGGAAAATAAGATTTCAGGGTGATGTGTGAGTTGGCAAAGTAACACCTCTGTCTTCCTGTACCCTGACAAGTTATCCAGTTCAATAATTGCTGGGAGCTACAGCTTGAGTCCAACAAACAGAATACTGACAAAAATTTATTTGGTCTACCTATACAAAATCTACACCTCCTGGGGAAGTTGATGTAAAGAAGACAAATTATACATTAGTATAACCACATTAGTATTACCACACGGTAAAGTAAATCAGACTACTAACCTTTGGCCAATTCTTTTCTTAATTTCAAAACAGCATCAATGGCACAGTCAGCAGCAGCATATGCATGAGGTATGGTGGTTTTAGACTCCGTTAATCTCTTAGCAATAACTCTTCGGATGTTGCTAGCTGGGATTTCTGTGAATGTGCCCTGAAAGAAATCATGTGCTGTGTATTAAATATTAGAACAGCAAACCCAAGTCCCCCTTGCTGAAAGTACTCCAGCATTTATGCATTATCAGTGACTCCTGCCCACATCAACTATCCCCTAGGTATCCAAAAGTGATACATTCCAACTACTGAAATTAACCAACTACTAAAATTAATATGACAAAGACCATTGAGTGTTCTAGTCTATTCCTATTAACTGGGATCAACACAACAGGTTTCACAGAATAATTCCATTTTACAGTATGGAATTAACCTTGTTTAAAAAAAAAAAATCCAAATATTGAGGCATTTATTTTCAGCCAGAGTACATAAGCACTATTCCATCTTCCAGGCTTGGCATATTGCTCAGATTATTGCTGTGCTCCATTTAAATAATAAAAGAACATTTCTTTGGTAAACAACTGTTTTTTTCAATTCTCCGTATAGTTCTTTAAGACAGGCTTTACTGCATCTTTTCTGTTATTCTTCTCTCTCCTTCCAGACATAAACAATAATGTTTCAATGGTCAACTTCTTCCTTGAAGCAGGTCAACTTGCAAGAAATCTCTTAAAATATTAGGGAATACAGAAAGCAAGAAGATAAAAGATGCTGTAAAACATTATTTTGTATACTTAATCTTTAGCACATATCCCTTGAACACATAAGGATTCACAGAATCCTTAGTACATATTCAATAGTACTCAACACATAATAAATTGCAATATATGTGTTTTGGTGCAATCTTAGAAATGTTTTTTTTTCTGTAATGGATCTGAGCTTTTGAGTTTTTGTTTGGCTCTTTGTAGCTACATTGTAAACTTCAGCCTAAAAAGACACACATTTAGTTCTAGAACTCACATTTAGTTCTAGAGCCAGAAAATGTTTTTCACAAAAGCTTTTCAATTTCTACTAACATCTATTTCAGCAAGGGCATTTATTCTTTAAAAAAAAATTTTCTGGTAATTCTAACATTTCAATTTAAGATAGAAACTTATTTAGATTCTAGAGTTTGCAAAATTACTCTCCAAGGCAACCACCCAGAAGCCTTTTCCCTCCTCACTCCTTGACAACTCATTAATGGACACTTACATCTCGTAGGAAAGCAAACAAATCAAGTACCGTAAAAATAAATCATCATTCTAGTTGCTCCATGGCCTGCAATATAAATTTTTTCATCACTTAAATTTGCAAGCTACACAAAATAGTATGCAGACCATCATTTCAAGGATTTCACAGTTTTAATTACATTGCCTTAGAATCACTGAAACACTTAAAACTGCACATCATTGAGCTTGACATCTGGGTGGCTTTAGTTTCCTTCCTCCCTCCAGAACTAGAAATCTCAGAGCTACTGAAGCAGCTATTGCACTATTCATCTGCAGCAATGCTGAAATCTTAACAGAAGTGTTACCAGTGCAGCAGGTTGTCCTGGTGTGGAAACTGGTGGGATTGCTGGCCTTGGATAAGAAGTCACAGCTGCTGCTTGTGAAGGAGAAGGCACTGCAGCAGGAGCTGGAGAAACCACAGGTTTCAATTCACTGGGTTTACCTTTCTGCTTCTCTTGCAGAAGTTTGAGAGCATCCCTGGTGATTAAACACAATGAAATATTGACAATAAAGAAACTATTCCGTCACTTATTCTATTTAATTAGCCACTTCTATACATATAAATTTCTGTTGTCAAACCAAACATTAAGAAGGTGGTTATTATTAAATGATATTAATTTTGTGTTGCCTTTGTGGTATCTTTTGAGTAAATTCTCATTAACTTCCATGAATAAAAGGGCCTGAATATGCAGTAACAGAAAAAATTTGTGTTAGAGAAGCATAACAATCATCATCACTAACTGTAAGCACACAAAGTGATTTCTGAATTGCTCTAACAATTCTTCTAAATAAAAGAGTACATTTATTCAGGCTATAAAGTCTCAAGTGAAAGCTCTTTCATCTGTTACATCTGTAATTATCTGAATTTAATGTAATTACTTAGCGCTAAGTGAAAACTGAGTAATACACTTATCACTCATTTCTCTGCACCTTTCTGACATAAATTTGCAGAGTCAGGCACAGATGTTATACAGGCCCACACTCCTGAACGCCACACTGGAGAAACAACGCCAAAGCATTCTCCAAGGACTTCTTACTGATACAGCCACCACCCCAAAATTTTCCTGTTGTGGGCACAGTAGGACAGACAGGAGAGACTCCCATCTCTAAGCCATGACACTGTCTGCTCCAGGTGCACTGCATTCATACAGCAACAAGCTGAAGGCCAGCACCCGCGAGGCTGAACAGAAATAACCACATTCCCACCACCACTGCCAACTGCAAGGCAAGGCAGTGTAGAGCTCCTCTCTTTATTCTCCAGATCTGCTAACAAAAGCCTCATCATATACCCTAGATAAACATCACTTCACGAAGACGCGGCATGTACACAAAAGTTCAAGTCCACAAATTGGCAGAGGAAATTACAATAAATTAAAAAGCAGACTCCTTACAACCCTACCAAGGTTTGGAAACACAAGCCATAAATACTAAACAAAGCTATCTAATTTCAGTTGATTACTGCTTGAGAGACTATTCTTGAGTGACAGCCAAGAGTTTGTTATGTTATCTTTATAGAAAGAACAAAATCCCAGAACATTATGCATTCTTAGTTCTAAGAAGTAGCACTCCAGAAACAAGAATTAAAAATTGAAAACCTCCACATAATGCCTTTTATCATTGCTGACTGGCTTCAATTTATTCTTACCTTCAACACATACTTCAACAAACAATATTGGAAACAAAAAAGCAAATGAGCTCAAGATAAAATTTTTCCTAATTAAAAGCTGTTACTTGTCTTCCCAAATTAACACGCTAGTCAAAATTTGTTTTAAAATTAAGTGTTTAGTATTTGACACAACTACTGTACCGGGGGAAAAAATTAGATTTTATAGAAATGAAAATCCTTCCCTACCATGAAAATTTGAGATGTAAAAAGTAACTGCATGACATAATGAAAGCTTTTCAGTTAACACACTACAAGCTACCAAAAATTTGTTGAGGGTTTTCACTAGGCAGTCACAGGAGAGACCACCTGGTTTTGGTGGTTTTTTAGTGTGTTAATTGGAAAATGTATTGCCAAAATTGAGCTTATTTTTAGATTAAAATATTTGCTTAAGACTTTCTGAAACTAACTTGTATTATATAAAAGACACATACATAAAAATCAAAGTTCACATATATTTGTTATACATACACATGACTACAGATCCCCAATAAATTCCAAATGATTTAACTGGTTAAGAAAAACAGGTCCAGCAATGTTATGACTGTCATGGCTGTACCACTGCAAGCCTTAACATAAGGAGAGTTAGAAGAGGCATCAAAGCAAATAAAATTAAACAGGTTTAAGAACAAATCAGGTAAATAGATATTTTATTACAACTGGAAAAGGAAGGGCTGGTCACATCTTTCCAACAACTCTTAGAGTTCTACCAACATGGGTCAGTAACAGAGAAAGAGAGATAACAAACATGAAAGAGCAGCCTGCTTTGCAGAAAAGATATGAAAGTTTAGTAAACATTTATTAAACAAAAATATGCCTTACCAAACTGTTATTATTAGAAATATGCAGATTCTGACAACTCTGTTACACTTCAGTTTACCACTACTACTGAAGTGTATAGTCTTTTCACTTCACGTTAGCCAAAATCCAAAGAATGGCGAAAACAAATTGAGTATTTTGTGTTCAAAACACACTTTTCTTGATATAGACAAGTTAGGTTACATGGACACCTAAGAACCACTGAGGATCCCAGAGATGCATGGCTCACACAAGATTCCTGTGCTGGCAGTTACCGTTACTAAATTGTACCCAACCCCTTTTCATATGTTTCATATTCCCCTTTCACATGTTTACACACCTGTTTACTCAATTAACAGATTTTCTGGAAGAAGGCAAATGGTTAGCAGAGATTCGGAGCACATCAAAACTTCAGAGTACATCAGAAACTTCCAAGTATCAGACTTACTGCACTATCATTATAGAAGGAACTCATCCCTTCCACACGGCAAGCTGCATAACAAGCTGCACGCAGATCCCAGGGTCAGCTCTTATTCAATACATGCACATGAATTTAATCTCCAGAAAAACAGCACTCCATGTGTGTGCTGTGCCTTCTTTGCAAGCTGAAAATGCCTGAGTAGCTCAAAGATCCCAAGACACACTAACTTAACAACAGCTGGGAGGAACACAGCCACAGAAAAACACTGTCCTCAGTAACCAGTCTTTTCATGGCTGCATTTATGAATCCCTAGATCACTACAAAATAGAATGGGAAAGAGCAGTAGTAGCTGAAACAACCAATTTTAATATAGCCCTCTCAAACAGTGTCTGAGCGGATGAGTAGAAATCTGGTACAATCTTTGACAGAATTTGTGAGTTACTTTGTACTGGCACATCAATTTTCTAGGACATTTCTGAAGAAAATTATATTAAGTGATATAAGAGGACATTACTTAGAAATAACAAATAAAAAACCCTGCCACTCCATTAAAAAAAAAAATCACACACAAAACCAACAACAAAAGAGGTAGGAAAAAGACCACAGTAATTCAACCTTGAACAGACACAGAAAAGAAATATAAATAAATAAAAGTATACAGATAAATAAAATAAAGTATTGGCCTACTTAAGGAAGAGGGTCATGACAGAACACCACTAGAGTGGAAGTTCCAACTGCTGTTGCAAGTTTTACAGTGAAGTGAAGTGAATTTAAAGATAGAAAGTTGGGGGAAAGAAAGAAATCTTGCTTGCTTATGTAAATCGCTATCTTGGAGTGCAGCAAAGGAAATATTTCCCTGAATATCTGCAGCAGCTCTCTATAAAATTCTGCACATTTCATTTCAAACTAAATATAATAGTGCAGTCTGTAGGCATCTGAAAGATTAACCCCATTTCAAAAGAATGGTTAGAAAACCCCAGACATTCTTCATCTTAAACTGACATTTCATAGTCAAATCTTTTGTATGAAAAAAACAGTTTTTAAAATAAATTCTTTTGCTATATAATTCTCATAACTACTAAAAAATCTTTGCTAGATCTCCATGACAACTAGGAAATGTTAATTTGTTAGCTCAAAGTCCTAGAGGGTTTCCACCTGCCATAGCCTCGTTACACACCATAAATTACCATTACTCTTACATAATTAAGAAAGAACTCTCTCTGATGATTCTGTCTCTGATGATTTGCTGTTACATAGCATATTCTATCTACTCAACTCCCTGTTACATCTCAACTCAGCCAAAGGTCATAAGAAAAAAAAAAAAAAAAGCTTTAAAAACCTGTCTGCCACTTTTCTGGCTCCAGTTCCAAGTTACACTGACCTGGTCCTGGTTGTCTTTGAATGGAACTAAAATAACAGCAGCCAGAGAAGGCTTTGTAAGTGAATGATGGTATTTGTCAAAAGGAACAATTTTACTGAGAACAAAAATATTGATTTCTGCCAAAATCCTCAGTTCCAATAAAATATATACCCATGTGAAGAGAATGCATCATTTCAAGGCTAAATGCACTGGATCTACCACATTTTTTACACTCAACTTTCTCACTCAAAGGCTTGAGTGTCAATCATTATATTGGAATACTCAAAAAGGTATAAAAAACTACTAGATCATAAAAAAACACGGCTTTGTGAACAAACATTCTTTAAATCATAGAGAGAAAAAATAAAAATGAGATAAAAACAAAGAAAAATGAATTCTGGAATTTCTTATCATTACACTTCATTGCTCCCCACCGCCTAATAAAAACAGGAGAAAATTAAATCTTGACAGATTTCAAAACAGAACTGCAGCAAAAAAGCAAGAGATCTGAGCTCCCTGAAGAAAAGAGTTGAAGAAAACAGGCCACTGGTATTTTATTTTGGCTCTCTATGCATCTTGGGAAGTAAAATTCTTGAGATCCACAGTGGTAGCTAATAGTGATGCTTAGGAGGCAACAGCCACTGTTAGGCTGCGCTGCAGGAAACGTGACAGCAGTACCACACAGCTGAGACTTAAAAAATACAAATATATGTCTTACTTTTTTTCTAATCAAGGGCTTCTTCAAATACTTCCTAACCCATTCTCCCTATCTTTTCAAGAGATTTTTCAAATTTAACTAAATCCACTCATAGCAAAAAATGAGCAAAGATATGGCTTTTTTTAATAAGCAAACTTCTATCTAATGGAGGTTGCTCTAGTACCAAAAGTTGTAGGTTTACCAAATTATCTACATACTCTTTAGTGAAGATTCCTCGAGGCCCAGTAGGTGTAACATTGCTTGCATCTAGTCCATGTGTCTCTAGAATAATGCGAGCTGCAGGACTTAAACGAACCCTGAAGAAATGGGAGGAAAAAATTAAATTATTTAAATAGCAAGATTAAATTATTTCATTAATGTACATCACGAGAAACTACATTTCTCTCTGGTCAACTACAAAGCACAGTACATTGGTACAGAGTACCCAGTGCATCTTAATATGATTTGCTCTCTCAAATGAGGAGAAAAGCCAACATCTAGAGAAAATGTTTTAGAATTCTTAGGTATGAAGCAATAACACATCCATAAAAAGAATAAATACGTGATTTCTAGTCTTTCCACAAAATCTCCTATTTATTATTTCCTAAATGAGGCTATATTTGCACCTCATTGAATTTTTAGAATGGTCCATTAAGCCCTTGCCAAAAAAACTCCATGTCATAAATGATCATTTGGTTCCAAACATGCTGATACATCTCTAACAGTTGCAGTGAAACAGCACTTCTGATGTTCTTTGGTACTAAAATGAAAGACATAATCCTTTCAAGGATCCTTTTGTGGATCATCCTCCTACTACAGGTAATGCCTGGGCAATGACCTCAGTTGTCTCCCTCTTGCATGAGAAAAGCCTAAATGCTGGCAGTATTTAGAACACAGCAAACCAGAAAATGAGGTTTGGGGGAAAAAAAAAAAAAATAAGCACAAATAAGGAGTGGTGATACCTCCAAACAGGATATATCCTGGGACACTAAGTGATTATGGATTACTGTTACCTGACTGACACTCTGGAGCTGACCCCTCCTCCAAGATGTTTGCAATGCTTAGAATACCAACAGATTGAAACCAAACTAACAAAGAGCACATAAACCAACTGTTTTAAGTTTTTTGCACTCCACTGTTATGAAAATGTTACAATAGTTTTTTTTCCTAACATCAAAAATGCAAGAGTTTGGAAGGACTTCAGAGTGTGCCATTTCTTTATTTTTTTTCTCCTCAAATAAATAGAAAACAAGTTATAGGTACAGCTAGCATCTGATGCATAAGCACTGCTGTCCATCCTGTGTTAGCACTTCTTTCCAACTGTAAGCTTAGAATCCTTCATAATTTAATTGCAGGACAGAATAAAAGCACATTTAATTCTAATAACATTATGTTGCTTGAATTGACCTACTGAGCTTAGGAGCAAAGAAATAGTCTAGGCCTGCTAGGTTTATCACCTCACTCATACTGACACACTCTCAAACTAACAGCCTAGTACTAGGTAAAAAGGTTCAGTTCTACTGATCAAGTGAAGAGTTCCATTTCATAATAAACACAAACTTACTGCAATTTCCCAGGTTCACGTTGCAGTTTAGGAGGGGCTGAAACGGAAGGAGCTGCAGGAGCTGAGGCAGGTGCAGGTGGAGCCACAGAAGATGGACCACCAGTATCAGCTGGTATTTCAACTTGCTTCCAGTCCTGTCCTTCCTCTACCAGCAGACCAATTAGTGTGCCCAAGCGAACATTTTTGCTTCCTTCTTCTGCCTAAATTAAGAACATTAAGTTACATATTACACTGTCTGCTCTAATATGACTGAAGCCAGTAGATGTTGAAGTTTCAGGCGCATTAATGACAATTCATCAGTAAGATCTATCCCATTTTATTGCTACTATTAATAAGATATTTCAAGATTGAAATTAATTACAATTGCTATTATAAGGAGAGGAACATTAAATTATGTCCCAAACCCCATACACCTAAAGTTAGCACCCAGAAATCAAAGTAACTTTTTATACACACAGCCTTTGCAGCTCAGAACTAGAATAGAAAGAAAAAATTGTTACAATTCTGCTTAGCTTTTCATCTCCCGGATTTTTGAGTCACTGCTACATTTTCATTACTCATAATAAAAAAACCTCTGCATAAACCTCAATGAACCCTAGAATCTGCAGAAAGAGCTGAAAGTAGTAGAAGGAATGTATGGTTCTGGAATGAGAGGCTGAACACAGGCCAGCAGTGTGGATTTGCAGCCCAGAAAGGCCAATGCAGGAGTGTGGCCAGCAGGGCAGGGAGATGATTCTGTCCCTTTACACCACCTTTGTGAGAGCCGACCCTGGAGTGCTGTGTCCAGGTCTAGGGTCGTCAACAACACATGGACCTGTTCAGAGGGGGTGCAGAGGAGGCCCACAAAGATGACCAGAGGGCTGAAGGACCTCTCCTACAAAGACAGGCTGAGAGAGCTGGCGTTGCTCAGCCTGGAGAGGAGAAGACTCTGGAGAAACATTATAGCAGCCTTCCCGTACTTAAGAGGGTCTTATAAAAGGGAAGGAGAGGGCCTTTTTATACAGGCAGGACAAGGGGCAATGGTTTTACAATCAAAGAGGGCAGGTTTAGATTAGAAAGAAATGCTTTACACAAAGGTGGTAAAGCACAGGAACAGGTTGCCCATAAGGATTGTGGATGCCCTATTTCTGGAAGCATTCAGGGCCAGGTTGGGTGCAATCTGATCAAGTGAATGGCATCCCTGGTACAAGATGATTTTTAAGGGCCCTTACAACCCAAAGCATTCAATGATTCTATGGTTCTGTGTAGCCAAGAAGAGTCCAAAAAATCCTAGCTTTGCTGACAAACCAACAAAGCACAGGTGACCATGACAGGGAGAAAAAATGGGAGATAAAGTGAACAGAGAAGTAAAATTCCCTTGGGGCTTTTGCCACTGCAGCACAGTGCTTTAGTCACTAACAAATAGATATTAAAGTAAATGTTTATTTCTTCCACTGTGAAGAAAAGGTGACAGAACTTATGCTGGTTCATTCTACAGTGGAATTTTTATACAAAGTGGTTTCCATATCGATTCTCACTTAGGTCGTGAATGAGAAAATGGTAATGCCTACTAATGTCAGGGAAACTTTCCTGTCTGACCATCCAGGAGCCTCTCTGGCAGTCACAGTCCCACCACATGATCAGGGAACAAAGCTCCAGGGACCCCATGGGTGCCTCGCCTGGCTCCCTGAACACGCTGCCCCCACATTCAGACATGGCTTCCTCACCAGATTGACCCTGAGTTTCCCAGAGCAGAATCTCAGACACCTGGATCTCTCAAGCAATTTTAATTGTGGCCCAGTAACACAAAACCAGCTCGAGCTGGTACCTCNGGGCCAGGTTGGGTGCAATCTGATCAAGTGAATGGCATCCCTGGTACAAGATGATTTTTAAGGGCCCTTACAACCCAAAGCATTCAATGATTCTATGGTTCTGTGTAGCCAAGAAGAGTCCAAAAAATCCTAGCTTTGCTGACAAACCAACAAAGCACAGGTGACCATGACAGGGAGAAAAAATGGGAGATAAAGTGAACAGAGAAGTAAAATTCCCTTGGGGCTTTTGCCACTGCAGCACAGTGCTTTAGTCACTAACAAATAGATATTAAAGTAAATGTTTATTTCTTCCACTGTGAAGAAAAGGTGACAGAACTTATGCTGGTTCATTCTACAGTGGAATTTTTATACAAAGTGGTTTCCATATCGATTCTCATTTAGGTCATGAATGAGAAAATGGTAATGCCTACTAATGTCAGGGAAACTTTCCTGTCTGACCATCCAGGAGCCTCTCTGGCAGTCACAGTCCCACCACATGATCAGGGAACAAAGCTCCAGGGACCCCATGGGTGCCTCGCCTGGCTCCCTGAACACGCTGCCCCCACATTCAGACATGGCTTCCTCACCAGATTGACCCTGAGTTTCCCAGAGCAGAATCTCAGACACCTGGATCTCTCAAGCAATTTTAATTGTGGCCCAGTAACACAAAACCAGCTCGAGCTGGTACCTCTGGGGAAAGACAACAAACAAAGGAATCCCTGTGCTTTCATACCCTGTGTCTCTGCTGCTGGTAGTCTGGGGTCTTCCTACTGAGCCCTTGGCTCCTGCTGTGTCCCAGTGTCCGGTCACCCGGCCAGTGCCACAGGTCCCTGTGCCCTCTGCTGTGCAAAGGCCAGCACCGGGTCACAGCCCCTTCCTTGTCTGGGGCTCCCAACATTTCTCCCAGCCAGGGTAAAACCTGCAGCTCCCACTGCAGCTGCACACCCAGTACCTGCTCTAAGTCTATCCCTCAACAATTAATTACAGTTCTTAAACAATCATTCATCATCTGTTTTGTTCCAAAAACTGAAAAGTATTTTAGGGGAAAAAAAAAAATCAGTGTTAATTTAAGAAGCAACTCTACTGAAAGAATAATCATCATTCTGACATTACCCTTCCAATATTTCATTCAGTTAATCTTTTACTGCATATTACACTGAATCAGATGTGATCATTTTAAAAGACCTATTCAGATAGAGAAGAAATATATATGCATGAGTTTCTATTTTACTCTTAGCCTGCTCTCCCTAAACCACACATAGATTACACAGTCAAGAAAAACCAAGAAGGGTAACAGAAGTTGAATTAATTAATTTAACCTAATGAACCTCCTATTTTAAAATGCAAAACCCAAAGCATTAAGCAGACAGTGTGCTCATTTGACTCAAGTTTTCCATACTGAACTCTGTCACGATGGTTCAGAATTGTAGCTGGCATCAAAAGGTGCACCATTTTTGTCTCATTTCATTTAGGAAGTGAGTGAAATTCAGCCAGATGCTACTTCAGAGGAACAAAACACTCTTAAATTCTCATCAGCTACCTCACATGTGAAACTTCTGAGTGGCCCTTGGAAGGACAATTTTTTTCAATAAGTAATCATCAATCCATCCACAAATCTGACACAGCTCATTTTATAAGCCTTACATGAGCACCTACTGAACACCGAATACAGAGCAAAAATATCCACCAGATACTGCAGAAAGACAAGTAAGGATCACACCTGAGCTAGGGAAGAAAGAAAAAAAATCTGAAAATTTCTGATCTTATTGCTTTGTTGTTATTTTAGTTTCTGAAACATCAGGGTTTTTTTCTGTACCTTTTAGGAGACTGGAATAAAAGCCTGTCTATTCTGTACGCTAATTTTTAGGCCCACCATTTCTAGATTCCAAGGATTAAAAGACTCCATTAAAAATGGGGTTTGCATAATGATCTGTTCATGTTACTCCCATAAAGCTGCCTCTCTTCCCTTATTCTGAGAAAGACATTATAGTTATTTTCTACCTCCTGCCACCTCCTTCTCAGGTTCAGCTCTTGGCATTGGATTGTTACTGTATGATATGGATATAACTAAGGCTGAATGTCACTGCTCCATGACACTGATATCATGGAGCTGCTGGAAAGTCTGGCTTTGATCTATCAAAAAACGTGCCACAGGAGCAATACACACAGAAATTGTGAAATTTGCAATGCATTTGAAATACAAGACAGGAAACAAAAAATCCCACAGCTTTGCAAATACTAATGTTACTTGTAACATGAATGAATGTTACAAGTAACATCATGAATTACTATTAAAGCAACCCAGCAAATTTCTTTTTTTTAAATATCTCTCTAGGATTATTTCTTTAATACTTTTGACAGAGAGAATCCCTGTATCTCCCCCTCATATTATTTAACAAAGCAGTGTCTGCAAATGGAGAATAGCTTGCACAAGATTTTATCAAAGCCATTAGGGGCAAACTGATTTTCATAAACATTCAAAACTGAAGAAGAGAGATTTAAAAATAGTGCAAGCATGGCCCAGCAATTATTTAAATAACTACATGGAGACTGAACACAGATTAAAAAATACATCTGATGTGAGACTTCATCCTGGCATAGCAGAATAGATCCTCTAAAACCTATTAGATGTGTTGTTCCATGGTTGAACACAAATTGAGCAACGCAATTAAAAAAGAAGATTTAAAAAACTCTTGTCTATATACACTAGTGCTTAAATGCAAGTTATCCTGTAGAAATTGAACGCTAATGACAGTTTTTGTAAGCCCTCAGAGTTCATTTACAGCTGACTTCTAGTTTACATCCCCTCTCCTCCCTACCCCAGCCCCCATCTATCATGAGACTTTCACTTTTGCAAAGGATGTTGCCTTTGCTTATACAAAAAAGGAAGATACCAAACAAAACATCGCTTCTCAAATGCTGCCAAACAGGAAACTACTCTCCCTTTTCTGTTTTTGCAAAGGATAACTGCAAATACATGCTGATGTAAGAAAACGCAGCTGTAGCAGAGATAGGAAGTCTAATACACCAGCCCCAAAAGCTTTTGTAATAGCAGCAGAAACACATGTCTCACTGTGCATAGGGTAGAATTTTCTCATGGCTCCAGGAACCAGTGTGTATCCATGCCCATTCTGCTGCTTCCTAAGTAGCTGGATTGCAATTAATACCAGTATGCCTAATTTGTATGAGTATGTGATCCACACATCACAGGTAGATATTCCCTAGATGACACCTCCCTAACCAAATGACTTAATATTTACCGAAAGTACACATCTCATATTTTACTCTGCATTCTTGCAATTCACCCTGTGGCTTAATTATTGTGGAGGGAGAGAAGAAACAGCTGCAATACACCACCAGCTGAGACTGCTTCAGAAAATTTCTTACTCATTCCAGTTTTTGTTCTTTAAATTAAGCTTAAATCAATCAAATTTTGATAGAGGAAATTATTAACTCCAAGAACTGTTCTCTGGGTCAGCCCATCCTGTATAACATTCCACCTTAAATGAGTAGCACAAGACAATCTAGCATGGAGGATGACATATCCTGGGTAAAGTACCACCCAAAATTCCATATTTCAACTGATTGTTAATTCTTTTCCTATAACTCAGAGTAAAGGGGTGTCATAAACTACAATATTTCATGGACATAATTCACCAGGTGTAAAACATACAAAACAACCTAATTCAATCAGATTAAGTGAAAGTCCATTAAATATATACAGAATCATGTACCATGTACCAATAGTCTGGTACACACGTGACACAAATAGAGCAATTATTTCTCCCCAGGAATGCAAGCCAGAGCAGTTTTCTGAATGCTGAGCAGAAATTTAGCTACCTAAATTAGTTTTTGAGGCAATATGCTAAACAACAATCTTAAGTTATAATACCCTAATGAGAAATGCAGGATTCCTACCAGTATTTTAGCCAATATGCCATCATCACTTGATTCCATGGTAACCACAGCTTTGTCCGTTTCAATTTCACACAATGCATCTCCAACATTCACTGTGTCACCTGCAAAATACAACAGAACTTAAGAATACTTACCCTAAACTTCCTTTCAGATTTGTTTAACCATGGAAGACAGATATTCACCATATATATAGTCATCTTGTATTCGTTAATATATTTTTTAGCTAGTTGAACCCCCATCACTACTTATCATATTGTATCTTTCCCTTTCAAATAAAATCACCAAGATTCAAGAACCACAGACTGCTATGGCAGAACACTGACATGTTCCAAGTTCTGATTTTTGTAGCAGGCATTACAAGAGGAAGCACACACACAATGAAATTTATTTCCAGAACCCCATACTCAGTAGCACTGCCATGAATAAAATACTGAACTTTCCATATTCACTGCTAGCCACCAGTCAGAGGAAGCTATCTAAAACTGCTTAGGACAATGGTATCATAGTTCCATAAATGGTGTCTACACCATTAAAGACATTCAAATAAAAACCTCAGGAATTTTAAAGTCTTTGGGAAAGCACAGCTGCAAGCTTCCTTAATCTCCGATATAGTTCAGAAAGGTCTTTTTAAGCATTAATTCATACTTACTTCGTGAAATAAAAATATGCCCAAGTGCTAGAAATTACTTTTGCTACATTACACAAATCCCAGATTAATTCTGAAGCATACTCTTCCTCTGCTTTTGAAGAATATCTGTATCTGCTAGCAGATGATAAAGATATTATATGTCTGGATTACTTCCACAAATCAATACTGACTAGATGTCCAACATTAAAATTGACATTACATTAAAAACTGTGAGGTAGTCGAATGTTTTGGCTTTCAACAAAATACAGCTTTTTTTCCTTATAGAGACAACACATGCAAACCTAAAACATGCCTACAATTTTATATTAAGTAAAATTTTAATATTTCCCCATTACCAGAAATACTGCAACAGCATTACCTGTCTAAGCATTTAGCTTAACTACTGATATCACTCCACTGTGCTTAAGGAGCAGAACTAAAACTGAGTGCAGGTTACTACCTACATTTAGGCAAGAGATCACACTATAAAAAAAATAATTTCCTGTTTCAGGACTACATGAATTAGAAAGGGAAAACAAGGTGTTGTGCCTCATTTGTGTTGAATAAAAAAATCAAAAGCTCAGTTACCTACACAGTTTTATAAGTCATAAACGTTTCTACTACAGAAATTGGTAGAGAAATACTTCATATTTTTAATGTAATAATTTAACAGCCACATTCCACTTTGTAATAACTAGAGCATGAACAGTTTATAAGAGGAAGTCCAAACTCCAGGCTCTGTACAAGTGTTTTAATTTCACTGGATCATTAATTCAAGTAGGCCATATATCAGATCATTAGGCAAGTACTTTTCAGCTGTTAAGAAAACAAACCATTGGGCAAATTCTGTAATTTACAGAGCTAAGATTGGCAAGCAGAAAGGAGTTTAACTCTGTATCTTAATCTGCCATTGGACTGTAAGCGTTCTGCACTATTAAAAAGAAATCTCAGTGCTCAGAGACCGAGAGCAGTACCTCCAGCAGGGCAGGGCAGCCAAGACAAATACCTTCATCCATGTGTTTGTCACATGTCACATCTCAGCTTGGGTACCTGAGGCTGTTCACAGAAAACTAATTGTCTTGCACAGGGAGGTCAGCAAGAAAAGTCTTCAGAGAACTGGATAAACCACTTTTCCACTTTTTGTTTTGTTTTCCTTTCATGGCTGCAGCCATAAAGTTACCACAAATTTGAAAGGCAAATGACTAAATACAATATAAGAATTCACAGGAATTCACTGCAGTACTCAAGTCCTGTGTGTGTTTCAGTACCCAAGTGCAACAGAAAGGACCATAGTTACTTTCATTAGAGACTGCAATATTTGTGATAGCTCCTAATCATCGCCCAGTTTGGGGTCAATTACAAATCAGCTTTCCCAATAATTAGGATTGGAAAGAACACTTTTGCAAAGCATATCTTTGCTCTTACACTTTAAACTAAGAGAGTAGAAGCACCATAAGTTGCCTGAACCAGAGCTCTCTGAGATTATGTATAATGTCTTTGAAAAATTTTGGGTGAGGTTGAGGTTTTTTCATTTGTTTGTTCATTGGTTTTTTATTTCTTCATTTGTTTTTGGCTTGGTTTTAATGATTAAATTCCCATAGCTAAGCTGAATGGTTAGGATCTCTACTGAAGCAGTTTCCTTCCAGGAGATCCACTGGCATCCAATAGCCCTGGTGCTCTGTTCAACTACTGACAGACAAGTACCCAAATCACGAGATACAAACTGCATTTCTTAATGTTGCAAATAAAATCAGAGTTGACTGAACACAGATACTGAAGTCCCTGGAGTTGATGTCTCAAAAGGCAGCAGAGTCACACTGCGTGTAGATGCTGCCAGCACTGTTGTATCTTCTGTTTTCTGCCCACATTAACAAGAGGATTTTGGTCTCCTGGGCTGTCAGTCTACCATCTTTCATCAACATTAAATTCATACATAATAAATACAAATTTTTAGAAACATAGTTTTATCTTTGTGAGAATGACTTTATTACCCACAGGAATCAACATGAAACTGCATAAACAATGAGAAGGAAAAGTAAAGCTATCAATTAAATTCAGCACTTTCCCTTCTCCAGTAGTGAAGTTATCTGTCCATCCTGTGAAACCATAAAATGAAAACATTTGATATTTACACAAAGAACAGAAAGATTACCAAAATGGTATTATACTGACCCCTTCTGGTTATACAGTGGGAAAAACATTTCATATGCAAGCTGCTTGCTTCTGCCAACTGCTTAAAAATATTTAATTTCTTGGACATTAGATTGTCAAACATTTATATTCAGCAATAATACTACTTATGCATGGCAAACACTCTAGATAATTAAATATTTAAAAGCATCCCTTACAGAGAGGCACGTAAGCATTAAATCACTTCATCATTTTCTTCAAAATTTATCTTCTTTTTTTTTAATATTGTCTTTATGTGTATTGTCCAGACTCTTAGAGGAAACATAAGTATTGATAGGAACTAATTATGGTCATAGATATGGCAAATAAGATAAAATACTATAGTTAGGTTTAGTCTTCTTTCTAAATAGAAAACAGCAATAAAAATACTAAAATAGTTTTCTTTTAAAGTCAAATCAATTAATATTTCATTTTAATTTATTTAAAATAGGTGTGAAGCTTTCTTTTCTTTTGTGTTAGGATGGAAGGCTAGTGGAAAGACTGAGAAAAAAAACATTGCATAGCTTTTACAGTCTAGCACTTCTTTCTGAGGAAAATGGATTCATTCATGTTGGGGAGCAAACTAGAATCTACTGCAAGTCCTATCATTCTCTCTTTGCTTTCTCTTGCAATTTTGAATGCTATAATTACTGTAAAACAGGCTACTGTTGATATTTTATTTTTACAATTATTGACAACTAACGAATATGAAAAAGGACTTCGGATCATTCGTTTCTCTCTGCATCATCCTGGACTTGATTAACTGAGGCTTCAAGTTTCAAGAACACTGGTGCAATTTGTTTAATAGACATAGACTTCTGAATTGTTCCCAGTAAATTCTGCAGAAATTCTTACCAAAAGTTTCAAGAGCAAAAGGTCAAGATCACTATCAGAGCAAGAAGCTCTCTTCCAGCCACCTCTCAAAATGTAGGAAAGCAAAGTTCTCCAGTAACACAATAACTCAAGCTGCATCAACACTTAAAGGGATATGCCAAAGGAAAAGGCTTATCTAGGCACAGTAGTCAAAACACATTTAGCTATCCCAATTGTGTCTGTCAAAGATAATAAACTTTCAGATGTTTTCTTTTCCCCAGATGTATTCATCTCTTTAAGAAACCTAAAAATGCCTGTGAACAAGATATATTCCTGCTATCCAAAACCCTGCAATGCATCCTATACCAGTGGACAACAGCTACCTGGAATCCAAAACTACAGTCAAAATTCAGGTTTAATGTTAAATTGAAGAAGGGACAGGGTAGGAGTAAACAAGACAAAGGTATCCTGACAGAACAGAAACTGCTGACACTTCTGCAGATCATTTTTCATTTACATACCACCTACACGAAGACAAAACTTGACAGACTTTTTATCCAAAAAGTTGCTCCAAAATACATTAACAGTATTTTAACAGAAGCACATAATTGTCAGAGCACAGAGTTCAGGCTTTTTTTTTGATGAGTAGGCTGGTTTTCAGTTTGGGTTCTTTTAGGGAAAAATTTCCCCATTTCGTACTAGGGTTTTGAAAGTAATTTAAATTTCTCTCAGTTTTAACTGTAGACTATAATTAAGACATTAAAAAAAATTCAAAAATACCCTATATTTAATGGTATTCCATAACACAGCATAATAATGAAAGAGACCTTTCCCAAAATCAATGGCCCTCAGACTTCCAAAGCTACTGGGCAGCATGACAACACTGGCAATTAAAAACAGCACACACACACATACATATCCTGGAACAGCCTGATGGATATTTTTCAAAAATATGATCAATGCAACCCTTTGGAAGACAATTAAGCAAAAAAAAAAAAAACATTTCAAGAACAAACAATTTCAAAGCAGGTATAGTTCACCATGACAGCATCCACAACCCAAACATTTTCTTCCAAAATACTGACCTATAACCAGGAAGAATTATCTTATTTTCACAGAATAGATTTACATAGCTGAAAAAATTATGGAAAATGTTAGCACAGAAAATGCTATCTTACCTTCCTTTTTTAACCATTTCACAATGTTTCCTTCTTCCATTGTTGGAGAAAGTGCAGGCATAAGAACTTTTATACCAGGTGTACCTGCAAAACAACCACATGTTTATCTCAACTGAGCAGTTTTTCAGTATACTTTTTCCTCAGTTAACTGCTTAACAAAATGAACCTAAAAGTGCATGAATCTGAAAGATAATTGAACAAAAGATTTACTATGATCCTCTTTGTTTAAAGCTTACATACAAGCATGCCCACCAAAGAGCTCAAAGGAAAAAAAAGCACATTACACAAGAAATGGAAATTCACAAACCCTGAATTCCTAGACCTGAAGTTTTATTGATCATCTCAAAATCCATCAGAAGCACTACATCCTCCTTTCTCCTGTCGTCCTTCTCCTTGACTCAGGCTGCGGAATTTTTTCCAGATTAAAGCATAACTTTTAAATTAATAAAGCCTTTGTGATCCTAGTATTCCAGACACTGATGATCACCTCTTTCACTGATAAACTTTTAAAATGTTTATTTATCCTTTTTACTAGAAAACCATATCTACTTTGCAGAAATTGCTTAATTTCACATTTCAGTGATTTCATCTTGGCTCAGTAAACCCATATGCAGAAGCAGCACTGAGTAAGAGCAACTGTGTGCCATGTTAGTGGGATTCTTCCGAGGGCAGAGCTCAGGATACAGCACAGTCCTTGGCTTCACAGCAAATTACACCTCTTGTCATCTGATCTTCTATACCAAAGGAGTATTCTGACATTAATATGAGAGATACTACCTTTCTGAACTTTTAAATATAGTAATGAGGCCAAAAAAAGCATATTTTTAGATCAATTTTATAAAAGCAGCTTTCCAGTACCTGATGTTTGAGGCTCTGTCTTGAACTATTATGTCTGAATTTGTGTCCAGTTACAGAAGAGAAACAGACACATAGAAGGTACATTGTATACAATGCAAGCATAATTTCTGCTTCATAGTCCCTTTTCTCTATTACCCAGCATTAAGGATTGTTATCATTCAATAAGAAACAACACCACATTTCTCCTAGTTGCTGAATTGCTTGGAGTAGTCAGAAACAGCTAAAAAAAAAAAATCTAGAAATTAATTTTTCCATTTTTTCCTTATTATCGGCTTTTCAGCTCAAAATTCTTCTAGTTTCTTTCCTTGCCTCTTTTTATTTCCAGAAGCTGTGCTAAGACATATGGAGAACAGGGAGGTGATTCAGGACAGCCAGAACAGCTTCACCAAGGGCAAGTCCTGCCTGACCAACCTGTGGCTTTATATGATAGAATGACAACAGCAGTGAACAAAGAAGGCTGTGGATGTCACCCCGCCGGACTTACACCGTTTTTGTCTGTAAATTGATGAAATAAGGATTTGATGGGTGGACTGTTGCATGGGTGAGGAATGGGTTGGATCCAGAGGGTAATGGCCATCATCTCAATGCCCCCATGGACATTGGTGACAGGTCTCTTAGAGGTACTGGCAGATGAAAAGCTGTCATGTGGCAGGCTGAGGCTCACAGCCCAGAAAGCAAACATAGCCTGGGACACACTAAAATCAGTGTGGCCAGCAGGTCAAGGGCGGTGAGTCTGCCTCTCTACTCCGCTCTGGTGAGATCCCACCTGGAGTACTGCATCCAGCTCCTGAACCCTCAGCACAGGGAAGACATGGATGTGTTAGAGGGGGTCCAGAGGACAGCCACAGAAATGATGAGGAAGGGAGCAGCTCTTGTATGAAGAAATATCAAGAGAGTTGGGGCTGTTCAGTCTGGAGAAGAGAAGGCTCCAGGGAGACCTTACTGCAGTCTTTCAATAGTTACTAAAGGGGGCTTTTAAGAGAGATGGGGACAGATTTCTTAATTGGGCCAAGAGCAATGGAACAAGGGGTAATGGTTTTAATTGAAAGAGGGAGGATTTAGACTGGGTGTAAGGCAGATTTTTACAATGACAGAGGTGAAACACAGAAACGGGCTGCCCGGACTGGTGGTGGATGCCCCATCACTGGGAGCATTCAAAGTTAGGTTGGACAGGGCTCTGAGCAACCTTGTCTATTTGCAGATGTCCCTGCTCATTGCAGGGGGGATGGATAGATGACCTTTAAAGATCCTTTCCAATCCAAACCACTCTATAACTTATTAAAAATGTGACAGGGAAACATTGCAGTAAACCTCTAATGACCTAAGCCGCCATCAATGATCCTGACATTTTAAAATGCACCAAGAGCAGAAAGTGAGTTAGTTATTCCCTAAAGCCCCCAAGACAGCAACACAATCAGGATCCTGCGACCCAAAGCACTTGAGTTTTGTGGAAATGAGCTCAATTGCATGGCTGATGTTCCCAGAAGACTGCATGAGCAAATACACTTTTTTTGTCTCAGTCTTTCCATGGTAGTTTCAGTTTAATATTACTCAAGACTGTCATGTTTAGAAATGTATCCAGACAATATTCCTTGTAACACTCACAATTCCCATCTGAATTACCTCCATGCACTTTCTTTAAAAAGTTTCTTGCAACTTCTCATCTAGGATTAATATATAGAAAAATGAACTATGTTATGTGTGTGAATGCTGATCTGTGTTCATTCACCAAATAAAGTTTCGTAGTATTTGAAGTATGACTAACAAATTAGAGTTAACAATTGTCTTATGCTATACATATTTACTTAAAAATAATTTCTAAATAAGAGCAAGTAGGAAACATTATATATCATATGACACATTACAGGACACAAATAAGTCTTCTCAGTTTTGTTATGCTAACTTGATAAACGTGACTTGGACCATCGAAACATTATTTTGAAGTCACATCTCACAAATATCTAGGATTACTGAAAACTAGTGGACAAACCTCACTTAAAGTGAAAATAATCTGCATTTTTAATGAGGAAAAAATAATTTTTAAACATGGTGGTTCACATTTCTCTTCCATAAGAGCTACTTGATCAATTTCCCAGAATACGCTTCATACTTTGGCACAAATATAAAACTGAGCGACAAATTTGTGCCACTGTAGCATTTTCCCTTCAAGGTTACGAGCAAGTACCACAAAACACACAATCCATTCTGTTCCTTTCATCAAGTTAGAAGAGGAACTCCAGCAGCAAGTAGCCATGAAATGGACAAATAAATAAAACTGGATACAAAGTAGAAGACAGGACCTTGTGCATCCATTTAATGTTTATGCTGAGAGAGGCCCACGCTCAGAGAAGTCCACTGGTGTTGCAATTAAGAGCCTTGTTCAGCATGAGACACACAAGAACACCAGCCACAATGACAGTCTTTCAAAGCTCTTTTAGCTGCTTCTTAGTTAAAGACCACACACATACAAAAACCAGGCTTAAATGTGCCTCCCCAAAGAAAAGCAACCTTACAGTGTAGAACTACCTTCACCAAATATTATTTGCCCTCATTAAACTAAAGACAAGATAGTGAAAGGAATCACTGCATTTACATAAGTTAGTTGCAGTGTACAGGAAGCCCTTGCAAGCACCTTGGGAAGCAAATACTGCTGCTTTTCAGTTGTGGGTCAGCAAAAAGTCCTGGCAATTTGCACAGAATCTCAAACACTAAGCTCACGGGCAAATAAGAACCATAAGCAAGAAAACTTCTGAACTTCCAGTCACCATCCACTAATTTTTACTTCTATCAACAGCAACAGTGTTATTACACATCAATTATCTGAATATAAAAGGAGGAAGGCTTAAAAAGAATCCAAACAAACTCCACAGGAACAAGAAACTGTTATTTCAAAGCTCCCTATGTATCCAAGGAATTTGTTCTTGGTGACACGTTTTAACTGTCAAGTTGTATCTGGCAACATTTCTGTTGCCTTCCCTCTCCATGAAGGGATTCAATGCACCTTTAACCTGTCCCACCAGACACTTCCTACACACACTCTGGAGTCAGTAGGGAACGGAAAAATGCACTGCAACTTAACACAAATGATAAGATTACAAAGCGTTAAAAACAAAGAAAAACTGACACACCTCTAACATAAAGAGGTCATTTTAAGAGACTTTCTCTTTTTCCTATTTCTATGTGACCAACAAATCAGGAATTCCATTCTGAATTAATTGTTTTAATCATGCAAAACGACTTTTCCTCTATCAGCACCACAAACAAGGACAAACACAGAAAGAAACAAAAAATTCACGTGGCATGAAAAACTAGATGCACATGAACCAATATTTCAAATAGTGTCTTTTTCAGAAACAGAAAAGCAGAGAAATAAAAGTAATGCTAAAATAAAATTTACTTAAATTAACATTGTCAAACTAGGAACCAAGAATGAGTTTTATGTCCAAGTGAGCTGTATTTTACCAGAGAAGTTGTGACTTTTCATCCTAAATTTTAGAGGCAACAATAAAATTAAGAAAAAATGGTGTCACCAAAAAACACACCACCCTAAAAAGCTGTAAGTACACCAGAAGGATTGAATGAGGAAAGCCTGAACGAGTTAAAGATGTGATCTATCCATCCTAACAGGTTAAAGCTTACTGTAAGGAATTAAAAGGTTTTAGTCATTTGCATATCCACATTTAGAAATTTAACTACTACACATTTAGAAACTACTACAAATTTAGAAATTGAAGTACACTCAATATAAAAACACAATAGCTTTCTGGGAGTACTGTAGACAAGAGTTATTTAAGGAGTTAAATAATTTAACTCCAATTTAGGAGTAGCTTATCCTGCACTACATTATATTTGCATACTATTATATGTAGAAATCCAAACAAAATTTGGAAACAAATAACATTTATTTCAAGAAAGGGATGGATTTCCCTGTATCACACACAGCAGGTTTTACAAAGGAAAAGATTTTCATACTGCAAAGCAGCAAAGGCGACCAGTGCTGGAAAGAAGGGAATGTCAAGGTCTAAACCACAAGGATTAAACTTTCTCTGAACTACTGCTGAGTTTTATTACATAAGGTTAATAAAAGCTCACTTTTTTGTAAGTGCACTTAAGCCTCAAAGAGTTCAGGTATTTCATGCTCAGCATCACACCAGGACCTCATAACAATGCATCTGATCATTGTTTAAACGTTTTACAAGTTGTAACTTACAGAGCAAGAAGGGAAAGATCACATTTCATTTCAGGATCTGTAATTCTTCCCACATCTCTTAGAGACAGGAAAACATGGAAGGGTAAATGTTCTGCTTGATAACTGTGTAACAACAAACTCCTGAAAAACACATTCTGAAAGAGTGTTGTCATAACTTCACATCTTGACTTCTATGTAGGAAAGGATGCATTTATAAACTCTATTTTTCCATTAAAAAACCAATTAGAACTACATGAAATATACATCAAACGCCCTTCTCCAGTTACTTGAAACATTATGTCAATTACATTGAGAGTAAGATGACAGAAATATGCCGGAATTGCCAAATGTAGACCAAAATAACCAAATAACAAACTTTCTTTTTCAGTGCTTAGCCATACTTCCACATAGAAAACACACTCCTGTTTCAAATGGCGAGAACTTTTTCCTTATCCACAACAAAATATTTCCTATTTGAAGGCTTAATTTATTTTCCTCTCTAGATTTCAACTCGTTGCTTTCTAGACCTTTAACAGCTCTCACACCTCTCTCCGAGTTTCCTCCTCTCAGCCCAAACACATCCCGGTGTGCTTCCAGGGCCTCCAGAGATCACAGCGGTCACACCGGCGGGCAGAGCCGCTCACCCACGCCCCCGGGTCCCGGCGAGGGTCTGCCCTGCGCCCGCACGGCCACCGGGAGCGCCGGGCGCGCTCAGCTCCCGCCGCCGGGCCCAGCCCTGGCTTCCCGCCCCGCGGGGAGGATTCTCGCCGGGCAGGTTCATGAAGGACTGGCTCCCGCGGGAGGGACCCCACGCTGGAGCAGGGGAGGGACTCCGACTCTCTCCCGAGCAGCGGCATTAACAACGCGGGATGAAGCGACCGTAACCCTCATCCCCGTGTCCCCGCGCAGCTGCAAGGGAGGAGGCAGAGCCGCGTGAAGGAAAGGTGGTTTGGCGTGGGTTTTCTGCCCATTCGCATTATCCTGCTCCGACAGTGACTGGCAATAAACTCCATTAATATCCCA
Source organism: Phainopepla nitens (assembly GCA_013400175.1). Lineage (NCBI taxonomy): Eukaryota > Metazoa > Chordata > Aves > Passeriformes > Bombycillidae > Phainopepla > Phainopepla nitens. The sequence continues at coordinate 358 of VXBQ01009270.1, read as the reverse complement.
AATCGAGTCTGCTCTGCCCATGACAGCAATCAGCCAGCGGTGTCCCCCGGTCCTTATCTCAACACGTGAACGTTCCGCTGTATTTCCTCTGCCCTGCCCAGTTCCGGAGAGGAGCTGTAGCGGGGCTTTGGCGAGTGCCCGACATCCAGCCAGGGTCAACCCACCACAGCTACC
>VXBQ01009269.1:354179-398147 GCA_013400175.1 Phainopepla nitens | reverse complement strand
AGCGGGGAAGGGCTGCGGGAAGCGCCCACGGCTGGCAGCGACGGGGAGGCGGAGGGGAGAACGCTGCGGGTGGAAATGGGCACCGGGGGCGCCGGCAGCGCAGCGCCGCCGCTGCCTCAGCCGTGGGCCCGGGACAGCCGCCGCTGCCTCAGCCGTGGGCCCGGGACAGCCGCCGCTGCCTCAGCCGTGGCCGCGCGGTTCCCCGTGTGGCGGCTGGAAAACGCGGAGCGGCACTGCAATAAAACCCGCAGCTCGGTTCGCTGCGGAGGTTCGGCCCTTCTGGGGGTTCCGTCGGGCCCCTCCGCGCTGGGTGCGCTGCGCTGTGCGAGCAGCGCCCGGCAAGCTGCCGTGGAACACCCTGGAAGCAGTCAGGTTCATCACATGGATTAAGGAGGCAGAGGAAGCTCGCCGTTGCAGAGCTCTGGCACACAGACACTGCAGCACTATGGCAGCGCTGAAAAATTAAAGCCAGAACAACGACATTGAGTTCTGTAAGGGTGAAACGTAGCTCAGGCTGATCTGTAGGGAAAATGGATTTAGGCCTTGTAAACTGTGTAACAGTAGGCCCTATATGAATAAATCGGGAGCTTGTGTATTTATAGTATATCTTCGTGTTGACCTTAAATTGAAGCTTTTTTGGCACAGAAGTTAGTTTGTTAATTGGAAAAGTAGATTAATTGCTGTCCTGCTGAAAAGAAACTTACTTTATGCTTTACAGAAGCCATTTTGGATTAGAAATTGGCCAGAGTCCTGAACTGGATCTCAAGGTCTCCTATGTTTCCTTGATTTTTGTTTTTCATTGAAATCACATCACAGCATAAATAAAGCATGGGCCGCAGTCCAGAACCCACTGGGATCAATAAAAACTTCTTGCATCTGGGTATTATTTATGTATAAAAAACTTAGAAGAGTGTCTGCTTTGTTCTATTTCTGGAATAACTAAAACATACTATTCATTCTTAACCTACAGGTGAGGAAAACTTAATTCTTCTAGATGGAAGACATGAATTTCCGTTCAGCTTTCAGCTCCCTCAAGAGTAAGTTTAATAATCCAACCTGAAGGGATTGTGCTGGATGCTGCCTGTAGTGGAACGTTAACTTAATGTAATTTGACTTGTGTTTTTTTTTAGTATCAGCTTTATATATTTGTCTTAATCGAGCACCACACAGACAGGCCTTGTTTATTTCAGCTTCCCCAAGCCCTAAAAGTACAAGCTGTAAATTGAGAAATGTTTATGCATGCAGGAAGTGTTAATATTTGCAGCTGATTTATTAATTGAGGGTAATGGTTCTATAACTGCTTGTTTCAGACCTCTGGTGACCTCTTTTACTGGGAAGTATGGCAGTATCCAGTACTACGTGAAAGCAGTTCTGGAGAGGCCTGCTGTACCTGACCAGAGTGTGCAGACAGAGCTGCAGGTCATCAGCCATATCGACGTCAGCTCACCAGCTCTCTTGGTAAGAGGTTCCCCCACTCCTCCTCCTCCTCCCCCCTGTGAAGCCAGCTGCAAATAAAGCATTTCCAAGCAGCATTCACATCCAGCCATAACCCTTCCCATGTTATTCCATTTTCTGACTTCTGAAAGCATATAAGCTCCCTAAGCTTTTCTCTATAAATAGATGATCTTAGGTTTTGTGAATAGCAAACAGAGTGGCTTTTTTAATACCATTGATTACATCCCTGCTGGCAGAGATGCTCCTGCCAAAAAGTTAGGCAGGCTTCAGATGCATAAATAAGGCTTAATAATAGTAATGCACGAGCACAGAGTAGTTACTCTTACCAGAGCAACTACATTCACAGGGCTGCAGTGTCCTAAACTCTACAATAATAGTAGGTTGAGGAACAGTAATTAGAGAAGAGTATTAATCATGCCCAGCCTGTCATTTAGGCTCTGGCCATTATGTTACATATCCCTGCATTTTGCATGTCGTTTGCTAGCATGAAGTGTGTGCATGCAGCTGCTCCAGAGATCCTTTCAGTTATTTCCCTATGACAGATTTGGCCACATTAAAGCATTGAGTTTTTAATAATCACTGGAAATACTGTAGAGTAATAAGAAAGATCAGGCATTAAGTAATGAGCAAATAGGCAAGATGGAAGCTAATGAGCTGGATTCTTTTATCTCAACCCATATTATGAAAATAATATAAAATTATACCTTGCACTTTCATGATAGCAACTGGATCTAAATGGTTATTCATTTAAATATGAATGAGTAATTTCTATTTTATTTTAAATGGTAGGATAATTTTAACATCATGACGTGAACATAGAAAAGAGATGTTTTGAGCAGGCTTTTTTTTTCCCCTCATTACATCCTTACATTTTAATCCATTCTAGAGAGAACTCAGGGTGTTTTGGCAGTGACATCTGTAAGCAGAATAGTCTTTATATGCCATAGTTAGGAGTTTGAAGGCATCATAGCCCTGTTCTGTAAGGACAGAGCAGACATAGGTTATTGCACAGAAGAGGCCTATGGGGCACATCAGGAAGGCAGGGCCAGTCCTGATGGACTCCAGTGCTACCACCAAAAGTGCAAAACAACAGGGTTTTTTCATTATAATAAAATACAAAACCAGTTTGCATTATCATATTAACTGGGTGCCACTGCCCAGGAAATCATTTTGAGTAGCTTTGATCCTGGCTTGGACCCTTGACATGTGCTTTTGAGTTTATTCTAATGAAAACATTACAGGCAGTGTAAATCTCATCCACTGCAACATTGAGTAATGAATATGGTCTTTGTTTTGTCTCTAAATTTTTGGAGGTGGCAGTTTTTTTGTGGCTTGCAAGTAATGAAGGTGCATCCTCTTAGCCCAGTGTCTATGTATATTTACCCTTTCTAAAAGATAAAAGAAAATTACCTGCTTAACTGTTAGTTGTTGGCAGATAAAATTAATTCTGCATTCTTCCGCACTGAGAAACACGAGAATAAACACCACAGTACTCCATGAGACCTTAAAAATGTTCATTTTGAAGACAAAGCACATGCAGAGATAACACTGTTCTGTGTTACTTACAGTCTAGGTACAGACTGGCATTTCAAAAGAGAAATGTTCAGGTTGCCAAACCTTGGCTCCGTTTCACATGGTGGCAAAACTTCAGTTGCACTGAGCAGTTCAGGGATTCAGATCAGGTGGATTTTAGAGCTGGGTTGCAATGACTGATATGCATAACACTAAGCTGCAAGTGATTGAGAGCTTTATCCCATAAAATGAAAAATACTGTATATTTTGTAGACACCTGTTCTAAGAAGTCAGGAGAAGATGGTTGGCTGTTGGTTTTTCACCTCTGGGCCAGTGTCTCTCAGTGCCAAAATTGAGAGGAAGGGATACTGTAATGGTAAGACCAGTTATCTTAAAAATGTAAATACTAAGCATCTAATAGTTTGGGTTGGTTTTGTTTTTTTTTTAATCTCAGTGAAGCCAACACTTTGCAGTTCAAAGAACAGTTTTGTTTTAATTTTTTAAAAATTCATCTTATCTCTCCCCTTGGGAATATAAATTGAAAGGAAGTCCTGTTAATAATATTTTGGAAAATCCACATACATTTAAGTGTTAAGAACAACAAAATGTTTTTATCTGGGATAAAATACTTATTTGGATCTAATTAGGTTTTTACATCCTATATGTGTAGGTTTACACTTTGGTAAGAATGAGCTTTAGCAGCTTCTTCTTCATCTTCATATCATTAGATACATGGAGAAAATAGAACACAACATCCTGAAATTCATTTAGCACTATATAAAAGGAAGATTGGGACGTAATTTGCAAATAAAAGCTTTTATAGCGTGTTCATATTATGCTTAATGTTTCAAAATGAATCATTGTTTATGTGTAAAACATAGTAGGTGGCTATAATTCTGCCTGGATACCACTCTGGAAAAAATAAACTGGCTTGAGGAAACTTAACAAGTATTGTTCTCATAACACTGCAGATGATGTACGTGCTGTGTAACATGCTTTGATACTCCCAGAGGAAAGTTGGTAAATACAAATTATTCATTGGACTTTTTCTGTCTCTAAGGGGAAGCCATCCCAATCTATGCAGAAATTGAGAACTGCTCTTCTCGTTTGATTGTTCCAAAAGCTGCCATTTTCCAAACACAAACTTACCTGGCCAGTGGGAAGACAAAAACCTTCCGTCAGATGGTTGCCAATGTCCGAGGAAACCACATTGCCTCTGGGAGTACAGATACCTGGAATGGGAAAACTCTGAAAATCCCACCTGTATCCCCATCTATACTTGACTGCTGCATTATTAGGGTAGAATATTCATTAGCTGTAAGTATTGGGTTTTCAAATGTACCAACTTTAGATACTGCGTTCAGTTGGGAACAGAAGAAGTTACTGAGTAGCTGTTAGGTTTTTATCTTGGGAGCTACAGTAAATACAAATCTAGGGAAAGGTGTCCCAGCCCATGGTGAGGGGTTAGAACTAGATGATCTTTAAGATCCTTTCTAACCCAAATCGTTTTATGACCCCATAAAAAATAAATATCATAAACCACATGCATGAGAGACTGAAGGTCATGAAGAGATTCTGAGATGGAAAGATGGGAACAACGTGGAAAAGGGAAAAATGTTTCTGAGGAAGCAGCAGCTTAGTTTCAGACATGCAGGGATTATTCTGGGAAAGTATTTCAAGCTGAATGGGGTCCTCAAGTAATTCTTTCCAGAAATGGGAAGATAAGACTGAAAGTCAAGTGCATAATCATGTTTGTCAATATGGTTTTTGTTTTTTAATGTCACTTAGAGACAAATTGCTGAAAGAAGGAAGCTGCTGAAAAATAAGGAAAGCTGCCAGGGTATTAGCTAAGCATATCTGGGATGACAAATCTCTTAATTTTTAAATTTGCAGTGTAGGGAGTAGGGCAGCTTTTAAGAGCAGCATTCAAATGGGGTCTCATGATGTTTTTTTTCTTCTGTTTGGGGGTTGTCACATAGGTGTATATCCATATTCCTGGTGCTAAGAAATTGATGATTGAAATGCCTCTGGTGATTGGCACTATTCCATGTATTGGATTTTCAAGCAGAAACTCCAGCATTACCAGCCAGTTTAGTATGGATATGAGTTGGCTGGCATTGACCATGCCTGAACACCCTGAAGGTAATAAATACATATTGAACTCTCTCTAATCCAGCACAGCACTGTCTGCAGCAGATGGGTGCAGTGCCAGTTGAAGGGCACTGCCAGGGATGTAGGCCATGGAAGCATGACTCAGGAAGTCTTAAATTGAGATCCAAAATGGTTGGTGAGGTTACCCCAACTCCAGCCTTCCTGAAGTCCCTCTGTACCCCATCTGACTGAAACAACTAACTTCTGATGGTGGGAATACTCATTACTGAATATATCTTGCTACAACACAGGTTTGCTGCTGGAGTTGTCCTAAAAGCACAGCACTCCCTGTATTGCTGCTGAATCACCTGAGTTTACTCAAAACATAATTTTAGTTACAGTATTTATGAGTTCAGTGCACTTCCAGTACAGTTTTTGTGGTCCTGGATATACTGTAATGCAGATGTGCTTGCTATGAGTGAGTGAACAGATGGAAATATGACAGAAGCATCCCTTGTGTTTCAGCACCACCAAATTATGCTGATGTAGTGTCTGAGGAAGAGTTTTCCAGACATGTTCCTGCTTATCCACCACCCATTGACTGTGAGGAGCAGTTGTGTTGTCCTGTCTTTGCTTACATACAAGAGTTCCGGTTTCAGCCTCCACCTCTTTATTCAGAGGTAAGAAAATAAATAGCAGGTGGTGTTTTTATTGTCAGGTGACAGAAAAAGAAAAAAATAAAAGCCAAACACATACCTAAATGCAGGAATTGCAGGCAGTAATTGTTGTCTTTCTTCTCTCCTTAGATTGATCCACATCCAGCTGATGTAGAAGAAGTTCAGCCCGTTTCATTCATGCTCTGAAGAGGATTTGTAATGAGCATCATTTTGATGAATGTCTTAATCTTTCTGCTGCTTAAGCTGGTAGTGCAGCTAAAAAGGAAACAGTTTTCTTTTTCAAAACTTCAGTCTCTGTACAAGAAAGGCAAAGGAAAACGGAGAAGGAGGTGTGAGCATGTTTGGTGATAAGAGAACCTGCTGGATTAGTCTGCACAGAGGATAACAGGGGAGCAGCTAGGCTTGGGATACTTGAGAAGTACCTGAAAATACTGAAAATGCATCAATGAAATACTGAATGTTTTCCAAAAAATGGATACACTACACAAAGTACGAGGAGGAGATGTGTGGATTTTCTGAAGAGAAAAGAATTTATATTTTGTTTGCAACACTCTGGAAGAATGTACATAGTGATGTCGAGAACTCCTGTAGTAGAACTTAAGTAGTAGAACAGAATGTGGGCTAAGAAAACATTTCCAAAAGATTCCAGTGTTCAAGGGGCTTCAGCTTTGCACTGTCTGCATCCAAAAAAAGGAGCACTGCTGCAACACAGAGCGAAGTCTTAACTTCAGATTTGGTGGGAACCTGCCCTTCTCACGACTGCCAAGTGGTACTATTTCCTCATTCATCATGATCCTGAGGACACCGTGGATGACAGGATGGCTATTACACAATATTGTGAAGACAACCATTTCCTGAATGCGAGACACAAGTGTGGAACAGAACAGTGAACTTTGAGACGAGCTTATGCACTATGCTTTCTTTTAAGGGATTTCTTAAGGGAATTATTCTAACCTCTTCTACTGTGAGTTCTTCTTCTGCATCTTAAGCCTATGGATAGCATGATAAGGGGAAGCATGGCAAGGGAGAAACCTTTTGCCAGCAGCAGGTATACTTAGCAAAATGGACAATATTTATTTATTCAAAAGCCTTTATAAGCCTACCTCTGTTTTGGATATTTACTTATGGTCAGATTTGAGACCAAAAAAAGTCTTGTTAAAGCTCCAATATACTTCAAGGTTCTAAAAGGGACCCTAAATGGTTTCTGTGGTTAGTGAATGAGATATGAGGTGTAGGGAGAGGTGTAAATATATGCAGAATAGACATAGCTTATAACTGAAGTGAAAGTAAACATCAGGGGAACAAAGGCCTCTGGTAATGGCACAAAGCTTTTCATTACTCCTGCATCTTTGTCTAAAGATCTGTTGTCAGGGGCTGCACTGGTCATTTGCTATCCATACTATATTTGTTGGTGTGTTTCCTTGTTTGTTATTGCTGTTAAATTTTGTTTTGGTGCAATATTTTAATGTTTTCTTCCTCAGGTCATTTAGAACAGTGAGAGTTTGTTGCTGCTAAGAGTGAAGGCACAGCATTTACTTGCCCTTCTGCTGCCTTCTTTTAAAAGTAGAATGTTTGCTTCCTGCCAGCCATCAATTGGGATCAGTAAACAAGCACCAACAGATCACTCACAGGAGCAGAAAACAGCATTGTCAACATGCATGTTTACAGTCCTGTCTGAAATGCAGGGGATTTTGGACTACTAGAAACACTCCATATGTCTTACAGAAGGGTTTGGGGTTAAAACCCGGTGCTTCATGTGGTAAAACATTGTACTTTCTGAGAACTGATAAAATAGTAATTGAGTTTCCTTCATTTCATCAATAACTGCAGTTTAAACCAAGTCTAAATGTTTTTTATGAAATCTGTCTTCACTTAAGAAGCAGGGATTTTTCTACAGGCATACACAGATACATATTTTTAGTTTTCTTTTAGTATGACTTCCTTACATTGTCTAATTTCTAGCACTTCACCTCAAATCACTTTTTGCATCAGTGGGAAAGACAGACTGGTGGAGATTAACATTTACAAACTGCAGTTACTCCTTTCATTTGCAACATTTAGTATTATCTTCTACAGCAAATGCAGCTTTAACCAAAATTTGAGTGCATGATTTCGAAAGGACATTTTAAAAATTATTATTTAAGTCTCAAGGTGTAGCTCTCATGCCTTTTTATTTAAGTGAGGGCCTGCCCATACAATCATTGCAGGATTTTCATTCACATCATCTGGAAAGGGAACAACCATCTTTTCCTTAAACAGATACCATTATAGTTACTTGAAAAGTAATTTGATTGTGTATTAACTTGCATGGTAATAATTGAAAATACTAGCTTAAAGAACATTAGGTGCTTTTTTGGACTGTAATACCTGATAGGTGATATGTGCTACCTGGTATAATCATGGTCAAGCAAACAGCAGTATGAAGGGTAAAGATGTGCTTTTTTTTTCTTTTTTTTTTTCTAAAGTCTTTGAGTTGTGTTTTATTCTTTGCAGATAAACTGTGGCCTTAGATCGTTTGCTGCAAAAAAAGTCAACTATTATGTGTTTCTTAGGAAGCACACATGGCCCTTCAAAGGAGGGGTGAAAACAAGATTAAGTTCTGCTCTCTGGCACTTGGCTTAGTGCAGAAATTGATCCTTAAAAATAATTACTGTTTGCACAATAATAAGTTCTATATGCAGGGGCTTTGTTTTGATAACTGTGAAACAGTTTAAAAGAGACAAAATAAAAAAAAGCTGTTTAACATACAGGAACATGATTGTATTTTGTACTAATAAATGAGCCCCATGGGTTCTTTGTTAATAAAAGTGTCAAATCTACATTGTGCTGTTCATCTCTGGTTTGGTGCTATGTCAAGAAATACCTGCATTCTCCCCTACAGCTCTCTGTCTCTTCTCTGATCTGGGAATTATGCCTTCATCTGTCACTGTTTCAGTTCCCTGAACTATTCATAACCAAGAACTGGAACAAATTGATCAAACAGGGCCTACTCCCACCCATAGTCATTATGTAATAGGGGCTCCTACCCGTAAGGACTGAAGGATGGGAGCTCTAATTGGATTTCTCATCTCACATATTCATCTTGGAGGATATTTTACTGTTTTCTTTAGACAAGATTAGAGCGACAAACTGAAGATAAATGCATCAGAACAACCTTAGAGCCAGAGTGCAGGATGACTAAAGCAGAGAAGCTGCTGCTCTGGGGAAAGAGGTGACAAACTGTACCTGCCCCACTGCTCACCTGAGCCAGGAGTGGGATGATAAATCTCCATCAGGGTCCTGCCTTCCAAGTATTTGAGGAACAACAGGCAACAGTTGATTTCTTCTTCCTGTTTTCACTCTTGAGGGAAGATGGCAAACTTCTCCATGGAAAGTTGAGGTGAAGATGCTGTTCAGGATCATGGAATCACAGAATAATTTGGCTTGGGAGGGACCTTAAAGCCCATCCCCTGCCATGGGCAAGGGCACCTTCCACAATTCCAGGTTGCTGCAACCCTGTCCAGCTTGACCTTGGACACTACCAGGGACCCAGGGGCAGCCACAGCTGCTCTGAGCACCCTGTGCCATGGAGAAATTTCTTCCTTGTACCCTCATGACCAGGAGCACCAGAACTAGCAGAGGGGTCATGACTCATGAAAATTTAAAACCTCAAATACTGGTCTCAGATTTTTTTTTAAGAGCTCTCTCACTAAATGATACTTAAATATCTTACCAGTAAGTTCACAGTAGCAATTCCACTTCATCTGCTGTTTGCTTTTATGGGGGAGTATTCCTGTTGACAAGCTGTAATTGTCTATTAAAATATGTTTGCTGTTTAAACAGGTAGTAAAAAGCCAGGCAGAGATAGAGCAGATCCTGCAGGCTCATGTTTGCAGCTCTGAGCCTCCTGCTGTCTGAATGGAAACGCAGTTTACGTACAGAGCAAGAGAGATCATTTAATCAACTCCTGGGGCATGTTCCAAATTATCAAAATAGCATGTTCCATGACTTCACCACCCAATTTGGACAGCGAAAGGGAACATCTAACTCATTTTGCAAAATCTCTGCTATATATTTAGCAATAAAAACATGTTTGGAGAGCACAGTTTACACACAATGTTGATCTGGAGATAACCAGTTGTTCTACAACTCCTTACAAAGCCCAGGCATTTGTGCTCTATTTTCTAGTCAAGTTCTGCTGATTTTCAGTGCTCTCCTCAGGGCAGTGACGTAGCACAGGGACACAGAACCCAGCCTTCAGACTGCTGCCTTTTCTAAAGCTGATTATATAATATGTTAACATCAATATGGACAGTACAGGCTGCAGCACAAAGTAAATTCTCCAAAGAACTAATTAGCTCTATGATGAACCCAGTCCACTTTTAGTATTAACGTTTTATATATGGCATAGACAAGGTGACAGTCTTGTTCCAAATTATGTTGTCATTATTTCTAAGCAATTAATAGGAAATGACAGTACAGAAAAGCTCTGCTAGAATATCACTGCATTATTGACATTTAGGGCAAGTGACTAATAATTCTAAGTCAAAAAAATCTGTGAAGGGTGGTTGTATGTGGAATAGAAAATGGCAGCTCAGGTGGGACTTCACTGCTCATGCCAGCAGTGTGCTGTGGGCCTTCTTAGCCACACAGGACTAGGATAAATCTCCAAACACCCATCCCTTCAAAAGAAAAGAGCAGATCCTTTTTAGTTTCAGTTTACATTCAGCCACCTGGCTGCCTGTACGGCGAGGAGAAAAATGGAAGACAGGGTGAAAGCTGGAGAAAGTAGGCTAAACCCAGCAAATTTTTGGCAATGAGAAACTTTTTTTCAGCATCTTGGAACAGCATCAGACTCCCCATAAAAGAGGCACTGGGCACTGATGGAGGTGAGCACAGAAGCACAGGCAAAAGGGTAGGATTTTGGCGGCAAGGTGTTGAACAAGAGTGTTGCACACCCAGGAAGATCCCAGCTCTCTGTATAGGCCAGTCCTATTTGATGTCATGTCTAGACTCAGGTTGTGTTGGTCCCAACATACCAGACCCCAGCATGAGGAGAAAGTGATTCTTATTGCTGAGCTAATTAGGTTAATCAATGCACAAAAGAGAGCACAAGTGACAAAAGTTATAATTTCATTTAAATAATTTAAGGCCTGAAGTGCTTTCCTCCTATGTCTTAATGTGATGTTATCAATTCAGTACCCTTAACAAATTAGAAAGATACTAAGAAAGGAAATATTCTGCTGTCCTGAGTGTAAAATGAGATCAGAAAGGGAAAAGCATTGACTGACCTGACAGATTCTCTTTCAGTATCCTGGGAGAGAAGTGTCTGAGAGGTTTTATTGTCCACGCAGGCCGTTCAAGTTTTGTACACTGCCTCAAAAGGCGGCATTTTGGTGTGAGCACATCTCTTCCCCAACTCAGATCCTGGAGCAGGTTGGCCTCACCCAGTACCTGCCACACAGCAGCCAGACCTGCTTAGCACCAGGGAGCGAGATCAGAAAGGCTGGAATTCAAAGGGGCCCTCCCAAGCTGCAGCCAGACCTTCTCCCCCTTCACGGGCTGGAGCAGCTGTGCTGTCACCTGCAAGGATGTGAGTGACACCACAAGGTCCTCCGACCCCACCTGGGAGTCTCACACTTCGGGGGCAAAGAACTGGAGATGTCTGCTGGAGAGGTGTGAAATAGAAAGGTCCCCAGGAAGGGCAGCTTCGCAGACTTCCCCTCATGTGATCCCACCTGCCACTGCTGCGAGAGGACTTTACACTCATCCAAACAAATTAACAATTCATTTCCAACCCTGACGTGAAGATTAACCCTGCCAATTAATTCCTTAATCTCTTGCTGCTGACAAGGCTCACAGTTGCCATGTGGATGCTTGTCCACTGGGGCCTGGAGCAGGGCCATTCTGTTTAATTAATGTTGCATCCAGGAGACGGTGGAGCTGATGCTCCAACATGTTCCAGTGATGCAAAGCAGAGCTGCCCCTCACACCCCACCCAGACAGCCTGTGCTGGGGACCTCCACAAGGGCAGACACCATCTCAGCACCTGTGGCAGCTTTTGCAGCATGAAGGGAGTACTTTAACCAATCCTGAGACATTTAGCCATGGTTTACTTGTAGAAAAAGGCTTCTTGGTCATCTCCACTGATAGATGAGATCAGCATTTTGCACGTTTCCAGAAGCAGCAGGAAAAAAAAACAACCCACAGGACTGTGTCAGTCTCCCTCCTGCCTCAGACAGCTGATAAGATGTTCAGTTTGGGCTTGGGGCTGCAGGGAGGAGGGGCAGCCACGCTGAGGCTGCTTCAGAGGGAGAGGTTAGATGAGAACTGAACTGACACGAGTTTGGAAATGTGTGAAGTACAGTAAAAAGGAAAAGTGGTGCTCAGTCACCTCAGGGAATCTTTGTAAACCAGCTGTAACAAATTGGGTCAATTCTCCTTTGTTTCTATAGGTTTTGCCGTATATAATTAAACAGACACTCCTCATTAAGGTGTTTTACAAAGTGAACTAATATGCAATAAATTCTATGAATAATATTAAATTAAAGACTAAAACCTCTGGATATATAAACCAGGAAATTGCAGGTGTATAAAGTAAGCAAGCAACAAAACCCCCATAATTTAGTGCCTGTTACAACTAGTCCAGTGGGTGGAACAAGTGAAGGGATCCCAGAACTGCAGGGAACACATGGATTGTATAAACACACACGTAAACGGTGTTTACAGAGAAGTATGAGGAAGGAGGCAGGATGATACACTGGACAGGACACTCTGCTCCACACTGAAGTTGGGTAATGTCTGCCTTGGGGTTTTGTTGTTATTGTTGTTGTTTTTCATGGATTTGGGCTCAGTGCTCAATTATACACTAAACTCCCTTCACTCAGGAAGGGTCAAAGTCACCTCTTTGCAATGGCCAACCAGACAGAGGCAAGAAAAGCCTGGATTTTCCTGCAGACCTCTGCCCTCCTGCTCCTGACAGGGCAAAAGAGACATCTGCTGTCGGGGACTTACGAAAGGGGAAACAACATTCGATGCAAAAATTGCATCTACCTGATTGGAACAAGCTGTGCAGGTATCTGTCACTGGTCACACTGGACAGGTTGCCTTCTTCAGTACATCCTTTTTTTAAGGTGTGCAGCAAAGCCAAGAGCAGTTGGGGGACTGGCAGAGGTCAGTATTTCTGCAGTGGAGCCGCCTTCCCAGACACCGTGTGTGCCTTGTCACTGGAGAACCAACTCATCATTTCCTCAGGGTTTGTTTCCATGGGACTTGACAGAAGGACAAAAAGCTCATGGGCTGTTGCTCATGACAAGGCGTTTTGTGCAGGAATCTTAAGCTGTCCTTGTTGATTCTTTACAGCATTTCCTTCACAAAGTCACTTGGTACCAGTCATCACCAGGATTTGGGGCTCTGGGCATGCGTGGCTCCCATGGGTGTATGTGCCGAAGGGGTAATTTGCTGCTCGCTGCAGGATGATTTGGCAATTCCTTGTTTTCTGAAGCTGTCGCACTGTCTTCTAGTAGCTCCTGATATAAATAGCTCTTGGATGGGTTCCAGGGATGTATTTTTTCCAGGCAGAAGCCCAAACCTAGCAGTGAAATACTTGATTATCAAACCTGGCACAGCAGGACAGGGACACAGGCAGAGGGAGGGGATCTGCTGGTTGAGCATCGTGTGAGTTGGTAGGAAAGCCCAAGCAATGCTAAGAGCACCATCCTTCCCCTCTTGCACTCAACTTATGCTTAAAGTCATTTATGAAATGCAACTTCCTGTAATCCACACCAAACACTCTGAGCAGAGTTCTCAGTTTTCAGTCCTGCTCAAGCCATGCAGAGATATTTTGTGCCCCTGCTCAGCTGAGCCATTCTGTCACCCCCCAATGCATTTGGCACATCACAGGCTGAATCCCCCCCAGCCTCACTTCAACCTCTGCCTCATGCCAGTCCAAAGCAGAGAATTTCCATGAGGACCCAGCCTTCCACTTCTGCTCAGATAGGCTTCACCCAGCAATCACACAATCACTTGCATCTCCTGTCATTAAGCCGCCTGTTTTGATCCCAGCCAAACTGTCCTTATGGGGATCTGGCACACACTTGGGATCCAGGCATGTTCAGAAAATTACTTCGAGGCTGTTTAGAGAGGTTCCCATGCCTACAACAGTTCACAGTTCAAGGGGATCCCCATCTCTGCCTGCAACACTCACTGTTAAACACATGCTGCTGGAAAATTTTCCTTTGGGGAGGTAAAAACATGACAGAGAACGGCCCGACATGAAGTTCAACGACATCAGCCATGGCATGTTTTAGTTCACTGCAAGTTGGAAATCCAGGATGGACCAGGCTTGGTTGTTTACCATTCCCTCTTTCTCGCCCCCACCCACGCTCTCCATCCATTTACAGTGGTGCCACTTTTCCCAGGCATAAGCCATCACCCACAGGCCTGAGCAGGCAGCGATTCCTCCCACTCCTTCAACTGCACCCTAACTACTCCCTTCTTCCCAGACAAGGGCACGCCAATCACTGTTATCTTGGCTGCATCACAGCTCCAGTCCCTGAGCAAAGACGGGCTATTCTATTGCCAACCTCAACTGTTCAACCCTTCCCTTCGCCCTCACACCTGAATCACACGGATCCTAAAACTCCTGCCCAGGGGAAGCCAGGGAACAGGGCCTGCTGTGCCCTTGCTGCCACAGCTCTCCTTGCCAGCTCAGCTCCTGTGAGCCAGCGGAATGAAACCCTGAAAGTGCGCCCCAGCCTCTGCTGTGCTGAGTGGGAAGCAATCCTGCCATGGCTGGCATGTGTCCCTGGCTCTCTGGCTGGCAGGGCTGTGGGAGGCACTCTGGGATGCCAGGAGATAGCCCCTCTTGGGTGACCCCCCATTCCAGGAGCAGGAGGGAGGCCCTTCTGCCCAGGGTCTGGCACAGGACACGGTTCACACATCACGGGACCGCTCCTGTGCCAGGGCTTGTTTGAATAATGACATTTCAGGCTGACACCTGCAGAGACTTTTGCATTTTGCTCTCTTGCAGCTCAGTGTTTTCTTTTAATGGATCTCACAGCCTGAGATTTTCCTAAAATATTCAATGGCTTCATGGCCTTGCTTCTAGGAGCGTTTTTGTTCCCTTTCAACAGACTGCAGTGCACAGTGATATGCCACTTGTTCTCTTGATGATCTTGGGCTTTCCGAGCTCTGGAAATCCAGATGCTGGCTTTCCTGCCCTCATCCCTTGGCATCCTTTTCCTGCTCTCATCTCTTGGCAATGAACTGAAACCAATTTGCAAGAAAATCTACTGCAGACATTGTTGTCTTCAGCTGAGTGGAAACTCCCAGATGCTTTTGCTGTTGCTGGCTTAGGAACATTTGTGGCTTCTGGCATGTCCTCGACAGGTATGAAACTTGTACAACTGCTGAGTCATGAGCTGCACAGGGAGTGACACAACACACCCCACAGTCAACTTCCAGAGGTGGCCTTTGGCTGAAAATTCACTGGGAGGAGAGAGAGGAGAGCACCAAAAACATCTGTGGGGATGGTGTGGGCCCCAGGCCAGCAGCAGCCGGGAAGAGGTGGCCCTAACCAGAAAGGGGTGTGTGCTTCCACAGTCTTGTGGAGGATTAGGCAGAGCTCGTGGGCAGGACAGCTCACTTGGAATGCTGCTCCTTCCCCGAGTGATGGCTGTGAAGAGGGAAAATTGTGTCACACCTGCCTGAGAGCCAACAGCAGAGACAACTCTCACTCCTACCTACCCAAATATACACATGTGGCATCCCTTTCTCTCACCCCATGCACCCCAGGTCACTTCTGGCAGATTATTAAGGAATGTAATTGCAATCACTATGAAGAAAAAAGGGTGAAAAATATTTAGTCTCCATCAAGGACACACTTGAAAGGAATTTGTTTTTCTGCATCAATTCTCTGAAAGCCGAAGGACTCGCTCTATGGAAAGCATCCAAAATCCACAGCTGGAAGTCTGAGTTGCTTCTCTCTTTTAGAGCAGAAGGGAAAGAATTGCTCTAGAGAGACCCTGCCACTGCTGGGCAGCACAGAAATACCCTGGGCAGCTCCTATTTGGAGAGGCACATCTGAGATACTGTATTGAATGAGCCAGGCTGGAAAGGATGGAGGTGCAACACAAAACCATCAGCACCACATGGACCTTGTGGCCACAGTGATCTGTTGGTGAGGGGCCACAAGCATATGGTGCAGTTTGCTTTAGGATAAACAGGCAGCCCAGTAAATTTATCCAGGGTTAGTCATGCCAATAGCAGCCACAGCCTATTGTAACATTACCAGAATTCATTAGGTGCTTCCCTGCCATCCATATGAGTAATAATAATAACAACGATTAATACCTCAGAGATGAACAAGTTAATCCTGCTCTTTTAAAAGCAAAAATATTGCTGCCCTTATTTCAAGGGTGGGAACCTGAGATAAGCAAGGAGGGTGGCCTAATCATTGTTATTCTGCGGAGTACACGATCACTTATGGTGTTTTGGCGCCTGGTTCATTTAGGTAATTATTTTTGTGATCCACCCATAAGCAGAACAACAGTGGCAAAGGTTTGGAAATGGAGAACAGACCATGCTGCTTTGTAGGATACTGGATACTCTTCTCATTACCTCTGACTGGAGGCAACAGATACAGGAGTTTTGGGGAAGAAAAGCAGGATATGATGGAGGAATGCCCCCTGCTTAGACCTTGGCTCCAGATCTACTTCACCACAAGATTCATGCACATATTCACTCCACCCCAAAACTCTTGGTGTCAGGGACAGGCACAAAAAGGGGACAAAGATTTTAACATCTATCTGGAATTCAGCCTTCTGGGTCCAGAACCAGACCTGGTTTCAGCTAGGCTGGATTCAGCACAATGCAGAAAGCACAATGTAGAAAGGACGGAGGGTCACCTGCCTCTGTTCCCACACCAGCATGTGAAAACATTCCCTACCAGGCAGAGTCAAAGCTGTAGTTACCAATTACTCTGTACTTCTAATAAGCTTGTCCTGGAAAACTCTCCAAATACTACTGACCAAGCAGTCTTTACTACATCCTGCGTTTTGTGCTGAATTCACCGAGCACACAAACCTGCTACCACTTTTACCTACCTCACAGCAGTTTATTTCACATAGCAGAAACTTCTGCTTTTAGCTTCAAACACTCAATCCCTTTATAAGGATGAAATATTTAAGCTTTTATACCAAAATCTCCAAACACTCAATAAGCACTACAGAAATCCTCATAATACATATCCATCAGTCCTACAGTCAGCCTACAATCTGTACACATCAGGCAGTTTTCCTGGGGCATTCAGGAGTCAGTGGACTCCTAAATCCCTGCCTTGCTCTCTAACACCAGAGGTGACAGGGGACAGGCCAGGAGTTGCAGTAGTTTCTGTGTAGTCAAGGAACCATTTCACCCTGTGCCTACATCAGGCACATTTCCAGGAACACTGGAAGCTGCCAAGCTGGAGAAAACCTCAGGGAAGGAGGCACTCAGAAAGCTTGTGACTTCAACCAGCTTGCTCCTGATTCTGCTGGAGTGGTTCCCCCTCAGCACACTCAGACCCAAACCAGGGTCCCACCAGAGCAGCAGGATGCAGTTCATAGGGATATTTCTCACACTGGTAGTTTCATCCTCATGCTAAACTCAGTCTTCCTCAAAAGTGTCCTGTTTTCAGCTGGGATAGAGTTAATTTTTCTTATTTTTAGCTAGTACAGTGCAGTGTTTTGGATTTAGCATGAGAATAATGTTGATAACACCCTGATGTTTCAGTTGTTACTTACAAGTAAATCAAGGACTTTCAGTTTCCCATGCTCTGCCAGTGAGCAGGTGCACAAGAAACAGGGGCAGGGAAGCACAGCCGAGAGAAGGGATATTCTGTATGGGATATGACCAAAGGGATATTCTGTACTAGAGAATCTCAGGTTCACCATATAAACTGGGGGGGGGAGTGGGTTGGAAATTGCCTGGGGACAGTCTGGGCATCAGCCAGCACATGGTGATCAATTGTGCTGGGTTTTACTCCTCTTTCTCTCTCCTTGTCCTTACAATTACTATTATTACAATTAGCATTAATATATTACATTTTATTTCAATCAACAAAAGGTTAGTATCTCAACCCACAAGTCTCACTTTTCTTTCTGATGCTCCTCCCGACCGGGGAGAGAATGAGCGAGTGGGTGTGCTGCACTTGGCTGCCAGCTGGGGCTAAACCATGACAAAATGTGACATGATGGTGGTGCACGACAGAGAGAGACAGTCAACAGTTCCTGGGAAAATCCACCCTGTCCCAGTGTGCACCTTTTCCCACTGACACCTCTGCCTGGGGGCAGGCACAGTTGCTGCCCACTTTATCTAAACTGGTGGCACAGGCAGCAGAACGACTGACTTTTGCACA
Source organism: Phainopepla nitens (assembly GCA_013400175.1). Lineage (NCBI taxonomy): Eukaryota > Metazoa > Chordata > Aves > Passeriformes > Bombycillidae > Phainopepla > Phainopepla nitens. The sequence continues at coordinate 380,036 of VXBQ01009269.1, read as the reverse complement.
TGCTGCTCCAAGATTTGTGCAATCATATCCAGCAGTTTCTAAAGCTTTGGGATTTTGCAAAAGAGTTTGCAAAGCAGCAAGAGGCCTTTGAGAATTGCAGCCCTTGAAAAATCAGCACAACCACGTCCCTGTCACTTGTTGGCAAAAAAACCAAAATGTCACCTCCATCACACGTTGAACTGTGGAAAAAACAGGCTGTTTTCTTCATCTGCCTGCCCTGCTAATCATAATCTGAGAGATGTGAGGAGGATCATGTGCTCTCCTGCAGGTTGGGGCCGGTGGAGAGAGCTAGGGAGGATGGTGGAATTTCAGATTGGGTTTGGACATGCAGCCTCGCAATGCCACATCAAGAAATCTCATTGGGTTTGAGCAATGAACACATCTGTCAGGGTGCCAGGAGAAAGGGAAACCCTGAAAGGATGAAGTAAGATATTCAAACTCCATGAGACTTGTGGAATCCTTTTCCAGAATCCAACAATCACTGGTCCCAAAGCTCTTCCCACCCTGACCCTCTTCTCATTACCCTGTCAGTGATTTGCCCCGTTGTGCTTTTCCTGAGCCACGTGCTCTGGAGCAAAAGTGGGAGGCCATAACTACATCTGACTGAAATGTCTTTCCAGGGAGCCCACAAGTCTGGCATATCCCCAAAGCACTACCAACCTCGCCCAATTCCCAGAGAGGATTTTTCAGTGGAATGGCAGATGCAGCTTCTTTCTACCACACTCAGGTCCCTTAATTCAGGAAAAGATCGCTGTACCTCCCCCCTTCCTGTTTTCTTTCTTTCCAGCCCAGAATCCATCAGTAAGGGTTTGGACAGCCAGGAGCAGTGTAGCACTTAATAAAGGAGAGTGGAATGACTTTCCATCCCAAAGCCCGTGCCAGTCACCACCTTGACACTCTGTTCACCTTGTTCATCCATGACTGATGACTGGGTGAACTGCAGCTTCCACCAGACATATTAAACCAATACTTTGAGGGGGATTTCTATTTCCAGTTACACTCCAAAACAGTCCATTATTTGCAGAACTGGGGTGACAAAGGGATCAAATGAGCTTTTCCAGCACCCAGACAACAAAGTATTCATTGATATATAAAGTTATCATTGCATTGCATCACACATCCTGTTCTCAGCTGCAGAGGCCCCTTTTCTCCCCAGCAGCTCTGGTCAACACCACACCTCTGTGCTCAGCCCCTGCCCTGGTTTTGGCACAGGGGGAGGCTGATAATCCTCTCTGCTCTGCACACACATGACCTGCTTGGCTCTGCTTTGGAGACCAGCTGCATCAAGCTGTGGTTTTGCCACCTACGTGATATAAAAGAGCAACCCTGTACAGCAGAGGACTCTGATGGATCAGATTGAAATAGCAAACTAATGCTGGTCTATCCAGGCCACTAAGAATCAGAAATCAGATTAGGGAGAAGTCACTTCCTGCACTACCCTCCAAACAAGAATTATTCAGGGGATATAATGAAAGTGGAAAGACTATCAGAAATTAAATTAAATGACCAAACAACCTTCAAACACAGGGTGAAGTGTCCATCCACTGAGGCACATTGAGCAAAGGGTACATTGCGGGGTGAGGACTGAGAGCAGCAGCCTTTAACTGCCCCCAAACATGGCACTCCATTGCTCTCTTTAGCTACTGGAGCTGGCCAGGGTGGACATTGGGCTGCATAAGGGTTGAGAAAATATTTAGTTTAAATAGCTGGGAACATAATAGTGAGGACCCTGCACATTAAGATCACATTCTTACATGTGCAACCCATGGCTAACATGACTCTGCTACCAGTCTGCAGCCCAGGAGACTCCTCTTCCCATCTCAGAGTGGTGAGGATCATCCCTGGCTCTCTGTTGGAACAGAAGCTGCCTTCCTGCAGAAGGGCTGTGCTTTGCCCTTGTATCAGATTATGAGAGAACCCAGATATTCACTGGCTGTGTGTTGTTCTGACTCGGCTGCCAGCACTGGGGCACACAAGGAGCTGGGGTGTCACAGGGGCTGGCTCAGCAACCAGCCAGCCTGGGACCAGCAGCCCCAGCTTGGAAAGCATCAGAAAAAACAGACCATGTCCCAAAGACAGTTGTGCTCACTGTATATTAACAGCTGAACTCCAAAACATTCCAAAAAACGAATGAACCCTCAAAGCTCTCCTCCCTTTACCATCACCTATGCTTCATCTAAGTGCCTGGGACACCACAAAGCTGATGACTGGAGGGAATAAAACAGAGCTCTTGATCAAAATCCAATCCTATTATTTTTCCAGCTTGTGGAACAGAGACAAAACAACATTTAAATGTCTGTCATTTACCAGTGACCTTTGAGCAGAAATGTCCTGACAGCCCTTGTTTGCATTTCCATCGCGATGAGCTGTTTCACGGCTGCGTGCTGCCAGCGCAGGGAGAGCAGGGAGGAGTGAGCCCATGGGGGCTTCACTTCTGCAGCCACCTGAACCCTCAGGTAGTTTAAATATCCTTTAACTGCCCTGTTAATGCTTTCAGAGTCACACAGGCTACATGAGAAGACACAAATATTTCACACGCTGAAATTTCGCGGCTCTGCGCAAAGTGAAGAGGTCCAGGAGAGGTCCCTTTTGGTCTCACAGAGTTTAGAGTGTGACCCCAGAATTAATCCCTCCAAGTGCCAAGAACACCTTTGGAAAACAAGAAAAGCTTCACAAGTCATTAACACTGAATATTAGCATTATTAAATGCAGTCTGAACAGTATAATCTTTCATAGAACACTTCAGAATAGTGTGAGATTCATCAAATATAATCCTAAAGAAATCCTTAATTATGTCTCAAATTCTCCTTAGCAGTTTTAGTTATTCTGTTAAGAAAAAAACCCCGAACTCACAAGAATTTCAATGTCAAATAAAGTGTTAAAATAAAAATGAGCCTTTTATTTTGAGCAATTTTAAGAGATTCTCCTGGAAGCAAATTTGAACCCCTGATCCTGTACCACTTGGTACTGGTCTCAAATAGTTCTCCTTAATGATTTCATCTGCAAGGCTACAGTAACTCGAAACTCTGTGAAAAAAAAAACTTACTAAAAAAAAAGGGAAGAAGAATTGCACCAAACCCCACAGCGAGACTCAGAGATGTAGAAAGCCACAAGTGTTTCCATCAGCCTCGCATGTGGAGGATGCCCATTCATTCACTCTGTCCCTGTGTGTGGCTGACCCCAGCCGTGCTCTCAGACACGTGGCCAGTACCTCCAGTGGCCATCAGTCCTTGTGGCCATGCAGCTCCTGCAAGCCTGGGGACATCAGGGATTTCCCACATGCAGCTCATACAGTGCCCACAGCAGTGACAAAGCAAAATGGGAATCAGGGGTGATTTTTGGAACAAAAGCATTTCCTTCTCACAAGGCCCACCTGTGAGGTCACCTCCCAGAAGAGATTTTCTGGGCGGTATCTTGGCCAGCCCCAGCAAGACAAATATCTCAGTCATTTCAAGTAAAAGCCTGACTTCTGGAAAATCCAATGTTTTCACTCCTGGAAAGAGCTAGGACATGTAAGACATCCACAGCAGCACAGTGTGAATCCCCTCCTTTCCAAGCCCCCTGGCCACTCAGAGATACAGCCACCCGAGCTCAGACAGTAGCCCAGAAACACTAACACTGGTTCTTTCTCTTCTCAAATAGAGCAGATCAAAGACACAGGACAGACTGTCCCTGGGAAACCTGTGAGTCCAATCCCACCAGCTGCACCAGGTACACTCAGCTCTTTCTGGAGCTTCTGCTCCCAGCAGGAATTGCAACACTCCCCCATAGACTGCACACTCTCCTCCTGATACAGCCTGTGAAGCCACATCTCTTGTCCCTTCTCTTCACCCCATCTGCGTAAGACACTCTCAGAGCCTTCAGGCTTCCCTGGAGAGCACAGGAAATGAGGTTTCTGCTTCCAATGCAGAACTTTCTGCTGTGCCAAGATGTGTGCCAGGGGTACTGATGTCACCAATTTCGAACATCACCAAAAAGCAGCTGTGAAAACTGTCCCTGGATTATTTTTCCAAAGCCCTGTAACTGGTACATGTGGCATTTTCTACCTTTATTTATCTTCCTTCCCTCTTCCCCATCTCTAAACTGTTTTCCTCAAAATCCCAAGACACTTGCCCAGTGCGTCACAGAATGAATCATGTTCTGGTGGAGGATGGGTCATTTTCCGTCATATCCACTGTGGCAATGCAGGGAGAAGCCCAGAGTTCTGCTTACAGTTCAGACACACTAATCAGTAGGATCTGTGAAGAAACTGACGGTCTTTCAAAACATTCACATGATTTCCACCAACAGATTATATTGCAACAGGACTCTGTGGTTTTGTGTTTCTTCATACTATGACACTGCTGGAATAAAAACATTTCATGACCTCATGATAAAGAGGGGAGGATCTTACAAAAATTACAACGAACAAATGACAAAGCCCCTCCCCTATGCTGTGGGATCCTCCTTCCCCTGCTCTTTTTTCCACTTACAGTATTTGCACTTGGATGTGCTCAGGTCTCTGGTGAGCTCTGGCATTGCAGTACCAGGCAAGCAGCTTGGTAAAGCCTCATTTCCAGCCTAAATACTGCTCAAGCTCTGACTGGACATGAGGGCCACTGCCCAGGATGCCCAATGAGCCTGGTAATGAGCTGCTTTACACATGCTCCTTAAAAGAAAAAAGAGGCTGGCTCTGCTACCACAGGGTATCTACAAAGCCAGAAGCAATCTTCCTGCTTCCTGGCAGCAGAAAAGACAGAGGCATATTAAAATAGGACTTGTTTTCTGAGAGGGGATACTGTTTAGCTGAAGCTTCTCAGCAGAACAGCTCTCTGAGGCTCTCATCCAGACTGCGTGGCTGTGATTACATTTTGCCAACACTGCTGAGAAGCCCTGAGCCAGTGCTGGAAGGTTACAGCACATTTTATGCCTTGCATGGCTTTTGAGCAGCAGTGCACAAGCTCAAAGGTTTCACTCAAGAGCACTGGCTCATAAGCCCCAAAAACCTGCAGAGTTATAAACCTCCATATGTGTTCCTGGGAGTCCCACAGCATGGGTTTACCACGTGGAATAGAACAGCATTCCAGTTTGTTTACCACTTCATAGGCAAAAACCAGACCCAGAGACAGGACAGAGGTGAGGAGTAAGAAAGGATGGCAGATCCTGAGGAATGCACATGTGCTGACCTGGGGATGCTGGCTCTTACCCATCCTATAGCACAGCACAGTGGCAAGGCAGTGTCATTTTGAAATTTTCAGATGGCATTTAAGACACACTTTTGCTACAGGATAAACAGGATTTTGTGTTCCAAAAATACATTAGTGAAACATTCCTGCCAGTTCATCTCCTGTTCTCGGAGTAGGAAGACGCAGTAGGCTGATTTCCTGACAACTCACACTGAAACAGACCAGGAAACCAACAGATTTCTCCTTCTGGTTCTACCTGTAGGGAAGGAATTTCTTTGCTGCCATCACTGTGTTTTTCAGTGCCACTATTTTAGAAACATAAGCGTCCCACTCCTGTAGTCACTGTCCCAGGTGAACACCAAAAGAGGATGGAGAACGACTGACTGCTTCAGAAATCTGGCATATTTGGAAGTTCCCAAGTCTCTCTTGGTGAACTAATCTCACAATTAGTGAGCCCTTGTTGGAAGCACATCTCGACTTGGACACTGGGACTAAATTGAACTGGCAGGAAAAGAAAGGAAGGGAACAAGTGCTTTGAGCACACAGAGTATTGGAGACAGGAAAGCGACTCAGCAGGCATCATGGTGGGTGCAGGGAAAAGCAGAGAGGGATGAGGAGAGAAAACACAGCCCTGAACACTCTTACTCACAAGTACAATCCTTACTTGCCTGAGAAAATGATTCAATCTTGCAAACCGTATGAGGATTAGAAGGAGCTTCCACACTTTCCTTTACACAGAGCAATTTACATGTAGCGTTATTCTCCACACTGCACTGAGACTATCATGCATTTCTCCAAAAGATTCAGGACTAGCAATAAAACTTAGAATTCAAAAGCACAAAACCAATCCACTTTGTCTTTCCTTTCTGTAGATGCCCAGAGCCTCGATCCTGGCAAATGACCTTGATTCCTTGGAAAAGAAATTTAATCACTCGCAGGGAGCTGATGCTGAAAAGATCACAATATTTACTCTCTGATCCAGTCACAAAGACGTCATCAAGCTTACAGCACTCCAACTCCTCGTGAATAATCTGCACAGAAATATCATCCAGGAAGCTCTTTACAGAGAATGGGAATGTGCAAATACTATGCTGAGGTTTTCAGCTCCATGGGCATGTGACACTGTTTTAATTTTATGTTCAGTGTCCCAGCCAGAAATCTCATGTGGCAGCTGGTCTCCAGAATTCTGTAATATGATAATTAAATGTCTGCCTATAAACAAGTGTTTGTATTACAAGTGCTTTCCCATGGTATTTATCTGTGCAGCAGGAATCTGAGGTAGGCACAGAGGCAGTAGCAGTTTTTCTTGGGTCTAAGCAAGTCTTCTATCCCAAGAGAAATAAAATAGCACAGTCCTAACAATAAAAATAATTAGTTCTATTACATTTATATGGGATATGTATCTTTCATTCCAAAGAACTCTCAAAGCTATTTACTACCTGCATATCTATCTCAGCACATGAAATTGCTGCTCCATCATGGGCTGATTACAGCCACAAAGTCTCATAGAGAGTTTGCAGAGTCTCTGGCTCTTCTTTGGAAAGGAATGCAATGGTTGGTACCAAAACCTCTGAAAGGATGAAAAAAAAAAAAATCCCATGCCATTAAATCCAGCCACTTCTGAAAGACAGCTGTGCACAGAAACTTAGGAGTCCAGAACTGATCATGAGAAAAAGTGCCCCAGCCAGTTGCAAGCACATTTTGAATTCAGGTGGCTGGGAAAGCATCTCCTCCCAAGCAGAATCCACATGAGAGACTGATCCAAGAAGTGACCCCGCCGTCCTATGGGCTTGCACAGGAACCTACCTGCAATTTCTCATGATGTGGGTACTGAAAGGTTGGGACAAGCCTGACACCAAGAAGCAGTGGCACAGGGACTCTGGCTGCCAGCTGTGACTATGTCCTCCCTCAGTCATTTCCATAGACTCTCTCATGTAGGCTGGACACTGCTCCTGGGCTAATCCTCCTTTTCCAAACCAGCAGAGCAGTGCAGAGGATCCAAATGGCTCCCAGCAATTCCCTGTCCTGGCTGACTGAGCTGATGTTGAGCCTGAGCTGAGCCAGACCTAGGATGTAGTCATGCTCACATAACCTCCCGTGTGAGCCAACAAACCCTGACAGGCAGGAGCACTGACTGAACTCAAATAATCAGGGCCCTGACTCTGAGCTATGGACACCAACCCTATCCCGACCACTGAGCAGTGCCACTGATTTCTGCTGAAATCCTGTCAAGGTCAGACCAGTTCAGAAAAGTCCAGGTGTAATTTTACCTGCTGAAGGCAGGACTGCATTTTAAGCGAGAACAGATGTAATTAGTCCTATTTGAACATGCTGAGTTAAAGAATTAGAAAAGGAAGAAAATAAAGGCAGACAGAGCTCCAACAAGTATAAATTTTAATCTCCTCACTGTGAGCTTAAAAAATGTGGGAGAGCTGAGGAAGAGAAGAGAAATTGCCAAAGGGAAATAATGTTTCTCCTAACAAGATGTCCTGGATTAAACCACAATACAAGATAATGCAGGGTTTGGGAAATAAAACCAAATAGAAAACTCCTGGAGTTAAGAACCCTGCTGCTTAAAAGCAGCCCTGAATTCCCATCGCTGCAGGTTACACTGGAGCGGTTCTGCTTTGCTTTGTATTTAACACTCTACATCTCACTCCTGCTCCCGTGGAAAGCCAGCTTTGGCTGTGGGATCACGGCGCAATGGCTGATGACCACATTAGCCATCTGGTGTCCTGCAGGTCCGAGCACAAGTCCAGGCTCTTTCCCAGCCAAGAGTTGTTGGCTAAATGAGGTGACACTTCTGATTTGCGTGTCAGACCATCCCCACTGCTGCGCTCCAGACCTGCGGGGAGGAAACTCCAGCCGAGCCCAGCCGCTAATGGCTCACCTGGCAGAGCTGCTGCCAGTGGCCAAGGCAGCCCTTGCCAAGCCCAGGCATGGCTGGTGATGAATGGAGAACACATGCAACAAGTCTGGCCACAGCTAAACAGCCTCAACGCCCTGGATGGGAGCCAGCAGAGGCGGCACCACGTGTTTTCTGACCCACGGAAACAGGGAGCAAGGTCCTGCATCCCCAGCAAGAGGTTCAGCATCTCTTCTCCCTTATTTATGGGAAACCTCTTCTGCACAAGGTTCATGCTCCAAAGAGATAAATATTCACTGACATAAACCCCCAGTGATACCTGGAATTAGACTGAAACACATCCTAGTAATTTGCAACAGGGCAGGAACTTTTATCTGCTGTAAATTGGAGCAAAAGGGAATGAAGCAGTTCCAGACAGATCTGCTTTGTAGCGGAAATGCCTTAAATGCCCGGAGGAGCACAGTATAAAAATGGGAACAGCCTGATACAAAACCCCTGACGTCAGAGGGACTGTTTCCTCCAGCCTCAGCCAGCTCTAATAAAAATCCACTGAGAAGTTCCAGAAGCAGCATTTACTTTGGAGTCCAAAAGACTTATTCAGAGTCTGCTATAAAAAGAATTTTGAGAACTTATTTATGGGAACTGGTGGTCACCCTGGTGTGCTTCCCAGTGCCTCCTGCTGCTGCAGCCAGACCTACAGCCATGGATGGCTGCCCAGCTGATGGTAGCCAGCCATCAGCTGTGTGCTTGCTCTCAGTCCCCTGCTCATGGGGGGAAAGCAGCAAAATAAATTAATAAAATGTATTTCCTGGAAGCTGCAGTAATAATTTATTTCCACCAGAACTGCAGTAGGTAAATTCCCCATACAGGGGTTATTTCTGTCTTATCACATCACCCCGCAGAGGGTCACAGTCGCCTTCCATGTGTCCTTTGTGCATGCCCCTGGGCAGATTCAGTGACACAAGGGCTGTTACATCTCACAGCTCACTCTGCTAGTCTCAATCCTGGCTGTTTTCATCATCTTTACATCCCCAGTCCTACTCTGAAAGACTCAGCTTGCTTACATTCAACCCAGGCCTGAACATTTTCCTCCCCACCTCAGGGAAGGACACCCACTGGGAGACAGATGAGCTATGTAATGGCCTCCTGACATTTTTGCAAGGCAATTTGAAAGGTGAAGAAGTAAATAAAACCCTCCTGCCTGGGGATGTTTCTCTCTGCGGTGGTTTGCACTGCCTGGCTGGCTGCAGGCTCCGTACCGGGGAGGAGCTCCCTGCAGAGCACACGTGTGCACACACTCAGCCTGTACCCTGCCCACAGTCCTCCACAAGAAACCAGGCCAACTTCCAGAGTATTTATAGCTCTTGAAAAAGAGCCAGAACCGTGTCTCCAAGTGGATGCACAATTTAACATTGTGCAAAGTCATTAAGCCTCACAACACCGACTGCACAGCCCTGATCTGGTAATGGGGAAGGCAGCTCCTCACCACATTTATTTAGATTAGATAACATAATTGCAGGCACCCTAAAATACCTGTGAAATCCCACTGATCCCAAACACAGAGGCATAAATGACAGAGGCAATGACAGAGGCATAAATGTACTTTTAAAGTTTAGCACAAGCCTCTGCTGATGGCAAAGAATCCAGTGGCAGAGATGTGAATTTACATTTTCATCACACAACAGTTCTCTGCTCCTCCCTTTATCAGAAGGAAATATTTTACAGTTTCTCATTTTAATTCTAACTCCATTTTAAAGGAGTTCCAGCCCTCTGACACATGCTATCCCACATGCAGAAGGCCTTTGCAGACAGCCCCAGCAGTAAAGGGGGATAATGTTGATGGTCTAAATTAAAATAGTTCTCTTTTACCCTTGGACTTTCTTTAGCCTGTCTGACGGAGGAGATTAAGGAAGTAAAAGTTCACAAACGGATGATTTGCCAAGGGATTGCCACAGGTTAGCTTTTATTTAAAGCTTTCTCAAGCATCTTATCTTGCTGGGCTTTAAAGCTGAACAGTCACCTTGGCACCCACCTCTGTTTTCTGAAGTGTAGTTATAAAAATGGCTGGGGAGGCCACTTGAGCTACCAGGACACTGACAGCCTGTGACATTGCTGTGCTAACGAGGGCAGATAATCAGCAGGCAGTGAGGCAGCCATCACAACCAGGCTGAAATGTGAGGTCTGTGCACTACTGTCCTGCTTCCAAGAGCCTCTGGATCCAGCAGATCCCCAATTTTCAGCTACACAAAAGTGGCTTTTTCCATCTCTGGACTGTAACACAATCTTGAAATATGAAGTAAATATATCAGAAATATCTCCTTGGCTCTGCCAAGAACCTGAGTTAGAAGCTCCACATCCTGGATTCCTTTAAGCCCCTTCTCAGCAGCACTGCATCCCGTCCCATGGGACTGTGTGCAGCACCACGGGGGATCTTTAAAATTTGACCAAGGATATCTGTGCCCACTATTTGCACTCTCTTTCTCCACTCCATTTCCATGCACATCTTTCAAAAGTTACTGGATGAAGAGTATTATTTCAGTTCCAAGGATTATTACTGCTGGTTAGGTTAGATGTAGTGTCACTGAACTCACTGAAGCTCTACCAGAGAAAAATCTCACCTGAAATCACCCATCTGGGCTTCTCAGCAAAGCCATTAATTCAGCCAGACCATGGGCATCTAACTCCAGGGCCTCTCTTGCACCCTAAAGGCTTAAAGCACCTCTGTGAAGGACCGACAAAAAGCCATGCCAAAACCTGCCAGCACGAGAAGGGAACAACTCCCAAGCAGACCCTGTTAGCTCTGTAATAAATGTTGTTTCCCTTAACATGTTCACTGCAGTCTTAGCAGACAGCATTTCATCACTGCCCACCACAACTTTAACAAAAACAAGTTCTTTTAATTAAAAACTGGCTACAAATCCTGAAACCCCAAGTGATGGACAGACAGACAGATAGACAGACATTCTGACTGAAGGGCCCTCAGTTCCATGGCTGTGCTACTTTCTGACTCTGCAGCAAAGATCTGTCTCCTGAGTGGAGAGAAGCGAGAATCATTTGATGTCTGTAGTTATCTGCCACTCAGATGCAAGCCATTCCAAGTGATTCCCAGTACCACACTCTGAAGCTCTGTCCCTGCCACAAGGGGCTGTATGCATCCCATCTCCACACATTTACAGTGTGTAACTGGAGTTGCCTGGTAATGCTCTACATAAGGGCTTGAAAGAACATTATTGACAGCATATTGCTTAAACTGGGTGAGCAGCTACTTCTCAACCTGTTTTCAACCTCATAATTCAGCAGTGTCCAAATTAATTTTATGATAATCTCATGCATCAATAAATTCAACTCACAGGTGGCTGACAGAACCCAAGATTTTGAAAATTATGTGCATTCCCCTTCAGGGAACAGACAAGAGCAGAAGCAAAGGCTTGATTGCAGCCTGTGTATTTTTAGACACGATAATTAAACCTGCCACATCATTTTAGATAGATGGCTCTGCAACTTTAATCCCAAGGTGCTGCCTTTCAGAGGGATTCCTGCGGGAGTCAATTATATTTTGTTTGCTTAGTGTTAACAGGTGGTACCTGCAACTCTAAACTCTGGGCATGGAAACTAACATCCAAAGAGCAAATTCCATTCACTTTCCTAAAACAACTGCAATTGCAAGCAAACATCCAAAAGCCTCCTTGAGATAAATTACCTTTCCCAAACTCCAGAAATATAGTTTTCCCATCTATCCAACTGCTGGTCAAGCCTGGCTCAAAGAAAACTAGGATTGGTTCCCCATTTTCTCCCCAAACTCTCACTGCTTTCAGTTTCCTATAGAATCACAGACTGGTTTGGGTTGGAAGGAACCTTACAGACCATCTTGTCCCACCCCCTGCCATGGGCAGTGACCCCTTCCACTATCCCAGGTTGCTCCAAGCCCTGTCCAACCCAGCCTTGCACACTTCCAGGGATGAGACAGCCCCAGCTTCTCTGGGCAATCTCTGCCAACATCCAAGCCTTCCCTCAGAGCCCTGGGAAACTGCTGAATTATCTTGATCAGCAAAACTTCAGAGAGGCTGAGGAACCTTTAAAATAGAGATGGACATCTCAGGTGTGACACTTTATGAACATCATTGAAGCTCTGTATCAACTAAGCTGGAATATAGGCCTGGCAACCAAAACTACAATAGAAAAAGGGATTTGTGGGATTTTTGTCTTCTTCCTCCACAGAGGTCCAGTAAAAGGCACAATGTCCCTTGTGACCATGGTCTGCCGCAGGTACCACACAGCCCTTTTGTGGATGTTGCATTACAGTTTCCCTGTTGCTTTCCCGCTGACACAGAAAGATGGGTGACAGAATGTAGGTGACAGGATCACTGCCCAGGGATACCTCTTCCTTTCCAGAGCTCTCTTTTTACCTCCCAAAGGTTTTTAGCAATACAGGTCTATCAGAAAGCTGGCCAAGGTCACCCCTATCAGCAAGTCATCTGGGCTGATTTATAAATGATGACAAACAACCCTTTCAGATCCAGAGTCCAAATACCCCAAGAGGCTATTTGAGGAAGGGAAAGGAGATTTGGAGCACAAGCATCATTATCTTATCAGTTCTGTTGTAATTCTGACAAGCTTCCTTTCTTAGGGTTTATTTTACCAAGGTTTCTCCATACTTAGACCTCAGTTCTGCATCATTTTGGTTGTATATCAAAGGGTGAGTCAAAAGCTTCATCAAGTGGGAAGAGAGGTGCATACGTGCAAAAATAAATGTCAAGTCCTCTGTACTTCATTGACTTTGGGATCTGAGTGGCATGAAAACGCAGAACAAAACTGTGGGGGTAAAGCCCTCAGCCAGAGCACATCTGTCTTCATACTAAGATTCCCACAGGGAAAGCTGAAAACCCCAGGAAAGATGTCATCCAAATTTAAATCTTAAAAAGAAGAATGAGAGTGAAACTGCAAGTCCATTTCACCCATAATATGATTCCAGGCCAGTTCCTGGCTCTCATTTATTATTAACACTGAAGAGTGAGGCCCACACCATTGAGGTTCACTCCATTGAATGGACCTGGCTTAGATTTTAAGGACTGAGCCACTTTTCTGTTCTGCACCTTAATTGAAACAGAAATATCATCTGAAAGGTGCTCCTTTGAATTGCTTTCTCTGTCTCTGGTGGAAGGGCACACACTCTATTGACAGACGGAGCTTATTTAATTTAATAATAGCTGATTTTAATCAGACTTAGAGTTCATAGCAATTAACAATTAAGTTCTCAGTTTCTGCAGAGGTCATCAGTGGTGTCTCTGGCAGACAGCTGGGTGAGAGGTGGGGGGTGCAGGGAGGTGGCAGCCAACCCAGCCTGGCCTGTGTTCCTGGATCAGGGAACACCCCACATTCCCTGCACCCTGTTTGAGGACAGCGAGGCTCAGAAATGGTCAATTCAGTGAAAAGGGCTGCCCTCACCCGAAAACATCCTGCACTGGGGTGGTTTCCTGAGCACACACTCCCGACAACCCACACAGGAAACTGAAGCAACAAATCTCTGCAGTGAAAATGAAACTTTCCAAGTGCTTGTGAGTTTTAGCTGTTTGTATGTTTATATACAGCATCCTGCACCCAGGTTCACGCTTCAGAGTCAATGGACACCTGAGGCCACACTTAACCTGCTCAACGTGCCACCGACAGACAGCACAGCTAGAGACAGAATCAAGAAAAGGAAGCATGAGAGTCACACTTCTGCACTGAAAAATCCCAGCAGACTTTGTGGAACTGCTAAAAAAAAACCCCTCACAAGCTACAGGTGTTTTCAGAAGCTGAGCAATTCAAACCCAGAGGTCAATTTCTCAGAGGTCTTAGCAGCAGTGGCCAAGTGACTGCCTAAATAATCGCATCAGTTATTGTCCTGCCCGGTCCCTTGACACCAACTTCTCTCTGGTTTGAATAACTTCCCAATATACTTCTGCTGTTACAGTTCAATGAAAAGAAAACTCACCAAAATTCAAAACCAAGGAGGCAGCTTTTGATATAACAAATGACAGAAATTACTGTCCCAAAGAGAATATGACAAAAACCAACAGTGAGGACTGTACATACCATAAATTTTCTCCCTCTTTTCCCACTGCATCAATAATGTTAAGATTAATGTTCACAAATCTGCGTATTTCAAATGCCTGAGGATGAGGGGAGTTGTAAAGCTGACGTGTATCTTTGCCAAGTCTTTGATTCCTGCTTTATACCTCCAAAAGCTTATGGAAGATGTAATACAAAGCTCTAGATGGCAAAGTGCATTCTATTTTTCCAGCATTCAACACAATTCAAAGCATAAAAACAAAGCACCAGGTGGCATTTTCCCCTAAACTAGCAGCAAAAGGAAATCGTATTTCTGCTGCCTTGGTCCCCTTCTGGGAAGACAAGGAGGTGCTGTTGTCCCATTAAGCTGCGTGTCCACCCTCTCAGATAAGGCCAGCTCGCCTCTTGAATTTGCATGTGAAAATTACCCTGCTCAGCTCTGGAAATGATGCTCGTAGGTGTAAAGAGAGGAGCTTTGCTGCTTTGAAGTTTGCAAGGCAGCAAGGATGAAGGCAGGAATTAACTCAATACCAATTACAGCTCCTGGTCTCCTCCACATCAGACTTTTGAACACAGCACAGAAACACACTGAACAGCCAGGTTACACTTCTTTTTGCCATCCAAAGCCCTCAAAGAGAGGAGACGAAAGCTCTGTTTGTTCCTGGAGCCCAGCCTTTCCTCTGAGCTGTCTGTTACTGACTCAGGCTTGTGTTGGAAGAACACATCTTCAGAGAAGTGCCAACATCAAACACACCCGAGATTTTACAGGTACACACATTGAGGCCTCTCTGTGAAGTGCTGTTTCCCAAAGAAAGCACGACCAGGGAAAGCACTGGAATATTTTAATAGTAAGAGGGGCACTCACATTCTTCTCTGGGCTGCTACAAAATATGGGCTAACCTTTCTCTTTTTAATTTTCTGTTGCTAATGGCTTCTTAATTACCATCACAAAGTTGTAGCTTGGATCCTCCACCAGGAAATCACTTAAGCATGCACTTAACTCTTTCTTCATTAAAACAAGCAAACAAACAAAAAAGCTTTGCTTCACACCATTACTGAAATACCTAGTTGTGCTCTTCCCCAAAGAGGGGATCCAGTGCCAAAACCAACCCTGAAATCCACCATCTCTGGAGCAAAAGGCAACAGTTAAAGGCACAACATCTCTGGGCAGCAGAGAGGAGAAGGAAACACATCCCCAGGCTGTGAGCTGGATTCAGTCTCACGCTGGGTAGCTGTCAGGTGGACCTTGTTGGTCCCCCTACCCAACCCACACACTCTTCTACAGGGCTCAGAAACTTAATATTAAGAGTCTTGGCCAGGATGCACCTCACTTTCTGAACTTGCTGTCCTATTTTCTTGAGTACCTCTGCATTGCTCCAGAATGAATACCAATCTTCTGGTGCTCTCTCTACGTGATAAATGCCACTCAAATAAGACCACCTGAAAAATAGCTCAGAAAGGCTTTGGCATTTTACTCTCCAAGACCCTCAGTTGTCAGTGCACCTTCAACTGAGACTTATAAACACACAAAGAATTATGTCTCAAGTAGATGAAAAAAAATAAAATCATGCAGAAGGAAAACAAAATTATTCCTCAATATTTTAATAATGATCAGAGAAAAAAATGCACTGAAACACTGCCCAAAATCTGGAATAATCTCCATAAACTGACCACTTGCTGCTTTCTACTTTGTTCAGTGTTTGCTCTAACCCATCCCAACGTCCACTCTGAAGTCTCTTTTGGAAAAATCATTCCTGGAGGATTAGATGGCTTCTTGCTGGCACCCACCTGTCTTCTTGGCCATTATTTGCCTATTTGTTCTCATGTTTACCTTTGATGTACTCCTGACAGCAGCCAGAGTCAGGCCCAAATGTTGATGAGTTGAACAAGATGAGCTCTTTTGATCTTCCCATGCAGGCTTAGCAATTCCTGCCAGATAAGGACTTTGAAGGTCACACCAGGATGGATGTGAAGCCTGTGCCTCATCCAGATGTGTCTCTTACAGCCCCCAGCTACACCAGCAGGATATTTGGGTCATGGGTTGTGGAGACTTATGACCACTCACCCTCTGAGTCCTGGCTCTGGTATCTAAGTTAGTGATCACCTATCAGCAGCAATCTTTAAACAGGGTGTGGAAATAGGAGGTTAAACTGAACCAAGGGCAGATAACAGAACAGAACCATGGTAAATTCACAAAGAAAGGAACTTAAAAGAGTCAGGCTGAGCATCCAGCTTAAAATCCACACTGACACCTACTGAAACTCTGACAGCAGAAAGCCTTTTTCCTTTGCTTGCAGAATAGCACATTCAGAGAGCTCTCAAGGCTGAAATTCACTTCTTCAGATTGGCTAATTTGAGTTGGCCCATTAAGTATTCCTGAAAGAGCCTTAGATAGTCAACTGTAATCTAGAAATTTTCTGTAGGTAAGGCTCCAGCAGGAATCCTTGAAATAAACCACAGTAAAAAGATAAAATGATCATCCATAATAGAATCACTCCATTCGACATAATAGAAAATAAAGCATAATCAGTGATGTGAGGAGGGACACACTGTACTAAGCACCATGCATTACTCATTCTCTTCAAGTGATCAAAATTGCCAGGATTCTCTCATATCGA
This sequence comes from Phainopepla nitens, assembly GCA_013400175.1. Taxonomy (NCBI): domain Eukaryota; kingdom Metazoa; phylum Chordata; class Aves; order Passeriformes; family Bombycillidae; genus Phainopepla; species Phainopepla nitens. The sequence goes on along the minus strand of VXBQ01009269.1, from coordinate 363,336 downwards.
GAGACCAAACAATCCCATAAAGAAACTGCTGAATATCAAGAGTGAGATTTATCTCTATCAAGAAAAACACCTTGGCAGCATTAGAGTTTTGCAGCCTGAATCTTAAAGGCTGCAAGACAATATTCAAAGGAACAATTTTTGATTCGATGATGGCCACGAGTGAGTCCCATTACACCTCTAAGGCAGCTTCCCAGCCTCCAGGCCTCACCAGAGGAGCATTACTAGAACATGAGAGAATGAGGAACATTAAGCTCAGAGTGAGAGTAAATCTACCTGATGTATTGTTAAACTTGTCAAGCCTTTGTGATGAATCCCGGGTACCTGGCCCCGAGCGCGCGCCGCCGTTGTCAGAGAGCAGCTCTGGTGGCAGAGTTTGCTCTCCCTGCCTTTAGCACAGTGAGTCTTGTTAGTGAACTAAGCATAACTAATGCTTTGTGTAAGCACTTGGGTGTATGATTTGAGTGCTTAGGAATTCAATCTCCTGAACAAACTGGCTTTCACACCTGTACCTGTGGTAGCTACTTAGTCAAGCCAGCAGCGGCTAGGCAGTGCTGGGATGTCACGTTTTAAAGGAGAATTCCTCTGATGTCATTAAGTGAGCCTGAGTAAGACAATACAAAAAGAGGTCTTATTATTCCTAAATATTTCATACTCCAAGCTCTGCAAGTTTGCAGTTGTTGTCCCAAACAGTCAGACCCTGATGTGTTCACCTGTGAGGAAGCTTGCAGAGGGCTGGTGTTCCCGGGAAGCTGTTTAAAGCTGGGTGTGAAAGAAGCAGCAAGGAACAATCCCCCTCCTTCCTCCTCCTTCTCCTCCTCCTGAGAGCAAATCAAACATCTAATTGAGAGAGCATCCTGAAGCACTTGGGTCACTTCAGTGTTGAGCAAAAGCTTATTCCAATATCAAAGTGACTGTGTGTTCCTGTTCCTTAAAGAACTGTAAGCAGTAAGCAACAGGGGATATAAGAAAGTCTACAGAACCTCTGATTAAGCCATGAGAATCTGCAGGATCTACTATCAGAGATAACTTAGGGCCTGATTTTCCCACTGTATGGATGCCTTCAGGAGCTTAAGCCACCAGCACAGCTCCACAGTTTCTTCACAGTAGAATAAATTTTTCCTCAGCACATGTGAAAACTAGCACTGGAAACACTTTGTTATGTTGTTAGAGCAAAGCTTGAAAGTCTTAAAGGTCTTGCCAAAACTGAGGAGAACCAACAGATTTTCAATCCAAATATGAATTTCTCCCAGAGTTTTGGTAACAATGGCTGCAAAAACACGAGGGTTATTGATATGTTAGAAGCCACAGACCTACCTAAGAATGGTCATAGAGGAATTAAAGATTTCTTCCCCCAAAAAAGGTGATGAGACCAATAGCCCAGTTGAAGATGAAATCAATCTGCCTAGTGCAGGCAGCACGGGCAGAAGAGAGGAGGAGCTGGAGACTTCTCACTAACTTAGCAGAGACCTGAAAATACAGCACAGCAGAGAGGAAACAGCCCAGGAATCCTGTGCTCAGTTTTGGGGCCCTCATTGCAAGCAAGGCATTGGGGTGCTGGAGGGTGCCCAGAGTAGAGCAACAGAGATGGGGAAGGGTTTGTTTAGACTTGAGAAAAAGAGGCTCAGGGGAGACATTACCACCCTCTACAACTCCCTGAAGGAAGATTGTAGCCAGATGGGGATTGGCCTCTTCACCCAGGTAAAGAGGGACGGAAGAAGTGGTCTCAAGTTGTGCCAGAGAAGGTTTAGATTGGGTATTAGGAAAAATTTCTTCACCAAAAGGGTTGTAAAGCATTGGAACAGGCTGCCCAGGGCAGTGTTGGAATATCATTCCTGGAGGGATTTGAAAGGTGTGCCTTAAGTCACTTGTATGAATTACCCCCAAATCTGATCATCTCATAGTCTTTGATGCAAGAACTGTCAAACATTCCTGTAAGGTGGGAAAATGATGGCTTGCTAACAAGAAAAGGAAGCAGAGAGATGGTCATGCAAGACTTTCATCAAAATCAAAATTTAGCAATGCAAGTCTGCCAAAAGACAGGGAGAAGCAATTCTGTTGGTTCCCTCAAACAAGGGACTGTTATTGCTCCCATCTGGAAAATAAGATGGATTATTTATGCAGAGTTGCATTTATTTGTCGTGAGGTCAGAAGCTGACAACAAAACAAAGATTAAAAAACCCAAAGCTGTTCCTCTGCTGCTCTTCCACCCCCCTCAGCACCATGAAGTCTCCTGCTCTGCTTGTGCTGTGACACCTGACAGGCCCAGAACCCCTCTTTGTGATTTAGCTCAGGGAGGGGATGCTCATGTTTTACATCAGGCTGTTGAAATTAATCCCTGTTTTCTCATCCTTCTAATGCACGGCAGGGCTCTCGGATCGATTCGCCCCTCCCCGGCCGGGAGCAGGAACATGTTCCCAGTTCCGCTTGGCTGTGTACTGCTCTGCAGTGAAACAGGAGCCTGTCACCCTCTTGTCATGCTAAGAGAATAATATAATTTAATCTTCCCAGGCAGTTTAAATGAAGCTGCTCTACCCTGAAATAGATACATGGGTGTACAACATGCAAGAGACAGATCCTTCAATAAACACGTTACCCATGTCTCTCACACGCGGGAGTGCTGGAGATGGCCAGGGTTGTGCTTCCCCAGCACAGAAAGCTGCCATCACATGTGAAAGGGACCAAAATGCTGTTTGTCTGTGCCACTTTGGGAGGTCAGACTGATCTGCAGATTTTAATTTCCAAGCCTCTCCTTTGGCAGAGGCCACTGAACACGACTCCCCTGTCACTTCCTCACAGAGGACAGATTATTTTCCTTCTCTCCATGCCCTCAATAAGATATTTTCCACCCTCCAAATTCCTCCTGTACATAATGCCAGCTGTTCCAAACTCTTTCCATTGGAGTACTTCCACTTATTTAAACACAGGAAAAATTTTGTGGTCTGCTCTCATCACATGGTGACTCCTCATCCCAATCCTGTTTGATCATCCCTATCCCTGTCCCCCCCCTCACTGCTTTGCTGTGCTGGGAACTGGGAGCACAGCTTCACCATGGGGGCAAGAATGCTCACAGTGAGAAATCATTTCTAGTAGAGAAATAAAAGGCATAAAATATTAATTCACGGGAATCTGGAGTTCAGAAGGATTAGATTTGTACTCGGTACATGGCTTCACATAGATAAAATAAACTGAGCAATCCACCTTTTGCTACCCTGCACCTGTTATGCAAACTTAATTTCTGTAATTATAAGTACCCACACCTATCACAGAAAAACCAGCTGGTGTGCAGAGCCCCTGGCCTGTCCCCTGTGCCAGACAGTGGGCTGAGGTTCCCAGCGGGAAAGCAGGATTTTGCAGAGCTAGTGAGCTCTGACCATCCCTTGCAAGAACATACTTGCCACCAGTCTGGGGGCTTTCTAAAGATACTGTTCAAATGTCATCAAAAACCCCTACTGCAATTTCCTTTCACTTCAGCCTATAGCCAGAAAACACACTTGTCCTCTCCTGAGGAAGAAACAGAGCTGCAATCAGTTTGAAAAACACTACATATTTCTGAGTTGGAAAGTGTAATCCCCCTTTAAGCAAATACCTATTTTCCACTACTCTAACACACACTTGGTGACAACACTTAGATTTGGAAACAAACTCCCCTTGCCACCTGAGAGATGTAGTTTGTGAATTTGGTTACAACAGGCCAACAAATGGTGGGTTCTCAATACCAGTGAGACCCTTGGAGCAATCAGTGGCTTGTAAAAGAGTGTTTCTACCTGGTGCTCAGTGGTTTGGGGGCTTTTATACATTTGTAAGTGATTTTTGCATTTGTGGTCTTGTGGGACAAATAACACTGCTGGAACCAAGCAGCATGACTAAGTACAACACAAACTTCTTTGCAAGTCTCTTCTGGCACAGCTGAAAATTCACCTCCAACGAGGCAGCTGTTACACAGAGCCCTTGGGCAGCTCTGGAATGAAGGCCAGGCACAGGCTCAGCTGCAAGAGCTGAAGTATGAGAGTAAATAATCTCTCTGGGGATTAAAACAGATTGCTAACTGCAGAGAGCCTCCCGAGGCAGTTTTAGGGACAAGTGACCAGGGCAATTGCCCAGAGCCATAGCCAATGAGACAAAGTGCTGGTCACTCAGGAGTGGTACCTGCTTTCCCCACAGACCAGCATCAATTCAAGCCTACAGGTAACTCCATCTAATTAAAACCCATTTTCTTCTACTGGATGTTTCCTGATCACGGGCAGGACAACATCCCCATCCAACAGTGACAAAAGTCCCTGCTAGATGAGTGACATTTGCACAGCTTCTCTCCCCTGTGGAGTTCAAGCATTGAAGCCCACAGCAGACAATTGGAGCACTTACTCTGGCATCCTGTATATCATCACCTCCTAAAAAATCTCACAAATCTTGTATGGGGGCCAAAGCCCGTACGTGGGAAAGCTCCTCTGCAAGAGCAGCCCCAAATATTACAACTCCCATTCACACTGCTGACATCTGACAGGCTCAGAAGTGATTCATGGAGGTGGTTGAGGAGAGAGAAGGGTCTGCTAAAGTGGGTCTTGATCTCAACTCCTTTGAAGAATGAGCAGTGACAGCAACACTAAATAAACAGCTTAGCAAGTGTCTTAGGTTCTGCCCTGCAAAGCCCTGGGAGCTGCAGGTGTGGGGCATGTCAAGTCCTGGGACATGCAGTCCCAAATGGAGGGTGCAGAAACCTGGGCACACATCTCTGCCCCACATAGCGAGAGACAACTGGGGGGAAAGAAGAGCAAAGAACTAAAAAAAAACGTGCTGCTCTGGGGCTGCCAGTCCTTTGGAGGTTGCAAGATGTTGGAGATTCAGTGCATGGAGATTCACAACCCCAGTGGCTCCAGCATGGCCCTATGGGGTGCTATTGCATGAGCTGTGCAATTGTCAGGGCCACGTTCAAACATGCTCTCTCTGCTCAGCCATCAGAGTGTTCACAAACAACAGAGCAGGCACAGTGCAGGAATACAGGTTATAGCCCAGCGCTGAAGAGATGGTCATGGAGCCAAAGAAGAATGAACTGCAGCAGCTCTGTTCTTCTCCATCCATCAGTAGATGGCCTCAGCTGCTGAGCTGTGGGCTCTCAGCCTGCCCTGCTCACACAGGGAGCTCTGTTAGTTAAATCTCAATAAAGAGAATCTCAGAAAACACAGCAAACACTGTTCCAGCTCCAGAGCATGATGAGGACAGTCAGCTCCCAATACAGAAGATGCTTCATGACTTTCTGGTCTTCATTAAATTGTCACCCAAAGCCAGAAATTTTCAGGCAACACACCATGTCAGTGGCAGATCTCCTTGGCTGAAATTTCCTGTAAACTCCCAACACATCACAGTGAGTCCATGGGCATGGATTTCAACAGCACTACTCTATGGGAATCCTGCTCTCTTCAGGCTTTGATAGCAAAGCTGAGCTTCCAGGACCTCCATGGGAAGGTTGAGTACATGAAAAAGCAGGAGTACACAGGAGCTGAGAGCCTCCAGGTGTGACCCTAATGGAGCCATGTGGCACAGACCATCCCTGGGCACCCCATGGCCTTTTCTCTCAGAGGATTTATGTTCCAGAAGTTCTGGGCTTTTTTCCCCTCAATCTCAACATTTTTGGGTTTGAGACTTTTCTACACTTTTGGCTTCATTTTGTGATAAAAATCAACTTTCAGAAGAAACAGGTGAAAGTATCACCAAGAAAAACATTTCAAAGACTCTGACATTTTTCATGGCAAGACATTTGTAAGGTTTCCACTGGACTTAGGGGCAAGCATTCTTGCTGGACTTCTCAAAGGAGAAGGAATTCTGCATTTCAGACAGTCCAAGGCAGAGGACTCAACCCCAAAAGACTTTGTAGCCATTATAGAAAAAAAAGTAAGCAGAGTTAATGATTGATAGAGCTGATGAGATATTGATTTTCAGAAGGAAAAATATTGCCAATTCTCTAGCCTCATCCTGCTGACACACAAGAAGCTGTATTAATTCTCAATAAAATTAAGAAAAGAATGAGGTGCCTTTTCTATGAAAAAGCCTGTAACTACAATAGATACTGACCATGAATATAAATGGGAACATATACAAAATTAGGCCAGGCAAATTAGCCAGTGCTAAAAGCTTGGATATAGCCTGCACATGCCAAATATGACTCTGGAGAAATCTTGTAATTGCTTTAAGGACAGGCTTAAGATACTGTAAGTAAAAGCCATTGAATATGTCAGCAAAGTACAAGCAGGCAGCTACAGGAATATCATCGTGGAGAAAATGCTTCTTTCCATCTCCATCTAGTGGGTCTGATGAGCCATTGCTTTATCCACGATGCTCTTACAGCACCACACGAGGAGATTTAACCTCCTTATGTAACAAGCCTTTTGGTCCCCTAATTCTTTCCCCATGGCTTTCTGCTGTTCCCCCAGCTGCATCTCTCTCCCTGTCTCTCTGTTCATCATAAAAGAGTGATTCTCTAAGTTTCTCCATTTTGCTTAATAGAATTCATTGCACATTTAGGGCCATTTTACAGTGAGATTTACAGCAATGTCACCAATAGAGAATATTGTTGTAAAATAACGGTGGACAGCATTATAAAGTAGCAATAAAATCAGCAATAATGCACAGCTGTGTATTTATGTCTGCCACCTGTTCACTTCACTTTCCTTTTTTAAGCCACCTCTAATCAGATCAACCAGTTCAGCAAAGGAATGATCTGGTAATGTCGCACTGGAAAGCAGAGGTCCAAATTTCACACAGACAGGCACAGAGAGAGAGCATTCACTGAGCCCTCATGTACAAGCACAGAGATCATCATCATCATCATCATTACTCAGGAGTCAAGCACCAAATAACCATCCCTACCTGCAATATATGCACAAAAACATACATCCCCACAGAGACATGCACTGTGAACAGATCTGAGCACACATTGTGTACACCTATATCCAGCTAGATTGGCATTCAGCGTCCTAATCCCCACCTCCCAGACTGCAGCCTGTAGATCTCATGTGAGACAAATATTTCTTGGCCATGGTCTGCAGAAAGCTGGCTGGTCTTTGGGATAATTCCACAGTGTAAGAAGGGAAAAGATGTCAGCTCAATATCCAAGCCCTGAATTGTCAGTCAGGGACAGGAGGCTCAGCATATCCCCACCACTGAATGAAAACCAGTGGTCAAAGGGGCTCCAGCCCAGCAGCCCTTGTGTTGGCCGCCAAAGGCTGGTGAATGTGCAAACAGCAAGGCTTAAAGAGATTATTTTGTCCTTTAGTCCAATTTGGACTATCCATGATGGGCTGCACATAGGATTTCAGCTCCAAATATGTCTTCTGCTTAGTGCTGGATGGCTTGCCAAGAGCATCCTTCTCCTTGAGCAAGTGAGAGTGGACTGAGATAGCCACTACTTGCAGAGAGCAGATTTTGTACAATTTGCTTTCCACCTCTGGCAAGCATTTCTACATGCAGCACTCCAAAATAATTGCTGTGAGATCTGTGAACAGCCTGGTGCATTTAGATATCCCAATTTGCTTTATGGATCATTTTGTGATGAACAAGGGCAGAACAGCCACCTTGGGTAACATCCAACCAACAGTGATAAAAGGCAGCCCTGCGTGCTGTGCCACCTAGGAGGGATGTGTGAAAGGCTCTGTCAAAAAACATTTGGATAAACTATCAATAACCCTCCTTGTTCATCTCTGGAATGGAAAGTGCATGGGCTGAATTTTAAATTCGGCCCCATCCTGACAGAGCCAGCCCTGTGGCAAAGCACTGGTGGTGACACTTGGGGCAGTTTTGTTTGGGCTCTGCCAAACACAGCTTTAATGATCTCCTCGGAATTGGGAGGCATTTCTCACTGCAGAGTGTTATTGCAGCATGTCCCCACAGGAAAGGGAATGGGAGAACACTGTGCCTGGATTGCAGCTCTTTTGAACTTCATTTAAGAATCCCAGCATTTTGGTTTCCTTCTAAATATTTGGCATATTTTCATTTTTATCAGAAAACTCCAAATTGTCCAAGTGTAGCAAAACCCAACCTCTTCCAGCCAAGAGACACAGAACAATTCTTAGTGAAACAAGAACGATATCATCACACAGCAGAACGCTGCTTGAAGCCATATTACCCCTGATTTTATTCATTGCTGAGTCACTCACAGAGTGAGAATTAGTAAACACTTTCCTTTCTCTGCTCCTCAATTCTCCCACCCCTGCCCTGGGCATAATGAAGTTTTCTCTACCTCCAAAGCTTCAAGGCTAAGTACATTAAGAGTTGTAAAACATTCTTCCCTCAGCAGCTAGATGAAAAGGATATAGAAATTAAAACAATGTATACGAGATTATTACAATAGGGATGATATGAATCCCCTTGTGGAAGCACTGAAAAGCCACTGGATAAAGTCATTCTGTGATGACCCTAAAGCTATAACAAGCTTCTCATCTCACACAGCTTTTGCAAGGAGTATAATGTGATGGGGGAAAAAAGGAATATCAGGCTTTTGTGGACCGAAGCCTGAAGGCAAATCTTTCCTTATCACAAGTTCTGCAGGTCAAAATGGGATCAAGAATCTTCGTCACTCACAAGCAAATAATTACCCCAAAGGTGAAAGACAAGTAACTGAGGACCCATCCAAATTACACAGAGCTAGCGCAGCACAAAGCAGAAGATTTCTAACATGGTGATCTTTCTCATGGTTATTTGTCACAAGTATCCCTTTATCTGATGGTTTCTGAGGAAAAGAGAAGGATCAATTCTGGCAAAGAAATTTCTACCCTGCAGCTGAATTTTCAAAGCTATGATAGATCATATGGACATTGTACAGAAATGAAGAGGAGGTCAGGAAACACGTGCAGCCAAACAGTTCGTGTTGCATTTGAGATGCATGAAGGATCAAGCAAGGGTAAGCTGGATACTGTGTAGAACTTAACAGGAAAGTACACACTTCAAAAGCACAACCACATTCCTGTCCACAGAGGCACTCAGATTCAAACTGAAGTTTGCATAAAGCTTGTGAGGAGTGTATGTGGGCAAGAAGGGGGATATGGAAATTAAAACTGACAAATTTCTACTATTTAAATGTCATCACTCAAAAATCTGTAGGAGAAAAAATATCAATCCACCTCACTGCCCCTAACAAGGACTTCCTTAATGCAAAAACCTTGATTTT
>VXBQ01009269.1:189926-354153 GCA_013400175.1 Phainopepla nitens | reverse complement strand
TTTTTTTTTTTTTTGTCTTCAAATTTGAAATTATTATAGCCTCTTTAGGTTCAGCCATCTCTTTTCTGCACAAAGTTAGCTCACCAGTGCTGGAGATGTTCAAAGGTACATTAAAAAAAAAAAAAAAACCAATGAAGTTCATTTTTCCATAATCCCTAATCTTTAAGCAGCACTCCTTAGACAGACAGCAAGTGACCTGACCAATTTCAACCACATAATGTACTCGACTCCTGCTCGCTGGGGCCACCTCTTGTGCACATTAGAGCACATTAGATGCACAGCACTGGGGATGAGCAGGGCACCAGAAGATGGCTAAACCATCCACAAAGCATATGATAAAAGGAAATTTAATGCTGAGTTCCGTAGCTGCCGGCACCTGTGACACAGCACAGCTTGTGACAAGATGCTGCTCCAAGTTAGCAAGTCACAGTATTGTCACTATTTTATTTGGCTGCTGCAGAGGCAGCGTTTCAAAGCTGAGGTCAATATCAACCATTTTTAGAAGCGACATCTCATTGAAGAAGAGCAGCTTCACCTGCAAACTCAGCTGCTGGAGTCAGGCCATGAACACACTTCTCCAGCCCGACACCCAAAAGTGGAGGCACAGCTGCAGCTGGAACATGGGCCCAGGTGTTCATTCCCCCAAGCCTCCCAAAGTATTTACTGACACTAGAAGATGGACTGGCCAAGAACAAATGAGTAAATGTTGCACCCTGGGCGTTTTGTCATTCCAATCATGTTCTGAAGGAGCGTGACATCATTCCTTGCCACGGCAGGCGAGACCCGAGGGAAGGAAAGAGCTAACAGCTCACACACACCAAGGACCTGATTCACCCTTGCTTTGCACCAGCTTTCTGTGCCACTGCACTTCAATCAAAACCTGTGTGAATCAGACCTGTGATCTTTATCAGGGATCTTGCTAGCTGGTTGTGTCTCAAATAAAATAAAATATGGAGTTTATAATCGTGCTCCTGTCATCATGGATGAAAACTCAGAGGTGTCTTCAGACAGGTCTGAAAGGGACAGATCTCTCCCTGATGCTGCTGAAGGCAATGGAGTCTGGATCTGCTTTAAGGACTCCAGAGATCTCTTAATTCAGTCACCTTCATCCCACTGTTTAGGTCCTTCTCCACTGCATTTTTTCCGACCTTGTCAAAAGCTACAGGTTTTGTCTTGCAAGCACCACCCAAGGGTCACAGCTTCCTGCATGGATTCAGCTACTGCAAAAAAAGCGTGAGGGTTTCCTTTTTTTCCCCTCTGGTAACTTCTCAGCACACACGGGATTGTCTCCAAGGCCCTCTCCTGCCCTGCAGGGCTGACTATCCTTTGAGCCATTGTCAGAAACACAAGAAATACCTGAAACCATCCTGAGGCAACAAGGAGGAACCTGATAGATTTCAAGGAACCCCACGAATCCCCATTACCAGGCTTGCAGTAGGAACACAAAACCCTCCAAACAGTAAAACTTACAGAAACTTGGTGCAACCCACATCTAAAAAAACAAAGAAAAAGAGCAAGGGACAGGACCACCCAGCAAAGAGAAGGGAACATTTATCTGAGAACTGCTACCAAAAGCCACACACATCCTGAAATGTACCACATGCACCAAGATGTCACCCAGTAGCATGGGCTTGCTGTCATTCCCCTCCCAGATGTAACTGGAGCTCTCAGAAGTCTCTCTCGTCCTTTTCCCATTTGTTGGGAATTTCAACCACATGGAGATCTTGGCCTGATTTGCAGTGTTTAGCTAAGATCTGTCTGTCTGCAAGTGCTATGTCAGGGTATTTGCTGTAGGTATCAGGCAGTTAGTCATCTCTGCTGCTGAGCCTGCAGCAATATTTCTACAACTTCTAAGCCTTTACAAAGAATAATATCTTTTGGCTAATTAAATCAGGATATAATGTAACAAAGGGTTTTTTTTTCCCTTCTCTTCCTTGAGTTTCTGCTTTCATAACCTAATCAGGCATTTTACTGGGTGAAACATCTCTATTAAGTCTCATTTCTCAGCCACATGATACAAAAACAGGATGATAATTGAGGCTGCATAATTGATGTGCGCAATGACAGAATATAGAAAAGGGCTCCATTAGCCAGGTCACATCATTAGCATACATTACGTTCAACAAGATTGCTCTCTTCACCTCCTATTTATTAATGGGTTAATCCAGTCCCATCAGCCTGAATACATCATTGTTTAGGTCTTTTCCTGTAAGATACAGCAGCTGAGTTTGACATTAGAGAAGAATTGCTACCGAGTGCGATAAAATCCCGTAAGTGTCAGCGTTGCAGTGGTGCTGTTTGCAGGAGCCCTTGGCTCCCCAAGAAGCCAAGGATGTCATCAAGTCTGCAGCATCAACATGTCCTTGGCAGCTCAGACCTAAGCAGAGAGGGAGCTCCTTCAAGGACACATGAGCTGTTGCCAGACCAGACCACACGTGGACTCCTTGAATGATCCCACTCTCTAGCCTGTCATCAATTTCCTGTCTGGATTACCACATTTCTCAGGGAGTTTACTTCCTCTTCCACTGTCGTTGACATTTGCTGTTTAAAAAGAAACTCAAAGCTAAAATAATGTTTAAATCTCATATGAGCTCTGCCTCCCTACAGTGGTGAGGATGCCTGGTTACTTCACTGCCTGCCTCTTCGGGTGAACCCCAAGAATTTGCTACAGGGTCAACCACAGCTACCCATCATCCCAAAAGCTCTGGAGAGTTCACATCTGCTAGCAATGATGCAAAGGTAAAAGCCTGGTCTCCCACAGTGCTCTGATAGCCAGTGGAGGGAAATGCTGTTCCTGAAGACAAACAAGAAAAACCTGGTGCAGTGGGGGAGCTTCCTACTTTAGTTATATCATGATGCTAAAGAAACTGGCATTAGAGATTTGGCCAATTTATTTAGGTGCCTTAGAGTAACTGGTATGAACAGCCATGATTCATTTCCTGAGCCTGGGTGTCCAGAGAACTGATGGCCTTAGTGGAATATTTCAACTGTCACAAACAAAAAATTAAATGGGATCCCTGCTCTAGAGCTCTCCAGGCCACTGCCTGCCACTTCCTGCCCTGTGCCTGGTTGCAAAGTCCCTCGGGACTTCAGACCTGTCAGTTCAGAGTCAAGTCCTGTGTCCTTTCCATGGAATTGATGCCCAGTGCCTGGAAGTGTTCAAGGCCAGGTTGGGTGGGGCCCTGATCTAATGGGTGGCATCACTGCCCATGGTGGGGAGGTGAAGTAGATGATCCCTACAGTCCCTTCTTATCCAAATCATTCTGTGATTCTGTGAAGTCTTGGCTGACTGAAATGTTCATTCCTGAGTGATCTTTTTGGCAATAACCTGTGCAGGATGCCCCAAAGTGCTCCCATTTTTGTACCAACCCAGTCCACTGTTTTAGCACATGGAGAGGTCAGTTGTGCTTAGAGCTCGATCCTGCTAGACATTATATGGGTAGATAAAGAAGAGTAAAAAGCAAACACTGTTATTCTCATTTTACACCTCGGTTCAAATAAAAAACCTACATGACCTGTCTAGTCACGTAGAAAGTCTATAAAAGAATCCAACAGGTATTTCTGATTGTAGCCATGCTCCTCACCATGGCAATAATTACCCACTTTCCTCTCCTGGCCTGTCATGCTCCACTCCACCAGGAGCAGAACAGAACCAGTGAAGCCAGGCTTAGGCACGATTCACTTACAGTTCCTTCAGGAAGAAATGTCATAAACTGACATTTTCTAATTCTGGGGCTCTGCAGATGAACCTATTGTGTTGCTTGTCTGAGTGACACCTCTACAACTGAGACTCCCCAGTTAATCATCACTGCCAGGTGCTCTTTGCCAAACAGTGCAGCCTGCTCAACTTCACTGCTTGGAGAGAGGCACAAACCCTTCTCATTCTTATACTCATTCAGAAAATGTCACAGAAAGACTCTGTGCTGGAAGCTGGTGATGCATTGATATATTTACCAGCATATCATCATCAGTATTGAGGCTGAGACATGAGCATAATCAATCTGCTGCACTGGATCTCTCACACACTTTAGAGTTATGTTAATAAGACAGCAGGTTGTCAGCTTTTCTAGTGAAGTACCAGAGTATTTTTTTTTAACACCTAATAGTAGCAATTCAGAGTTCAGAAGATCTGGAATAAAATAAATGCTTGTACCTCTTAAATAGCCTTTCACTCATACTCCTTTTCTCAGAGCTGGTGTGGGATACAGCACAAAATAATTACTCTGGAGACCACTAGAGCAAAGCTCTCATAACAACAAGCAAATGGAGCTTTCCACCTACCCAAGATGCTAAATTAAACCATATAGAGTCCACAGAAGTCCTCAAGTACCACTGTAAAGTAAAAAGGAATTTTTTATAGTCCTGCTTAAATGAAGTGGGCATTGTCATTCCAGCTGGTATAAATAGGGAAAGGAGGATCAAACATTCTCTTTGTTGCTGGACCCTCTCCCCAAGTCCTCAGTCGCAAAATTGATAAACCTGTTTTCCTAGCAAAAAAATTATCCTACATTCAGCTGGGATAAAATGTTTATTTATTTTATATTTATTTTTAATGTGTATCATTTGAATAATTTTCATTCTGGTTTTCAAAGATAGTTCATATCCAAAGCCAAATAAATCCTCACTGGAAATTTTTTCCCTGTCAAAACTCTCTAATGATCAGACACTGTGAAATCACAATCAACATAAAATAGCACCGTCTGATTTCACTTCTCACCCTTTGTGTGTTGATTCAAATCCTGCCTAGCCAGCTGATGGCCAGGGAATTGCCCCAGGGATGCCCAGCACCATCCATGGATGTCCCCAGCACTCCACCAACACCCAAACTGCAGGCCCTGCTCTGGCTCACAACAGGATTACTCAGCAAATTCTGGCTGATTTGCATGGCAGGAGGCCCTGACTGAAAAAATTTATCATCTGGAGATTTGGCTCCTCCTAGGAAGGGCAGATTGGGGTGCTAAGTGCCAGTCCTGGGAATAACCATATCCCTGACAGCACTGTCTGCAGCAGAGAATCAGGGAGGCTGGATGCACAGCTCCATCTGCCTTCTGCCCTCTTCTGAAAGGCACAAGCAACCAAGACTATTTCTTTTCCCAAGGGCACAAGATCCCATGGACTCCCATCCTGGAGATGTCTATAAGGAACTAGGGTTTCTTACTGCCACACTGAGTCAGGTTTCAGCCCTAGGAGGGTGGTTTTAATCTCTGGTAAGGTCAGCACAGTTTAGTGAGGAAAAAAAAGAGAAAGGAAGGGGCTCTTTTAATTGCATTAATTATGATACATTCTCTTTTGTTTCTGATGACTGTTGCATTTTAGGATCCAGGAATGGTATCACTGAATTTTAATCAGAGATCTGAACAAGCTACTGAAATATGATTAGTTCTTCTATCTGACACTGTGATTACTGCTTAGGAGACATCTGCTGCTGCATAAAATCAAATCTTGCCTTTCTGTCTTCCATTGTGACAATGCCAGAGCTTTTCTCTTTTTTTTCAAGGAGGTGGAGATGATCTCAAGGAACACACCAGGAAGGCAGCACGGCCCAGCCTTTGGCTGCGGAGCACTCGGACACACCCTGTGATGGTTTTTGCCCTCTGCCAGACCCCTGGGCTGACAGATTGCCCATTTTCACAGCGGGGGCACAGCTTTGTGTCTCCCTCTGTGAGCATTTGCATGCGCAGGATGTGGCCCTTCCCTGCACTGCAGTGGGGCTGCCAAGCCTTCCCATTGTCCCTGTGACACCTGGTGGCAGGAATCGCTCGAGCTGCCTCCAGCTGGGTCCCCACTCCTTCAAAACAAAACGTGTCCCTCTCATCTGTGCAGGTGAAAAGGCCTTTTTCAGGATGGCTTCATCAGAGGGCAGATGGTGGCTTTAGGGTATGCCTCAAAAGGCTGATGGAGTGAGGTGCTGCTCTCAGTCCTGGGTGAGAGCAGCACTCAGCACCTTGCAAAGACACAATCCAGAAACTGAAAGCTGCAGCAGAGCAGGGAAGAGAGGGAGAGAAGAAAAAGAAAAAAAAAAACCACAGGAAAGACATAAAGAAAAAAAAAAAAAGTAATATTTTTCACATCTGACCTCAAAGCTGCTGGGACTGCTGTGAGGTATTTTTCCCACTCAGTCTGCTCTAAAAGGCTATGGGCATCAAAGAGAAACCATTATAAAATATCTGTCTTCCACTCGCCTGCATTTTGCCTGTAATAGGTCTCCCACTTACGCTGTTATTTTTTTCCCCCCTCATCTCAACACAGAACAGAGGATGGCTGCTCACCAGGCTCATTAATATGCATAAAGTGCAGTATAATTAGTTGCCACAGGTAACCCTTCTATAACTGTGTGAATTGAGCTAATGTGCAAATATACGAAGCACTGCAAGTAGGACGGTATAAGTAAAAGTCCCCCATTTCATAAAAGGAAGTATTTGAATAATATGCAAATGCACTGGATGTTATTAACAGGATGTCAAGGTTTGACAGTCCATGTTATTGTGGAAATAAATGAGTTTTGACACAAATAACTTAGATATGCATTGATTTTTTGAGCAAACGTTGTAATGAGATGTTATGTATTGTAGTGCAGGTTTATACAGATTTTGATGACTATTAGGGGAAAACATAACAGTGGATCAATTATTAATGTATTCATTAATATGCTCCAATGTGTAACAATAATTATTTTCTTTCTTTCCCCCCCTCCCTTCAAAATGCAGTTCCTCTTGCATTTTTAATATACCTGCTTGAAAGTATATGGAGCAGAGTCAATACAGCATTCAAATCACAGGCATCGGGGAAGATGAACTGTACCTAACCACTGCTGACAAACACTGCCCAAATGCTCCTTATACCCTGCATTTCTTCATTATAACTCCCTAGAGGAGACATTAGCTTCTGTTCTTTCAAGGAACCCCGTTTACATACTGAAGCTCCTCGTCAGGTCAACAGTTCCTAATGTTGGTCAGTGAGCTTATGTGAATTTCCATTGTGCTGGCATTTGCTCCTGAGAGGCACAGGGAAGAAGCATCCAGAAAGCATTCAATGCCTAAGGACAAACATCTGCTGAAATGGCTTGCTGGCCAAGTTCACCAACAGGGGAATCTGCAGTTGATCCATTCTGCTGAACCTGCCAGATGTCCCTGTTTTGTGCCATCTCGTCCTGATTTCTAAAAGGATTGTCATCCAGTCCCAGTAGGTGCTGTGGAGTCCTGCATGGAAGGATGGTCAGAGCCCTGCTCGCTGTTCCCACTGCCACGCTCCAAGGAGTGCTCCAGAGGGCATTGGTGCGTAGAGGGGGACAGGCACGTCAGCATGGGCAGCCCAGCAGCAAGAAATCCTCAGCTGAAGGGGCACAGACTCAGCTCAGCTTGCTTTGGCTTTGCTGTAACACTGGACTTGCACAGTCACCTGCACTGGTGCAAAGATGATGCAGGAGGTGTGGAATCCTCCTTCACCACAATGGCTGCAGGGAGGTGTCCCAAAAGGCCAACCCCTTTTTAAGGAGGGTGATAAATGAATGGGTTTTCATTTCATCAGGGTATTAATTTCTCTGTCACTTGGAGGGGAGGAAAAAAAAAAAAAAAAGGAAAACTTGTCTGCATGGAAAATCCTTCTAATTTGTAGGATCTTCTCTGATATTCTCAGATTAAGATGTTCTGGCCTTAAAAGGCTACACCATAACAGGATCACAGAAGGGAAGCCATATTTCTGGACCAACTTTTTCCCAAACATTTCATAAACTGTAACAAAGCAGCAGTTGTTCTGAAAGATGGCCATCTGAAGAGAACTAGTCAAGCCCCTGAGTCTTCTCCTTGGAAACTGCATCAAGAAAAATTGAATTATTAGGAGGGGTTCAAGAAAGGTTCTTTTCTCAGGTTAATCTGGCACGTACTGCTGAGAGGGTTTGGATTCCTATAAAATATGGGCACAATCCACTCCTTGATCCACCTGAAAATGTACTTTTCAAAACTGCCTGACTTTGCAGGAATATAGGACACAGAAAGCTTAGCCCCTCCAGAAATCTTTCTTGCCACACAGGAGAGACACTCCTTGTTGCTGAGTATATTGTTAAAAGATGCTGGGAGATGCATTCTGGTCTGCAGAGTGGGGAGGCAAGGGAAGATACTCTCCTGACCTTTCTCCAGAATAGATGGGATTTCTCTCACTTCAGCTCAGCTTGACAGCCTGTCCTGATTCATCCCAAATAACCAAACATGCCTCCAGACAGCCCTGTCCCTCTCTCTTCACTGGCAATAAGTGAAGCCTGGATGAATAGCTCCAACTTTCAGACAAATTTCCTGTAGGGCAGCTGAACTCGATGACCCAGCAACTTCCAAGACCCTTGGGAATTATGGCAAGGAAACATCTCTAAGCCTATCACCTGTGATTAAAAAATACTGCACAAGGACAAAAGATAATCTGATTAGTTCATCAGGACCATTATACTTTCTGCACTTTCTCAGAGTTACCTGAGACAGAAGTTACCCTTGGAACACCAAATGTTTCATCATGGTGCTACAAGAGCAGCCACCCTGTCTGTTTAGTGCTGCCCTATGGACCACCATGACTAGGTTTAAATGCTTTTAAACTGTGACATGAACAAGTAAATGCTGGAGGCAAGGAGGGAAAATAGCCACAGAGAAGTAGCCTAAGCCTGGATACCCCAAGTTGTGAAAGCATAAGAAGAAATACAAGACCAGATTTAAAACTGGCTAGAATCACCAGAAGAATGAAGAAGCACATTTCCTAATTGTGTGCATGTCATAAATACTGGGATAGCTGGAGACTCACTGCTTAAAACACTCATTTTATCCAGCCAATTAGCATGCTGCCTAGACCATTATCTAGCATTACTGTGGGTTTCACGGTGCACAATGAAGAGGTTCATGTAATTATAACAAGATCCAGGTGACCTTCTGTACCACAGGTAATACATTGTGCCTCTTGCACTGCCTAATTCTGGCCAGCAGACCCGAGACAACCCCGAGTTGTTAAGCTACAGACAAGATTTCAAAAGTGTTTCCAGCCTTCAGGCATCCAAAATAATAAGTCATTTGAGGTCTTGTGTTTTCGAGAACAGGTACTGATTTTCAGGGGCAGATTAGATGCCTGAACATTTGAGGCTTTTGCTTTGGAGATAATAACTCTCTGATGGATTTTGCTCACAGTCATCATTGCTGGGTAAGTGAATCTGAAAGCAGCATGAGTGTATAATTGACTGCACACCGGGGTCTGGCTAGGCACAGTGACGTATCCAAGGAAAAAGAAAAATAAAAGCTTCAACTGCCAAGGAAAGGGAATATTCTCCTCAGCCCATAAAATACAGTTCCCTACAAGTGCAGGTTTAAAACTCAAAGCCAAATTTCCACACATGACTATTAAAGATAATAAACTCCCTGAAAAATCATTCCCCTTTTTTCTTAGATACTTCAAAAATTCCAGTGTCACTCATATATAGGTGAAAATAAAGCCAACAATTCCTACCAATACCAATGCCTCTACAGGCACAGCTTTAGTGCTGCAGAATATCTCCTGTCTTTATCATTTGCATTTATTTATAAGGCTGCTGTCTCCCATCACTGGGTAGCATCACATGTTGCATAATTGTGTAATGCAGCAGAAGAGAATAACTGGGATTCCTGCTAGAAAACCCAGAGAAATCATTTCATGTTGGTTTTTTCCAAGCCAATAATAATCCCGTGCAAAAAACACAATACTTTCCCTGCAGTAATATTATGAAGTCTGCAAAAGACCATCTCCCAAGGAACAGACTGACAGCTCAGAATTAACCCAGGCAGTGCCAACAAGAATCAGAAAATACTTTTGTGTAACCCTTTGTAGGATAACCAGGATATTACTAATATTCTACATATTACTTCACACATTTTGGAAGGAGATTATCAGGTATTTTCTAAAAGGAGGGAAAATCCTTGCCTGCCCTTTACAGGTGCAGAAATCAAAGCAAGGGGAGATGAAGTGAACTGCCTGTGATCATCCACCTGTGAAACAGGGAGAGATCAAAGTGTTCTGGTGATCTCCAAAGGGAGCAGTGAGCACTCTGCAGCTCACAGGGCTCCAGGCCCCACTCAGCCTCTTAGGGCTCCTGGCCAGGATGTTTTACAGCTTCTAATATTCATGGACCCACATTTCTTCTGTTCAGTGGAAAGCAGAGTGCTGGTAGGGACAGAAGAGCCAGGGAGTGATGCGTGGCTCCTCTTGGCCCCTGTATCCAGCCTGGAAGCACAGCCAAGTCTGGCAGCCCAGAGCTGCTCCCTACACCCTGGATGATGCCTCTCAGCTGCTCCTCTTACAAAAGATCCCCTGAGCTGCCTTCTCTGATTTGAAGAGACATCTGACTCACTGTTTGCTTTACCTGAGGCATCTCTCTTCCTACTTGTCATAGTGATATGAAAACCTGGGCTGTTTCCAGCTGGTGATATCACCATCATTTCAGCTCCATCATGTCGTGAAAGAACGTTCCCTCATCTTAGCAAGGACTGGTCCATACGTTTTTCCCTCTGCTGAATCACTCTAATTGGCTTTGACTGACTCTGAATGAAGAGGAATGTGATCACTGTATTTTAAACACTCCAGTCCACTCAGAGGCTCCTCAGCTGTTTCAGATCTCAGGTCAAATGAGTGGATTTCTATGAGCTGACCCTCAGTTGGCTCTGTAGCTTGTGTCAAGGTACACCAAAGCAGGTCAGTGCTCCCCACGAAGGGTGACAAAGCTGGCAGTGGGATTCCTCTAAGGGGGATTTTCCAGAAGGGAACAGATTGATTCAGAGCATGAAGAAAGTTTACAAAACTCTCCACTATCACCCTGTCCTATTGTAGCTCCTCTAAGTAGTCACAATACACAGAGCCTTGTTCCACAGAGATCATTTTCCTCCTTTTACTCTCTTCTTCCTTAGTTCAGAGTCAAAATCAAGCAGGGAAAAAAAAAAGTGAAAACAAAAAAGTGAAAACTGGGGACCCAGTGTACAGGAAAAAAAAATAGGAACTGAAAATCAGGCCAGAAAAAATTATCTTTGATATTCAACATTTGTTTGGGTTTTTTTTTTTAATTATGCAGTTTTTTTAGGTATGAGCATTCTTGAACTTTCTTTTTCCCCCACAAAACTGATTTACCTTTTTTACCTGCTCCACCAGACAAGCTGGCAAATAGCTGCAGTCCTCTCTTGAGGAGCTTTGCTCAGGTTCTTGCCCTCTCTAATGTGATTGCCAACACAGACTGACAGCTGGTACCATCTGCAGTGCTGGTTTATCTGATCTGAATAACTTCTCACTCTTCCAAAGAGACAAACAGGTCATTTCAGATTAGACATCAAACCTCACCAGGTTTTGGTCACTTCTGGCCTGGGTCACATTTGACTACAACCTGTCACTTGCAAGTCAGCTATCAACAGGTTGTCCTACCTCCAAAAACACCAGGTTCAATCATTCAAGTAGTAAACCACAGTCTTAGTCCCTGTAGCCTTTAAAATATTTAATTGAAAGAGGATATTTAAGGAAAGATTTTAGGCCCTTTTCATTAGCCTACTACTTGACAAGAATCTTGTTTGTTTTATTTGTGAAGAGGGGTGCATTTGGGAAAAAAAAACAAAAAATATAAACAAAAGGCAACTATACTAAAATGGTAAAATTCAGTGACAGGCAAAAAACACATGATAATGAAATGCTGAAATGAAGTTCAGAAAACCTTTTTTCCCATTGCCAGTGAGATGCAGGGTACATAGTGTTTACACCATCACAAGTGCCTGCACACACAGACCCCCCAGGTCTTGCTTTCAAGCTCATTCAGTGTGAGCAAAATGGAGAAATCAAGAACACCAGAGCACCAAAGGTGGGGGTTTGCAAAGATGTAATGACTGTCCATATAATGAAATGCCTGCACTGTGCACAACGAGCCTCCACAGATCTGAGAGCACCACAGAAGTGGGTTTGTGCAGTTAAAGAATGTTTAGAAGTAGATATAGCCATAAAACATTGACAATACAGAAGTAGGGTGCCTGCAATGTCCTGGTTTCCCAGCACTCATTCAGTGCCATGTTAATAAGGCCCCAGAGAAGTCAGTGTGATGATGCTGGAACACACCTGCCTTGTTTCCGTGGCTGTGCCCACTAGATCTCTCCACTTCTGCATCTTTAACATCACACATCACCTTTAACAACACACTTGTCATGGTTCATGGTCTCACCCTGCTGTTCTACCTACATACAGACCATTTTCCCTTCATTTCTAAACTTAAAACTCAGCCATGTGAAGGCGCTTCATATGACACTGTTTGCTTAATGATATTTTAAAAGGAGTTTAATTGCTTAGGCTAAAGTCTTCAAACGTGTTTCAATACCTTCAGCATCAAATTCCACATTCTTTTGTGAACTCAGGTTTAACTCACTTGAAAGCCTGGACTACAAAAGAAGAGGAAGGAGAATGACTGCTTAGGCTTGTATAATGCACAGGGCCCCTCTCTCCCATCCCTAACAGGAAAACACCAAAGAATAAGTGGGTTTTTCAGAAAAGCTTCTTGTCTTGATATGGAGACAAGGGGGAAAACATCACTATTACCATTAACTTGTCACTGCTTATTTACCCTTGTTGAGATAAACACATGCCTGAGTCATTTCACTTCAGCATCCAAACACTGGTTCTTGTTATAACTTCACAGATAGATTAAAGAACCTCTTACAAAGTAGTGTTTTCCTGCTGTGGAGGCACTTAACACTGAAGACAAGTCCTCTCTCAATCTTATTTTTGATGAGCTAAAAAGATTGAGAGTATCTCGTGGCAAAGCATTTTCCCCAGCACCTCTTTCCTGCCTCCTCTCCAATTTACCAGTGTATTTTTCAGAATGGGAGCATGAGAAGAATCAAGATAAAGCAGAGCAACACTGGCTTCCTAAAGACAGGGCTGAAGTTGCCTTCCCACTTCACTGCCTCGTGGATAAAATATCCATGACTCCTGTAGCCCTAGCAGGGTTAGCACAGGAACAGGGGGACTCTGCAGACATATCTGTAGGAAAGGAAAGGGAAGCCAGAGGTGCCACATATGCTCATGGATTCATTTAAGGTTATTAAAATCTATATATTCTTGTGGACAGGGTCTGCTTTGCCCTAATAACCAAGCTGCAGCTCCAAGAAGGAGTTTGCTTCACAACTCTCTTTATTCTGGATGGAACTACTCGCTGACTTTTTGCACTGACATTGTTGCAATCCCATTTTTAGCAATGGACCGACAAACATGTATCTCAATCATGTTTTCATGGCTGCTTTTACAGTTTAATGGCGTGTTATAGTTTAAATGGTCACCAATTGAATGGGCCTTGTTGGTTTATGAAATAGCTGTTAATATTAGATTGCACGGTTGGGAATATTGCAGCGTGCACTTGTGCATTAAATATTAATTTGTCTGGTGAGAGCTGAGACTATTTGAAGTGTAAGAATTGAAACTTGGGCAGGGCTTCAGTGTGTTGTTGCCAGTGGCTTAATGATGTATGCAGTATGTGCTAGCCTGAGTCTTTGGGGTACCACAGCCTCCAGTTCAGGACCTTGGCCTGTATTTTCCATTTGTCCTTGTCATGACGAATACTGAAGTAAAGACATACAGATTTCTATTGCACGTTCCCTCCTTCAGCTATTCCAGGGCTTTTTCCAGATGATCAATCTATGCCTGCTCAAAGTGGGTCACACAACACTGTGGGAAATATGATTTTTGCTGCCAGAAGCCTCTTCATAGTAAACTCTGCATCCCTCAAGGATAGTCTATTGCCAGGTCTCTCCTCTTTTGTACAATTCTTATTAGAACAGTCAACATAAAGCTGTAGTGATCTCTCAAACACCATCAGAGACTCAGGAAAAATCAAAATCAATTACAGAAGTACTCACATTGAAAGGGGTTGTTGTACATTTCGGTTAAGCAGAAATGAGATGGGTGCATGGGAATAACTCATGAAGCAGCAATTTTTAGCTTTGGTGATTCCAGGTATTGCATATTAGCACAGGAGTTGACAATATGTAACACTAGTGCACCTGCAGAGACACTGAAAGTCTTTTTAATTCCCAGAGACCTTCAGATGGGCGCCCTGTAAACTGGATAGATTGAACTCCTGACACAGCTAAAAATATTCTATTCCATAAATCCAGAACCATGGCTTTATTAAAAGAACTGAGTGAAGTTGGTCAGAGTTCAGTCAGTTTAGCTAATGTGAGCTGAAAAAGGATTTGGTGCCTTGGCTACTCCATGAGTTATTTCTGCAGCTGTACCTGGTGTTTACCCACTCATGTTCATGAATGATCTGAAACCTGTCCATGTAAAATCCACAACCCACCAAAGCGTCTTTTAAACTGTAGAACACCTGAGGCCATCTCCCTACACCGCAACGACATTCTGCCTGACAGCCAAAGCTATTTCAGGGTGGGTTTCGTGTCAGTATTTCTTATTTACTTACTTTGCTTGTTAGGGAACGGGGACAGCAGAGTCAATGCTAGTCAATTCTTCCAGAAAAAGTTAGACAATCCCTCAAGTATCAAATATATACTTTAGTAACTTTACACACAGTCCAACTGACTTCCCACAGCCTACCTGCATGGTTTATGTTACAAAGAATACACACTGAGGGAATCAGATGGTGTTACCCCGGAGATTGCAGAGGATGGGATATTTCTCTGACACAAACTACTATAAATTCAAAAGCCAGACAGTATTTTACTCCAAAGACATTCAGTGCAGCCTCTCTAGGTGTGGTCAGTAGAGTGTGCAATGCATCTTGGGCTGCTCTGCTCAAAAACAGTTTGCAAAACCATGAAGCAACACTGGCAGTGAACTTGTGGAACTTGCTGCCACAGGAGGCTATGGAGGCAGAGGGTATCTGCAGTGTTTAAAGGGATTAGAGAAACTCACAGACAACAGGTCCAGCAGAGACATAGGCAAGAATGTACCCTCTAACATCCTTAATCCAATGATTACAGATACTGGAGGTGTACGAAGGGAAAGGGCTGCAGAAGGTGGCTGGAGTCACACACTCCTTCTGGACAACAACTTTTGGGGGCAGTTTAAGACACCCAGGCTGGATGAGTGATTGCTCTGACCCAACCTGTGTTTCCTAAGCCAGTTGTTTATCCCAGAGCTTCTTTTTTTTTTTTTTTTTACCTTGCAGTTGAAGCCAGACCTGAGTGTATTTGACAGGAGTAGTGAGCTCCTGCCAGAATTGGAGGGAGCCTTATGGTGAATGATCCCAGCATGGCAGCAGGTGGCTAAAATACCAGAAACATAATAGCATTAACAACAGCAGCACTGCCCACTTCATCCAGTTTTATGTCACTCCTGGGGTTTCTGATAGAGTTCAGGACACACATGGAAAATGCAGAGACCTCATACAGCTGCTCTGATATCTGTCTCCATCTGGTGAGTCAAAGTCCCTCTCAGAGGGGATCTCTCAAGGACTATTTCTCTGATATTTCCTGATTAGCATTTCCAGGAGCAATTTTACTTTATAAGGAAATCAAATTAATAGAGTTACTGATAAGCCTGAAACTTGTTTCCCATGATTTCATAGTGACTGATGATTTTGAGTACCTCTGACTGCAGCTGGACATTTCAAGATGCTTTAAAGGGCCCCCAGTTTTAGGTGTCAGAATTCCTATAGAGGGGAAAACTTTTGCCTTCTTTCCATACCTCAAATTGTGCAAAGAAAAGAAATGAAAATCAACAGCCTTTGGAAAAACCTACAACTCTGATTTTGAGATGAAGCACAAGAATTAAAAGGGTAATTACAGCTGCCAAGAGAGGAAAGACTTCAGTACATGCCTTCAGGTGAGCAGATACTTCAGCACTGATGAAACATATGGCTTTATCTCAAACACACCTTTGACATTTCTAGTGTATGTGTCTGGGTGGGAATGGGTGTAAAACAGAGCACAGTTCCTGTAAAAAATGGAAGCAGACTTCAGAGCCAATTGGGAAACACATGGTGACACCAGATAAAAGAGACAGACAGAAAATAAAAAGAGCAAAAATTCTGCCAAAGGGGAAAATCACAACTCACATCCTCTGCTTTGGAGATGGCTCTGTATGATTACAAGCATGCTGTGAATATGGCTGTTCTGATAAAAACAGTCTGCACCGTTCACACAGGAAAGATCTTCTTTGGGGGGGTAAAATGTTCCTAGCTTCTGGTTTTTTCTTCTCCCCCAGAAAAGCAGCTTTTGGGTCCAACCAGCCATGCCACATGCAAAGCCCAGCCTATGAGTGAGTACCCAAACACACACCCCAAGGCCTAAGCACATATTCTTTTGAACCACAGTGACAGCCTCATTTGGAAACAAATTAGGGGTTAACTAAGAAGTCCATGACGGAGGCAGAATCGAGTTTCCCTTTTCCCCTCACTGTCTGTTAGAATTAGAAAGTGTCTATGAGCAGTGTGTGTCAAGAATATGAACATGAGATGTCATTTCTCCTGCCTCTAATTGAAGCCAAGATAAATGAAGTGGAAAGGCGGCGTCCAATCCAATCAAAACATGAAAAAGGTATTTTGACATGTAAATTACAAACTTCCTGTGTATTTTGTCTCCCCAATTACACCCTCCCCTGTCATGTTTTTTTAAATTATATCTTAATCTCCCAGCCTCCTAATAATTATGTCATCATTCTTGGGCCTTGAACACTGTGTAATGGTATTTTATAGGATGTGCCATTCATTATTAACTAAACTTACTCTCTGTCCCCGGTGATGCTATTTCTCATGGTGTTCAAATATGCATTGTGTCAGTTCTCCCTTTGTAAATGTTAGGCCAGTTCCACTCACTGCCTCCTGATTAAATGGTGTGGAGCAGGCGAGATACTTTCAGGCAGTTTATTCTGCCCATCATTATTTCATAGGGATGCACGCTCCCTGGTATTTTTTTAATGGAATGGGTGAATGGTTTCAGATGTAACTTCCCAGTCAGTTTGGATTACTGAAGGAGCTCCATGGCTTTCATGGTGTAATTGACTGTGTTTTCTCTCCACCTCTGGAAAGGGGAGGCAGCATTGGCTCAAATTAAAATGCACAGTAAGGGATCAGGAGTAAGATCAATGCAGTGTCTAACTACACCTCCATGAGAGGATTTCCATCAGCTGCTACAGTCTTTACATCAGATCCAACAGAGCCACACCAAGGATCAAATTCATCACATCTATATTTAGACTTTGTGAATGCTACATCTAAGGGAGGCAGCAGGACCAAAATAAGCAGCCATAGACTGCAATTCATCTCTGTCCTTTAAATGGCTATTTTTGGATGAGATTAATAACACCTTAGAAGTGCCTTTTTTCTCTCAGAAGACTAGAGCAGATTCCTCATGACTTGTTCAAGCTGTGGAAATCCATCAGAGGAGGAATCCCACCCCAGACGGAAAGGATCCTGTCCCTGGAGTTAGGGACTGCCACCATAAGGGAGAGAGATGGCTGCAGGGAGGAGGAGAATTTAGGTAAATCTTGTGATGCTTGATCTTGTTATTAATGCAATCAGTTAGAGGTGATTGATGAGCAGCACTCACATAGTAGTTGCTCAGGTTTCTGAGCTAAAACACCACCCACACCATCAAATATTCAAGAATGATAGCAAATCAGACCCAATATCAGACTTTGCATAAACATGTCACCCTTTCGTGTTCTAGTGATTATCAGACAAAAAATATTTAGCCTTTATGACGTAAATGAAAATACTTCCTTATGTATAGCTAGTTCAGCAATATAACTTAACTCCTGATTTTGAGAGCACAAAAAGTGCTCTCCAGGCGTGACTTACACATAAACAGCTGGGAAAATTACAGAGAAAATTAGTGATTTGACTGTATTTAAAAGTCATGTTAAACAACTTCTGTCTACACATGGAGATTTATGTTCTCAGTCAAGCCTTCAGTGAGACAGGGAAGCCTGTGAAACACTTTCATCCCAGACCTTCTGTTACTGAAGGCAGCTAACACACAAGCCAGTCTTGTTTTTCAGCACCCACCTGCATGACAGGAATTTTGCCCTGGATTTGAACTGCTCCTGAGCTTTGCCTACGCTCTGTGTAAGTGAATAATGAGCCCATATCAAAGTTCGGGTTTGGATACACCTGGGCTGTCTCTTTATTACTGTAGCCAGTGAGTGCAGCAGAGGAGCTGCACAAACTCCTGCAGGCTGAGTGGGACAAGCTAAGGAGTGAAAGAAATGGAAATTCTTATTGAGTTTCGGTACCCCTTCTCTTTGCAAGAAGATCCATATCTCTGGAAAAGTTCTGCTCTGCCCTGCACAAATAAAAACCGGGAGCTCTCTCTTTCTCTCTTCCCCTTGGCAAACATCCTGCCAGAGCCCCACCTCATCAGGCCTGGGAACTTGCCAACTTGCCAGGGCCTTCTGACATGGACATCTCCTCTTTGCTCCAAGAAAGACAAAAAGAATCCAGCTCAACAAACACTATTAGTCACCTCAGACTTACTTCTTCCTGGTGTTTCCCTCTGTTATTTTCCCCAGATCTGTGGAATAATACCTGAGCTGAGGGGAGACTGCTGTGAACAGGGCAATGTCCTCTCCTTCGCACGGGCTGTGGAAGGTCCACGTGTCTCTCATCTCCCCTCCCTCCTCTACAGTGTCCTGTTTTATCAGTTTTATTATTGCTGACCTCTGTGCTGTAAAAGCCTGCACTTCTGCTCACCTGCCCACAGAGCACTCCAACAGCAGCTTCTGTTAAATTAACCAGCAAACCCATGCTAAGTTTGAAATATCTCAGCACAGAGCCCCCCTGCTGAGGAGATCCCACTGCTCTCGACCTGGCCCATTCACACCATAAGAATCCATCTCTGCTAGGAGCTGCATTTTTATATATTCCCAGCACAGTGGTGCTGCCCTGCTCATGCCCTGGCACCTTGTGCACGAAACCCAGCTTCCCTGGAGATGACAAAGCTCTCACACGCCATTATGAAACACTTTCTCCAGCCTCAGACACAAAGTTTGGTTGCTCTCCTGTCAGGAATATCCAGAGGCACACACATCTTTCATCCAGTTTCTCTGGGAAAAGTTCATCTTTCATAGGACTGGAGAGCTGGTTTGAAGATTGAGACATCAGAACTGAATTGTTTTAGGCATCCTGACATCTGAAGGTTCCCTGCCTGAAGAGTAAGAAGGATTTATTGCACGTCCTTCATCTGAGCTCCTGCAAGTGGCCATCAGGCTATGGTTTCCCAGGGCAGGTTTGCCAGGTTGTGCTTGTCAGTCCCAGATGTGCACACACACACCCCAGATGTGCACACACACATGTTCACTCTTTGGAAAGGAACAGGGAGTTCCTGCCAAGCTGGATGTAACCTGTGAAAAAGACACTCCACATTCTGCCAGTTGGCCTTCTGGCACCAGATACAAACAACAGGCAGTCAGGAGTGGTAGCATCAGTCTCACCTTAATTAAAGCCACTTGAAATTACTGAGTGACTTTCTCTTCAGTCGCACCATTCTTTCTGCTCAGGGTTCATGTCCCCATCCAGAGAGACATAAACCATCCCACACAAACGCAAACCTCATCCATCTCCTGCAGTTCTCACTTTAAGTGCATCACACATGTCTGCCCAGATGATGCTATGGGGCATCAATAACACAAATTACCATCCAGTCTACTGTAAGCTGGGACAGTCTGGGTATGATCAGCAAGTTTGGTACACTTTTGTTTTGTCTGGATAGTTTTTAACTAGTTTTTTGAGATATAAATACAACTGATTTAGCAAACTATTTACGTAATACTTGCCAGAGCACTTGTTCGCATATTGAACGTATTGACCTGTGTGTTATGCCTTTAGATGGAAATACATGAAGAGAAAGTTTCCTGTCACAGCTTTTTGTGTGGCACAGCCAGGATGCATTTGCACATGAGTTATGCTGTTACTGTACCTCTTATACAGCCTGAGTGTTCCCAAAAAGTACTGCATGTACCACACAATGACACTTTTTATGCACTCCAGTATTCTGAAAAGCCTTCCTGTGTCCTTCTCCCTTCCCACACGCTCTGGATAGATCTGCACTTTGATAGATTCTGTCACATGCAGCCCAAAGTGCCAAACTCCCTCAGCCACAGTTTACCAGGCCCCTGCCCAGCACATAAATACATGCACATATTTACACACACCTCATACACACACAATAACCTCAACCCACAAAGTAACTAAGGATAAAGAACCATTTCTTGTTGCATCCCAACCTATCACAGCAGAATTAGCCATGTTTCAGGTATGTTCACAAACCTTTAAGTTTCCTTCCAGCCCAAACTGTTCTGTAACATTAGATAAAGTAAAATCCTGCTGTGATAGTGAAGGGACACCTCTGTGGCTGCAAGTCCAGTTTCACCACAAAGAGCCACCACCTCACTGGAGAACCATCAAGATCTCCCTATTCTCCTTTTGGTCACATCATCCCCAGCCCTGGACACTATGGAAAAAGGCTCCTGCTCTGAAATTACAGGTCCTGCTGCAAAAACTTTAAAAAAGTGCTGTTCTAATTGAATGACAAATTCTCAGCCACCCATTCCCAGCCCTCCACAGAAAATCACACTCTGCGTTCCCAGAGTATTCATACATTTGCACTGTAGTATTGCTTTTAATTCACAGGACTGTTTATTGGAGTGGATTTAAAAAAAGATAATCTTTCTAATGTATTTTTAGCAGTAAAGAATTTAAGAGAGAAAGGGAGAAAAAAAAATGTTGATGAAGAAAACCAGCATTGCTCTTCAATGAGCTACAAACGCAGTCAGAATGTGCTTGAAATCTAAAATGCTCATAGATTCTATTCCTCCTCAGAACTGTCATTTGTCAACCATTAGCACAAACATAGATTAGGGGTTGGATTAGAACCCAGTTGTAACCAGAAAGCCCTTTATCTTCATCAACATCACCCCTACCACAGCACTTTTGCTAATAAGACGACATGGAGAGTGAAAACAGTGGATGCCATATCTCTACAAATCCCTACTCTTTTTTATTTTTTTTTTTTTTTTGCTATCAAATCCTTGATTTAAATTCCAAAGCACAGAATTCAACATATACAAATACAATACTACCTAGAAAAGCAGAGTTTGCTCCTACTGGGCCAGATCCTCTGCTGGTACAAATCAATATGGATCTCTTTAGCCTAAGTGCATTTACATTGTGAATCCGGCCCCTGGGATCCCCAAGCTCACATACAGGAAAGGTCTGCTTTTAATTAAAAAAAAAAAAAGCAAAACTAAAAGGCTTTGCAAATGTGAGCTTACAGAGGGAGAAGGCCCCTCTGCAGTTTTATTCTGGTTTATTTGTATTTTCATAACAAAATATTCACGGCCAAACCAAGAGCCTGGATGGTGACTGCCTTGGTTGAAACATCTTCATGATAATTTCAGTTTTGGCAGCACCATCTTCTGGGAAGAAGTCCCAGTTTCACCAAATTCTTTGCCTTACAGATAGGAAAGGAAATAATGTTTAAAACCAGTAATTTCGATATGTACAAGCCAGAACTGAAATACAACGGTTTTGCTTGGCAATTTCCTTTATGTTAAATGATTCAAACCATCCTTCAAAGCAAAGCATTTATAGAACAAAACAGTTGTTTTGAAGAAAAATAAAATATTTATTTTGACACGAGTCTGCTCCTTCTCTTTTACTATTTGATTTCCTAACTTTTTTTCATTTTGCTTAAAAAAAATATTTATTTTAAATTTTTTGCACTGCCAGAGAACAAAAATACTCAATTATTCACACTGCTCTAGATAAACCATGCATAAATCATGAATAAAAACATACATTCATTCCCTCCGCTGTAAACTATACTTTGTTGAAAAGTAGAACATAACTGGAACCCGAACTTATCCTCTGCCTCTCTTTGTCTTTTTTTTCACTCAAGATTCCAGTACAACAGCTTGGAACTTGGGACAACCTCAGAGCATCTGCACTCCTTCCACGTTGTTATACTACCATCTACTGATAAAAGGATGCTAGTTCTCTGGGATTTTACCTCCTGTCCTCATCACCTTGGTGCAACAAGCAGTATTTCAACTCAATCAGAGCTCAAAAATGAGCATTTCACTGCTGCTCCAAGCCTCAGCACCTGAACACTCTTTTCTGCAACTCAAACATGTTCACGGAGGCATCAGCTGCACTCCAGATCCTGTGGAGGAAAGGTTTTGGAAGATTTGTATTTGTTACTCCCTTTGTTTCTTTCAAGGGAAAAAAGCTAAGGGATGGGAAACAATCATCAAAAATCCTTTGTCAGCTTGAAGAAAGGAGGTTGGGTTGGTCTTATACTAAAGTGAGGAAACATTAAATTGCTGCTTTAAAGAAGCATGAAAGTGCACTACATAAAAAAAACCAAAACAAAACAAAAAAAACCCAGAAAAGCCAACAACAAGTTTAGTTCTATAAAATATTAATTTCCCCCATTATTAATAGTAGGGAAGGAAGCAGCTTGGCTTTTTGCAGCATCCTCACACCCCTCTTGGGGGTTCCTGGTGCTTCCAGTCAGCCTCCAGCACCCATCTGGGATTACTGTTCTGTTTGACTAAGGAATGGAGAACAGAGAGAAAAGCTGAGGACTCTTTGCAGGGTCTCCAGATGAAACAATTGGAAGTGCCAGTTAATTTCACATCCTTTGCCCTTCACAGCTATACCCAAAATAGAAAGAGTGGCAGGCACCTTTTAGTGTAATCAGTGTGCTACAGTGATTTGGGGCTAATTAGATGTTAGTAATTAAGAAAAGACTGCTGTGACAAATGTTTTCACAGGTTGCATTGTTGATTCAAGAAATAAGACCGTTCACCTTTAAGTATTGTCAGTCACATTTCTTTAGCTGGGAAGAATTAAATGTCAATTTTATCTTGCTTCATCACTGCTCTTTAATCAATGTCGATGCATCACTTCCCACTATCATTCCTCCATCAAACACTGACCTGGAAATCTGACACTGAGCTTTTCAACACCAGCTCAGCTAATTAAGAACTTTGTTATTCCACATTCCATCTTTTAAAGAAAAGTAAGAAAAGTGCCAAAGAACCTTTTGCTTTCATGTGGAAAAGCATCAGCAGGGGGTTAATAATAATTATTAAAATGACTGGCAGCTGGTGCTATGCTGTGATTTGGCCCAGCCCTGTGGTCCTGTAGACACAGAAAGGTAAAAGCTAAGAATAGTCAGGCCCTGAATTACTACAGTGAATAAATGGGATTTTAGGAAAGAAAATAGCTTCCTACCCTGAGACTACAGGAGCGAGAAAGGTGCTGATATTTATTTTTGCATCTGACCCTTTCAGCAGGGCAGCCAAATCCTCCCCACATCACTGGGAAGCAGGAGGAGCACTCAGAGCCTTCCCAAAGCAGGCCATCACAGACACTGTGGGCCACCAGCAAGGAATTAAAAAGCAGGGCTGAGCTGTATCCAGATGGGTTTACTGGATTTTCCTGCACGCAAGCAGAGGAGACTGTTTAATACACGTACTGCCACACATTCTGGGAGCCCTAAGCACAGATTAAGATCTCAGTGTTCTGGGGCCTGCACAACATGTCAGCCCCAGTCCCACAGATCTCACAGCCTGAGCCCGAGAAATAGAAAAAAAAACTGGGGAAACAGCAAAAGCAATTAAGAAATTTTGATCAGTACCGCGTCACTGCCACTCTATCTTTCACAGGCTTTTAGGTCTTAAATATTACAAAAACACCTCCTTCTGAAGATACTCCCCACCTTTCCCTGAGCCCAGGGGGAACTCATAAGGCCAGATACTGCAAAAGCATTTGCTAGAAAACTTGGCTGGTAGAAAATCAATTAGTTGTGGCCTGTCAGAAGTGGGCACAGATTTGTCAATACTGAGTAAGAGTGATAAGCAGGATGGATATGGACTGTGAAGGCTCTTCAATAAAGAGATGTCAGGACTAGCAATGAGGACTTGGGAGGCAGAAGCAGGTCAAAGCTCCTTGGACATAGAATCCAGCAACAAGGCAAATCTGGGCAAGGAATCTGTTTGTTTCTGCTTCT
This sequence comes from Phainopepla nitens, assembly GCA_013400175.1. Classification (NCBI taxonomy): domain Eukaryota; kingdom Metazoa; phylum Chordata; class Aves; order Passeriformes; family Bombycillidae; genus Phainopepla; species Phainopepla nitens. The sequence continues at coordinate 330,160 of VXBQ01009269.1, read as the reverse complement.
AAAAGAGAAATATTAGGTGCATTTTCTGAACATAAGCTAGAAGAACAATCAAGGCATATATTTGGCTGATATCTGTGTTTTCTTAATCAACTGCAAACAGCATCAGGAAGTTCAAATTTGGCTGATCTGACTTCTTAGAGGTGGGGGAACAAAAACACAAGCACTTGGCACAAACCATTGCTTATATTATCTCACCCAGAAGACCTGTAGACCTAAAGACTCAAGCAGACTCTAAAGGCTTTGACAGGATTACCTGTGTGAGAAAGACCTCCTTTTTGCTCAAAAATAAAGATTCAGAACTCCAAATATATTTTAAGGGTCAGATTTCTGGTAAAAGATGGAGAAAAGACACAGGTGGCAATCTTTATCACCCTTTTCCAGGCCAGCAGTATCCTTGATAATTTTTTTTAGGGGAAAAAAAAAAAGATTGCTCTAGAGCAAACCGTGTTTCTTAAAAAGCTCATCACCCCTCACAGTGTCCTCTCCTAGCTCCAAAGTAGGTGTGTGCAGCAGCTCCATCCTGACCCAGCCCTCATCCTGTCTTCCATTCAAGTGGGACTCCAGGCAACTCTGGCTCTGGACTCCCTCAGTTCCCAAAACCAAATGGTGAGCCTCCTCTCAGCTCTATCTTAAACCCACCAAATTACACTGCACCTGCAGGGAAGTGCAGATCACTCAAGTTTTGAACCTCTTCAAAACACCCAGCGGAGGCACTGAGAGTGCACAATCAGGTCTTGGCACTGCCTCTCACACTTTTTCTGCTGGTAAATCACAACCTCTCAGGAACTCAGTCTCTCCTCTGGCAAAGGGAGGTTCCTCAACGTGTAGATTTTGTGAAGATCTATTCTCCGGTACCTGTGAAAAGCAGCATTAGAGGATCTACAAAGCCACCTCAGTAGCATAGTGCTGCCTCCAGTCCCACCTCATGAATTGCACTTTTCCTGGAGCACAGTGACCTTGATTCTGCAGTGTGTGAGCACAGACTGACAGTGGAGCAGGTTTTCCCATGGTTTGCAGAATCAGGGCTGATACATCCATCAGAGAAACATCCAAACACGCAGCTGACAAAATAAATATCTTCTTCGTGCTCCTATTATCATCCAGTGTTTTGGGGCCGGCTCATAAAGGCGCTTATGTGCAACAATGCCTAAGCAAACTGGGCTGATTTAAGAGGGCTGAGGGAACACTTAGCTGAGAATTTCCTGGCTTCAGTTAGATGCAGTCAGAGAGTTAAGATTATATTTCAGTGTCAGTATGTTGTTTTTATTTGCTTTATTAAATTTGCTTTAACTTGCATTGACATTTTCTTCCCCTTGTTACTCAATCTCTCAGCTGTAAAGATTCTGTTTTGCTGGACTGTTCTGCCATTTGTATCAAAAATAAATGTTAATTCAATAGGAATTCTTAATTCTTTTATCACCAAGAAGCAAAATCAAGCCTCAGATGATGATGTTGCTTGATTTCCAGTCCCAGCCTGGCCAGACCAGGCAAGAGATTTTTGATTCAGAGGCAGCTGTACCACCTAAACACAGAATTTGTTCTCTCAGGCCATGCAGCTACTGCATTTGGGCACCAAAGTCCAGTTTAAATTCCCAACTCCCTCTGTCACAGATGGAGCAGCAGCACTGCTAGAAACAGCACTGCTATTACTGATTGCAATCATGGAAAAGCTTCATAGTGCCAAGTTTCTTAAAGGTAACTTCAATTTCAGCGTTGCAGCACTGCACCTGTAAGTGTTGCTGGGGATCTAAGTAACAATGTGATGGGATTTCCTTACTCAAAGCTCACTTGAAAAATCAATGCACATTTAAGTCACACACTGGTGTACAGTGTTACGTCTCTGCTTTACGCATGATACAGAATTTGGTTCTACAAGAAAACATTCTTTTCAGCTTTTTGAAAGCCAAGTGGTTAAAGTTTCAGATTTGGTTTTAAGTAAATATCCAATGAAGAGAGAGAATGTCCACATAAAACAGAGCTTTATATCAAGCAAGTTTTCTAAAGTATCAAGATTTTATGTAAGTTAAACTAGTCCACTGACGTTGAACATTTTTCTGAGACACTGGGTGAGGCTTTGCAGAGACACAGGAACTGACCCTGTAGCACAGGAGTGGTTTAGCCAGGGCTATAGCCAGGGTTACTGCACCCTTGTTGAGGCTCTTTTGTGTATAGAAGCCCTCTGGAGCCAAGCCCCAGCTCCAGCAGTGTGCAGAGTTGGAATCTGGACAGAACAGAGGGGTCACAGCACAGGGCATGAAATGCTGCACTGCCTCTGGGAGCAAAAAGTCAGTCTTGGCATAACCTGTCACGTAATGCACTGTGGGGCACAGCCAGGCTGGGTGGAAATCACACTTTTGCTCTTTCAAGCAGCAGAGGACAAGATTTAGATTTTGGGCTGCCTGTCTCTCCAAGATTCAGGGAAGGGCATGACTCCCTGGCATAGGAGGTGAGTGATAAATCTTACACTGGCTGGCTGGAATCACTTTGTCTGTGCAAGAGGAGATGAGACGTTGATCTCATGCCCCTAGGTTTGCCAAGACCACATGCAGGTCTCACTGGGATACTCCCCTCTCACCTAAATCCTCCTCAGTGACAGAGTCCAACCCTCTGGCAATGCCACTGTTCATTCAGGTGACTTTACTTTGAAACACCAAACTCCAGAGGCCTCTGGAGATATAACTTCTCTCCAGAGAGAGGATCCCAAATGGTCTTTACTTTATATGAGAGCCTTGCTGTACACAGGAATAGCAAACCACAGATGCAAGTGAAAATGTTCACAGTAAAAATGCCAATATTAGTCTCCTTGCTTTGTGTGCTGGGGCTGCTGAAATCCCAGAGAGCTGGTGATCTCCTGCACTATCAGTGCTGAAGTGTAGCCCAAAGAGACTGGGGATGAGCAAGGAACAAGCCACAGCTTCCAGGTCTGTGCAGATATTGAGTAAATTGGACCTGTAGTTTTATTCCCAAAGTGCAGGGATTACATAATGTGCCTGGCCAGCTGTACAGTTGAGGTGTTCTTTAGTTCAACTCAACTCCCAATCCACTAGCAATAAATCCCATGACAATCAGCATCAAGACAGTACAGTGGGAGTCATCCAAGGTTCTGAAAATAGACAGACTGATGAAAGTTAATTTTATGGGTATTTTCTGTGAGAAGGAAGGTATATAACTGAAGCATGGCCAAGATTTGTAATGGCTGGTAAAGAATGAAGCCCATGATTGGGCACCAGGACTGTGGTGCACAAAGCTTTGTGAGAATTAAGTGCTTCATCAACACTGTGCCTTTAATCCACAGTGCAAACATTTCATTTGCTACAGGCACAGCACTTCACTGTCACGTTTGCCTGGGATCTTGCCCAGATAAGTGAACCACGGCACCAACCTCTGCTCTCTGCTCTGTGAACACTGGCACCAGTCCCAAGGATGCAAAAGTCCTGACACCAGTGTCAAGAAGCCACATGAAAAGGTGAAACATCAAGTGATCCTTCTGAAAGAAATCACTGCAGGTGCCTTTCATTCACCTTCAGCTCTCTGAACCTTGAGGGCACACTTGCTTTATGCTGCTCAGCTTTCCTTCTCAGCTCCAGAAACTTGTGCCTTTTGAAACGAGAGCTGCAACTCCAGCTCCTTCTCTTCCAGCCAGCAGCTACAGCTTCCAGACAAAGACCAAATACTGCAGTGAAGTTTCCAAGGCTGGCAGAGGTCTGTCCCTGGCTGTCTGGGCAAGCTCTGACCTGGAGGCTGTGTCCTGGAGCCAGCTGTGAACAGCTGCCCACGGGAGCCACACGTGGAGACACAGCAGCCCCTCTGGGCCTGCACTGCCTTAGGGACAGAGTTTTCTTTTGTAACTCCCATAAGAGGGTTTATTTTAAAAATGGGTTTTGCCAGTAAATCCTGCCAGGAGGAACTGCTGGTCTTTTTATGTCACGGTCCGAAGGGCTGATCAGATTGTCACAGACCCAAGGCATCAGCCCCTTTGGAGAAGGATTCATGCCATGATGTAGAGCAATAAATACCCTCCAACGCTGCAGAAGAGCAGTGTCACGTTTTTTTAGGAGGGACAAACTATCAACACGCCTGCGAGGCTACTCCTGCATGTCCCCTGGACTGAAGATCATTTCCAGCCCATTAAAGGCTTTTTAAGGCCTGGATTCAGACCCAGCATGACCCTGTGTAACGTGGCCATTCCCAACACCCACTGGCCTGGCTCTGCCCCAGGCAGAGCTGGGAGGATAGCAGCCAAAGATTGGGATTGATTTTACTGCTTCAAGGGAGGGCTGATGCCTCTACACTGAGACTTCTCTTTCCAAAGGCCAGAAAATCCCTCCTGGTCACCGCAGGACTGAGCCCAGCATTCACATACAGCTCTCAGACTCACACAGCCAAGGTGTAGCCCAGCCATGGTAGAATTTAGCTTTGTCTTCCCCTTTTAAAAGTATCAATAAGAAAAAAAAGAACTTTTAAAAATCCAGTTCTGGGGAAACAAGAGCAAATTAGTCTATTTCCTCTCCTCATGCTTCTAAAGCACCCCAAAAGGGATAACCTGACCCACACAGCCTGTCCTGGAGAGCTGCTGGGGAATTTGGGCATGGACACATCCTCTAGCTACCAAATTCAACCTAACATTGACCCACCCAGAGCCCCCCAGCCTCACATGATGGACAATTGGTTCAGACCAAGACTCCTGCTTGGTCTACCACAGCAGTCTAGACATTGCAAGTACAACATGGCACTTTTTCTACACTAATAAACCCATAAGGGCAGGGAAGGCTGCAGGAAAAATGAGAACTACCAGAGCAGAACAGCCCCCGAGTTTTTGTTTATCACAAACTAATTAAAACAAAAAGCATACCATAACTCAACCCTTAATAATAGGTAACCAGATGTGTCATTACTTGACCATGCTATATTGCTGCACATATGTAAAGGTTATAAGATTATTTTCCAGAGCAATGTGCAACTGCTAAGGGTTTCCTAGCACTTTTATAACACACTTAGCACCTGAAGGAATTTTACCTACCAAGGCTAAAGCAAAACATGGCTAAAGCTAAAGCACACAGTCCTTCAACCCAAAAATGAAAGTGTCAGCAAACAACACTGCACAGTACACCATAAGACACCATTTCTATGTATAGGAGATATTTTCTCCAAGGAATTTTTTTCTGTTGATTATAAAAAATGTCCTGAACAATGAAAATGGTGCCAAAGTGACAGCAGTGGGCAGTTTTGTTTTTTTGGGTTTTTTTATGCACAGGGTTTACTCAGCCCTGGCAAAGCACAGAAAAAAAATCCAATGTTTACAGAGGTAATAAAATATCATGGTGTGAGCAATTGACCAATTACAAATTACCAAAAGGATCAGGAACAAAAGTAAAAGGACAGCACTAGAAAAAGTCCCAGGCCTAAATCAAATAAAGCCTGTAGGCTTCTAAGACCCCGCAGAAACCACAGTTCATTACATATTTCTCAATGAGGGTACATTGCTTATGTCTAAAACCACATGGCCAAATAACTCAAGATCCACATGTTATTAATTTTATCCCACTGTCAATCACTTTTCAATCACCTGACTAGGGTTTTCCACCCTCATCTCCAATATCTTTCCTGTGGATTGAATGTTCAAACTTCCAGGATTGATCAAACCCTCTCCCCATTAAAGTCATGGTGGGCAACAAGAGGATCCATACTAAATGCTCTGGAGAGTGACAGACAAGAGCCACCAGAGGCTGTAGGTGGATAAAGTGCCTTCCAGCATGGCTGGAGCAGGAAAACAGCTGGGAAAAAGCCACTTTCTGCAGTGGCCTTGTCTCTGCTCTACAGTGACCCTGAAAGCAGCACTGCAGCTGGGCAGATACAAGCTGTGGGCAGTGGAATGGCTCCAGATCTGGAAATGGGAGGTGTGCTGGGTCTGTCCTGTGCAGCATGGAAAGAGATCCCTGCAGATAAACTTATTTTTGGCTTGGTGGTTTATTTAGGCTAAGTAAATAAACAAAACATGTACATAGGCTTGGCTTAGAAACAAATGAAAAACCACAGCAGTGCCTGGAATAAAAAAACTGTTCTGACTGCTGCACCCTGCCCAGAATCTCCTGCAGACTGAAACGCAGGCTTTTCTTTCTGAACCATAATTAATGTTTTTGCAATATTGCCTCAGAGTTCGCTTGGGCCATCTGATGAATCTGACTAATAGGGGAAGATGCTTTTAACCTGTGGGCTGCCAGACAGCTGGGTATCTCCTTGGCCACATATATTTGGCTGTCAGGTTGAAAGAAAGGCAGCAGATTCAGGGTTAAGCACTATTCCTGTCATGATTGCCCTGAACTTGCCCAGTTAAATTGCAACAGCATGGGTCTCCATAATTATCTAATTGTTAGTGTTGTGCCTTTACGTAATTTATGATGTAGCATTAAAGCCTGACCTCTGGTTTGAGATGAAGTGCAGTAGTGCTGACATCCAAGCTCAAATTAGTAGGTAAGTAAGCACCCAATTAACGATTATGCCACTGAGCTTTCATTTCAATCTGACCACACTGCTACACTAATCAGTTTTCTAAGCCTTTCACCTTCCCCATAACTAATAAGCATTTCTCCTGCTTTTTATGTCTGCAAAAGCCTTGTTATCCTCATAAAAAGCACTCCAAGATTGCTGCTTCCAGTAATTCCTGCATTAAGCCACTGGCTCGGTGGCATATTACCAGCTCTCCAGACACCTGATCAGTAAAATCCAAGGCATAAAGCATAGGCACATTGGCATCCTAAAGCAGGGATAAAATCCTTGCAGTGTAGAGGAGTTGTCTTAGACCCAAAACAGTGTGATTTAGGTGAGAATTTGGCTCTTCCAAGGATGACACAGCTTCACAGGAGGATGCAGGACAAAGGGACTGAACATCAAACCATACTTTGCAGTTGGCTAAATTCTATCATCTTAACAGAAACAGTGAACAAGACCTGGAGCATCAAATTCGGGAGTTTTAATCTTAGATGAGTGAATTACCTTGCCTTTGCCATCAGCTAGGAACGAGCACTGAGTGGTTTTGCCTACACAACTCAATCCATATGTTAGACATTGCCTCACCTCTTGCATCACTGCACACTAAGAACACCCCACTCCTTGAAAATCCAAGTTATGGAGCTGAAGATCTGTTCTTCTTAGAATGAGATCCCCAATTTTATCCAGATATAATAATGATACAATAAGAACTCAAGGCCTGGGCAATAATATCTGCATAATGGCTGAAGTCAGTGCTGGAACGTGAGCCTACAGGGGGAAACAAATCCCCACTTCCCTGCAAACCCATCCTCTTCATTCTCCCTTCACCTGCAGTTTTCCAGAGCTCCTCTAATCTCTAAAATGTCTATTTTGAAGGCACTTGTAACTTTTTTCTTAGTAGCCAGCTATTTAAAAATCAGACCTAAACAGTAAAAGGTACAGCTTTGAGAAATCCGCTTTTTTTACAAAGGAGGAAAGATTCAGTCAAGCACTGCCACTGGGCCAGACAAGCCCTGCAAATCTGCAATTAAATGTAGAAGTGTGCTGTAAAAAACAATTCCAACCCAAGTGCAAGGAACCAGCATGTTTTGGATGGAATCACATGCAGTTAGAGACACTAAGGCATAAACAGGTGCAGTCAGCAATGTCAGGAGAAAATTTAAAACAAAAAAAATAAAAACCAATAACACATAATTAGTGTCAGCTCAAGATTTGAATACCACATTGGGGAATGCAATATCAAAATAATGTTACTCACAGCAGGGAAAAAAAATGGTAGGAAAAAGCTGCACATTATAGGAAATGAGTTGTGCGAAATGCGCAAAAAAGCTGACAGAGTCACATAGCTATAGAGGCTAATTTCCTGTTCCACTGTGGAGACAGCCCTGATCAGCTGGACTTAATATAGCCTTCTCCATGGCAGCTGGGTCAAATTGTGGCCTAAGCACTAGAAAATTGCCTGCCATGTGGATGAGTTTAGTGCACAATAAGCTGTGTGGTAAATAAACACGTTTAGCCTGGTCAGATAGGACACTCAAGAGTTTTATGACACATCCAGATAGACACAGCTAGAGAGCTGCTGCAAATTGGCTGATTCAGGGCAACTCCTTCACATGGCCCAGTTTTAGGGCTCCACAAGCAATTTTCTGCACAACACCGAAACATTCTGATAGAACCCACCCTTGTGTGCAAGGACAAAACAGCATCACTTCCTCAAAACTCCACACAGACACAAAAATCCTCAAGGCAACTCTTTCAAACACTGAGTTTAGAAGGCATCACTGCAAACTCTCCTTGGCTGGTAATGCCCACAAGTCAGGACACAGTTCCGAGCAGAGTTTAAAAGCCGTCCCCTCTTTCTGGGCCTGGCTCATGTACAGTCTAGCGCTGATTCCCCAACCCATCTTCTGTCAGCAGCTTCATCCACCAACTCACCTGCCCACCCCAGTGCTTATTCTGTGGCACTAATGAGCACCCCGGTGGATTAGGGACTGGACTGCCCACTCATCTCCTACAAATTACCACAGATTTAAAGGAGAAAACTATTCAGGAATCTATAAGGACATAAGCCTGGGTTTTATAGCTACCCTTGCCCTGGCTGAGTCAACAAGAAAGCACTCTACCTGACTAATTGGGAGTCACTCTGCCTTCTGACATCCGTGCCTTCAGCTCTTATTCCAAGCTACACAGAGGAGACTTGGGAATGTTTTAAATTATTGATGAGGATAGGAAACCTATCTCTGAAACGCCTTTGGCAAACTCTTAATATTCTGGGATTTGGCATCAGGAAAGACAATGCCTCTGTCTCACTCATGCATTGATGCCTCTCATTTACTCGCACTGTAAAATTACAGTTTCTGATCATTTCCATACAGGATGGAGAGGCAAATGGAAAGTGCATTGTTTATTGCTCTGAAAGCTTCCAGGTAATCCATCTTTGGCACCAGAGTCTGCAAACCCTTCCATTTGCAAAATTTTCATTGATGACAGGAGTCCTCAGAGAAGCTGACCCAAAGCAGTCAGTTGCCATAAACACATTGGATAATTATCTTAATTATTTATAATAGCACCAGTAAGCAAGCCAGCACTGAACACACAGGTCCTGCCCTGGACAGCTCACGTTTTAATCAGACATGAGCACAGTGTGCAAGAGGCAAAGCAGGGATGACATACAGGCTGCCAGGTGAGTTTATTAATATTTTAGAAAAGGGTCCATCAGTAAAGGAGTATTTAATGTTTTCTGACCCTTTGGCATGAGAGTGTTAAACCTGACCAAGCATCACATAGCAGAGATATTTTTTCCCTCACATTTTTAAAGGCAACATATTCAAACATGACAAAGCCCCACAAAAATCTTCTAATTATTTTCTTTTCACTCAAATGATTTCAGACTGATGGCTTTGGCTCAGGCTGTGCTAACTGTCTTCAGAGTTAGAAAAGCTGAGCAAAGTCTTCTTTGGTCCCTTGAGACTGGGACCAAATTACCAAACCCAGAGAGAGACTCAGCAAATCCAGAGACTCCTCTCACTTTCACCTTTGGTGGCTCAACACGTCATTCCTCACAAATGGCACTGAGGTTGATACAAAAGGGATTAATTGCACCATCCTCTCAAAAAAAGCACAGTCTATACCTGTTATTATCTGAAAGAAGGAAAGCAGCTTGTAACTACTAATGGGAGCTGTTTCATCCCCTTCTTTGAGAAGGGGAAGAGCAAAAGCTCAGGAAGGGAACCAGAACACAACTGAAGTCACATGGCAACCTGTGGATGTGCTGTGGGACTGATCTCTCTCAAGCTCCAGATTTGCTCCCTTGTTGCCAGACACTCAATCCTCAATCAAGTTTCTTCAGGTATTATATGTAAACACAGAGTCCCAAAATCTGCCCGAAGGCATAGCTGGCAACATGTGCGTATCTACACACAGGTACTATACACACAGGGTCTGGCCTTTCTTCATGAAAACACTCCTACCTCCTAAGGGCACCCGACCACATTGAGAGCAGTGACAGAGGTTGAATTTGTCTTTAGCCTATGGATTTTGCAAGTGCTGACTCTAAAATGTGTTTTTTCAGCTGGTTGATGTGCTGGTTGTTCGTTAATCAACCCTTTTCATAATCCATTAGCGTGCATTAAGCTAAAAAAAATTAATTTGGAGCCGAGATCCCATTCTTTTTCTCTTATCTAATTTTCTGTTCTCAGAGGAAGTTTATATTTTTCCATTTGAAAGAGATAGAATTACTGCAATAGGGTCTGTCTGCACTGACAGATCTAGCTTTCGTTTCCTCCTCAACAGCTGCGTTATTATTAGAACTGGCAGAATAATTCATAATGACACTTATTCTTCCATACATATATCACAAGTTGCCCACATTTATTTGTTACTCCAAATTATTAACCATAGACTGTGCCAACAACTCCCAAAGGGGCATTACTGATACAATATATTCCTTGTGTTTCCCCCTTGCCTCCATCAGGAAATCCTTTCATTAAAGTCAGAGTGAAAAGCATTAATTACCCCTTATTTAAAGGTAATAACTCATCATCTGTAATCATTCCTCAGAGACAGATGCTCATATGATGACCCAAACTACTGCAAAGTTTGCATTCAGTGCTGGATGCAAATGAAAATTCACTGAGAACCCAAGGAAGATCAGTTTTTGCTTTCTGGGTCACGTCCTTGCAGAGAGAAATTTCTGTTGGATTATGGCCTTTCCAGGACTTCTTGTGTCCATAAGAGATCACTTCTGTCTTGTCTAAATAACCCAGGAGTCATCAGAGTCTTTAAGCCACTGAGTGAGATGATTGCAGTGTGCAGGCTATATTTTCAAAGGTTAAGTGGGATTTTAGCAGTGACTGAACTTCATTTTGGTGCCAGAGCAAGCAGGGCATGAGTGAATATGATCTTTGATGGTATGTTATGCACAACCCCTTTTGTTACTTTTAATTTGTAACAGCACAAGTCCAATACAGCTCCAGGGACACATTTCTGCTAAGCCCTGAGGTAAATCAGCACACAATGAGAGGAAAAGACAGCCCATGGCCACATCCACTGAGCCTCCAACCTTGTGCCTCCTCAGCAGAAGGACAAGCAAGCATTTCTCATTTCTCTAAAGGACAGAGAGAACAACACCATCTCTCTTCAACTCCACCTTAACGGTGCATATGAGAAAGAACCAGTCAAGACAATCTCTGCCTAGAGTGGGTACATTGCTCTTGACAGCTCTGAACAGCCTCAGGTACCTACTGGCATTAATCTACATTGAAACCACTTACAAAATACCCCAGCAGCCCTGTAAACCAGAGACAAATACCAGCAAATGTAAAGGAAGTGCCAGGTGCAAAGCCAAGTCAGCCTATGGCATATGGGTACTAATACAAAAACCAAGGGCCCAGCCCAGAGCCTTGGAAACTACAAGAGCTCACTGTTGTCTGGCCCAGACTACACGAAGGTTTTTAGTTATTTCAAGTTCAACAGGTGAGTTTAAACAACCTGCTTAACACAAAACATAAGGCTAAAAACCAGAAGTAAGCTAAACATATTGGCATTCTGGCACCTTATGCTGAATAATTCATACATAAGGTGCAGTAGAAAAGAAACATATGGTTTTGGTCCTCAGTGACTTTTTAAGTAGAACATTTAAGAACCAACCTCAAATGTACAAGTCCAGCAAAAGCCTTCTTGTGCAGAATGAAAAGAGATCATTACAACCACAGTCTGTCTCTCCCTTCAACATTTCCCAGGGAGATTTAAAAATCTTTATTTGATTTTGTCCTGAAGCAAATGAGAAACTCTTACAAAAATCTCACCTAAGACAAGATTTAGGGTGTTATCCCTGCTGCCCTACAACTCAGCTTCTCATTTTGACACACTAATGGCAGAGGCAAATTTGATGTATTAACAGATACAAAGACCTCCCTTCCAAAAACGAGCATCAGTTGAGGTCCAAACTGTCTCCAGAGTTGTCGTAGTACAGCCATCAGTGCATCAATTCTCTCCTTGCTTCTCTGAATACAGGCTCCTGCTGAGCACCATATGCATGTCTGATAGCTGCCATTAAAAATCATCATTGCACACACCAGTCCCTCAAACACAGTCAGTGGAAAATAAACTCAGGAACCCAGCATGGGAACTGCTGGCAAATGAAGACTTTTAGCATTTTACTCAGCCAAAGTACACAGCTACTTTACTCTTGGCTAATGCCTCCTCCTTTCTGAGACACCTAAACCTACGTGCAAAGTGACAGCACTGCTGCAGTTACATCTTTAATCACAGCAGTGGTTAAAAGCCAAAAGTAAGCTAAACATATTGGCATTCTGGCACCTTATGCTGAATAATTCGTACGTAAAGTGCTGCAGAAAAGAAACATATGTTCTTGGTCCATAGTGCCTTTACTGTAAAATATTTAAGAATTAGCATAGGATGTATATAGTCAATAGCAGCCTACCACTGTGGTGTCAGAGTCTATCTGTACCTTTATATACTCCTTCACTGCATGGATACAGCACACATATATTCATATCAAAGATTCAAATCCATTTAGCAAACAAATGGTTCAGGTTGCTCAAGCATTTTGAACACTTCTTTACAGAGCACATGGACTGACTTCCTTATGAGCAACGTGCAAAGTTGCCCTTCCTCTGCAAACCTGCAACAGGGATGTCAGAATTTACAGCCCTTTGCAGTGTCCAACCTAACTGATATTGCTTCACATTCACACACAAGGCTTAGCTCGTCACACCACTGAGCTCAGAATCGGGCCCAGCAGATCTGGAAAGGCACCCAGACACATGCACACACAGAAGAAACCTTTTGGCATATCGATGAAGAATAGACCTTCCAAAAAAACATCCAGTATACAGATGAGCCCTCAAATTAGTAGAGAAAGCATGACGACTTCAGCAGTGGTGGCTGATGAAGAGACACACACATACACACCTCTGCCACCGATCGTGCTGCTAGGGCATTCATCAAATTAAGTACCAAGAGGAACAACACCTCTGATATCTCTTCATTTGGGGCTCCAGTAAATGAAGCACTAGATTAGGCCTGACAGAGGCCTAATGCAGCTTGAGCTTTTCCTGGTGTAATTAATTGGAACTTCGCCAGCTTGACAAATTGGAATGATGAATCTATCTTGTATGAATAGAAAAAAAATGCATAATCAGTCAAAGATTTAGTTAAGACAGCTTCTCTCTGACTCCCTGCCATAGCTAAATCCATTAAGGCGAGGAAACATCACTTTAAGAAAAGGCACTGCTCTCCCTAGGTTCAATTTATAACTTTTTGTTCTTGAATTTAATGGAGCAGTCAACCTGGACAGATTTGACTTTGGAGGGGAGAGGAAGGGGGAGGTGGGAAAGGTTGTTTTATTTTTAGCATTCTAATCTTCCCTGTGCCTGGGTTGTCTGGGAAAGAGAATAGTCTCTTTGGTCTGAACATACATTCTTGGGGCTGGATTTTAAATCTTTGGGGTTACACAGGGGAATCTAATAAAAGCACCCACATACTTTGCCACCAAGATGATTCAGTGATAAAACTTGCTTGTCAAGTTTTTCCCCTACTAACTTCTTTAATTGCTGGTAACATTTAAGCAGTAGAGGATGTGATAGATTGACTGCTCTGACAGCATTGCTTTTTCCTCTCTAATTACCACCTAGTTGTAAAGGCCTTTTCCTGACACATTTAATGGAGAAGCAGAGGGAAAACAGGTTTGCTTACTTTTAAAATATATTTTTATCATTTGGCAGGTTTTTTTCCATATATTTAACTTAAACCATGTGCTTCCCCCCCTCCCTCCATCTCACCTGTGCTGTCATAGGACCCAAATTTCGAAGAATCAATTAAGCAGCTAATATCCCCATTTGTACTGGATGTTTAGAAAAAAATTTACATTTCCTCTTTGAGGCTGTGGGCTGCAAAATAAGTTACTTACACATGACGGAAGAAATGCTTGTTGGTTAAGTGAGAGTTGACAATGATGGTTTACATTTCAAACAACCCAGAATTCCTCCTTGGCTCGCAGACGCCAAAGTGCCAGGCAAATGTTCAGCTGACATAATGCAAGCGACTGGCCGTAGATTTATTTGACAAACAGTTGAGCAGACAGCCCTATATTGCACTCACTTGTACCCCACACAACCCCACCAGAGCCAGGAGGATTGTGCTGGCAGGAACGAGAGCAGGATTAAACCCAAACACTGCGGTTCACGCATTGAGCCATTTGCTTTTGGCCAGTGGCCAAGCTGACAGCCACATTTAAATAAGCCACCTGCTGAGTAGGGAGTTTAGAGAGCTAAGTGCTCGAGAGAGCTTTAGCCCAAAAGTATATTGAACTTAAGCAATAAGGCGTGAAGGGAAAGGATTTCAGTGACAAGGAGTACTAGAGGCCATATTATGGTCCTGACCTCTTGTTCTAGGTCACGTATAGTTGTAGCGATCCTCCCTTCCTTGCCTACCTAGAATATGTCAGACAGAAGCTCCATCCAGAGGACACCATTCTATGGATGTCACAGAGTGAACTAAACACAGCAGATGCTCAAATTCCTTTTCGTCACCTCTATCAGTGCTATCAAACAGGATGTTATTTCCCTCTGGATATTGTTGCAATTTTATTCTTCAGAAGAACCAGACTGTCTGTGTCAGAGGCAGAAGTTCTTTTCCAGGATAGCCATGAGATCCTTCTTTTCTCAAGCACTCCCCTAGCACTAGGCCTTGTCAAGGTCACCTCGTCATCTCTTTCCATTTGGCTCTCACTCTCTTTGTCAATTTTAACAAAGATGTCTGTAAGCACCTGGAGGCTGAAACAGGACCATGCACTTTCTGCTGCTGATTATGTGCGAAAAAATAACAACTTCCTCAAATTTCCAATCCGGTGATAAAAATCTCTCCAAAGAGAGAGGCTGAACAAAGTTACATCAAGGCAAGCAGTTCTGCTGTTCCAGCCCGGAACAGCAGCAGATTGCAGAAGTGATATTTGGCTTTCTTAGCCCCAAACTGGTCAAATCAAACCTAACCAAGTTACAGCTGCAAAGAGCCCTGGGAGGAAGGCCTGCACAGCATCAGACAGAACAGCTCCCCCAGCACTCAGACCCTTTAATCACATTGCTTTTCCTCTGAACTTCACAGGGACACACCTGAGGTATCTGAATTATCTTCAGTTGTGTAGATATTCACCTATAATTGTGGATGCAATTTGTATTCTCACTCTTTCCTCATTTGCGCTATTGCTGCTGCTTACCTTGCCCCCTTTTCAGTCTTTTTTCAGAAGGACTGGATGAGGCCTTCTACCAGTGGAAACTACCAGCTTATGTTTTACTTTTTTAACCTCCAAAATGTCACACGAATGACTTCTGACTTGATGGTGACATGGAGGTTGTCAAGACAAGTTTAGCAGCTGACTCACAGACCATTATTCACCCAACTGCCATTCCACTTTTAACCTCCCCAGCCTGCGTTTAAAACCGAGTATCACACCCTGTAGCTATGCTGCTAGGAAACACATAAAGAGCTTAATTTGAATAAAAATATGTTCTTTTCAGTGCAGAAAAAGCTCCTATTTAGATATAGGAGATGACAAGCAAATTATTTTAGTGGCAGAGGACTTGAACTTTTACTGGCTACAGTATAATATGTCATGACACTGATTTTATGCAATGGGCATTTAAGAGTTAATGATGTGTCAATTAAACAGCTATAGCCAAAAGATCTAAAAAATATTACAGAAGCAGTTGTCAACAGAAGGTCCTGCTCCCTAAAGTGGTTCTATAAGCCTTGTCCAGGAGGGATTTGAACATCAGGTCATTTGTTTTTGGTCACATCTAGGATCCTGCCCTGACAATGGGAGCAATGTGCCCAACACTCACTGTATTGTGCTGTTTGCCCTTTGCTCACCAAGCAAAAGAGAGACCAGCAGTGGATTGTTTAACCATTAGAAGGGCTGTGGTTGTGTCACCTCACACAGGACCACAGGAGGTCCCAGAGGCCTCAGAAGTGACCAGTGAATTATTTGTGCAAACACTCCCTGTGCACAGTGCCTCCCTGCAAATCCACCTGCACGCCCCACATCTGCCATTGCCCTCAGCTGCTTCTTGATGCAACCAGAGAAATGCTCTAAAAACATACAGCCTGCAGAACAGAGGCAAGAGAATGTCTGTGCCTGGATTTCTGGCTCCAAAAAGGGCATTTCAGCCTGATAGAACAGTAGAAATTCAAATTCAAGTTTTGAGTTCAGAATTTCTCCCTCTCCACACTGAATGCACGATGCCCATGCACACATCTGCCCCTTATACAGAAGGTTTCCTTTTTACTGTAGAGATTTCAATATAAGATTTGGGTTCAATTTTTCTCCATCTCCACACTGAACACCCAATCCCTCATACATGCACACACACCTGCCCCTTGTACAGAAGGGAGGGAGTTTTGTTTGGTTTTTTAACTATCCTTTCTGGGCAAGGATGATCAATTGTCTCTGTCTCTTGCTAGTCATGTCCCTATTACAGAAGAACCTGTTCCAATAAATGATTAGTATGTGCAGAATGCATTAAAATGAATTATAATAGCAATCTGATCCCCAGTGCCTCGGCAGAACCTTTCCATCACAGGTGACAACTGGTTCCCTTGGGCTCAGCTCTGGAGAGAGAGTGCCAGACCTCAAAACTCAATCCAATAACTTGGGATGAACCTCACCAACTACAGAGAGTGTGCAGTTCTCCCATTGTCTCCAAACTAGGAGAGAGATAGCTCAAAGGCTATTCAACAAGCTGGTGTACACAACTCCATCTCAAATAAATGTGAATGCTTTTTTTTCATATATTATGTGATTACAGCCTCTATCTGCCTATGGTGCTATGTTTTATTACAGGCCACCAAAAATAATTAGTTGGTGACCCAGAAAACTGATATATAAAATCCTTTTAATCACCAATATGGCTTTCAATTATATAGTGTAAACTTATTAACCTTTTTACTGCTGAGATTTGATTTATGGAATTCCAGCTGCATTAACATTACAGGAGGAGATAGAAAGTGTCTCCTATGATGTGTTGGGATTAACAACTGATAGCTGGCTTTGTCATCTCAGAGTCTCACAGAGCACTGGCAGCACCCTGAGTCCCCAGGGGCTCATTTCTATCTGTCTGTGTAGTGAGACTGTGTAATTCCTGTCACTTCATATACAAGCCAGAACACATAGGCCAGTTGTGGCTTTCAGCAGGAGCAGGGGCTGTGTGAGCACTGGCTGCATTAATAAACAATAAGGGCAAAGATATGGCTGCATTTGTAACTCTCCTTACTCCCATGGTCAGAAAATACCTTCTTTCATTTCCACTGGACAGGCATTTCCCCTTTTGAGTTGTCAGAGAACTCCAGAAAGTTCATGGAAACTCATGTATTGGTTTGAGAGTGTTTCTTCTCTTTTTCATGATACAGAAAGACCATTTAATGCTTTGTACGAGGTTTTAGGCATTCCTGGTCTTCTTCCCATGGGCTGTGTTCTACAGATAATGCAGAGACCAGCAGGAGAGACAAACAGGCCATGATGAAGCCCTGCTAATTAAAAAGCCAAAATACTAATCTGAACTACATAATGCATCAAAATCTAATAAAACATATATGTGAAAGGTAAATGCTACCATGCCAGACTTGACTGAAGGATAGAAGGAGCTGTGTTTCTAGCCCACACACATCAGTTCTTTCAAGCCTCAAGAACAAACACAGAAACAATGAATCTTGCCATAACTTCCATTCACAGTTCTCCTCCTATTTCTTGCAGGCTCATTATTTGTAGTTTAATGACAATAAAATAGAGTAACAATGTTCTGTAAGATCATTTCTGCTATGAACATCTAATCAACTCTTTCAAAATCTTAGGAGGGCTAAAATATTTAACATATTTGGGACAAATTTTGCAAACAAATATCCGTTTTCACTTTTCAAACCTTACTCTCTTCAATCTTAGTGACATTTCACAGCAAACCTATTTTTCAGCAATTTGTAATGTGCAAACACCCCCAAATGACAGAAAGTAGCAAGGTGAAATAACCAACATTCCCCATAAACTGAACCAAACCCTCATCACATTTACTTTGGTTTTGTTCTTCAAACTTAAAAAGGTTTGAAAGTCATAGTAAGGAGAGGCTGAGTGAGTGGGTGATTTGGTACCCTGTGCAAGAGCCATTGTCTGTAGAGAAGGGAAATGACAATATTTCAAAGAGTCATAGACTGATTTGGGTTGGAAAGGACTTTAAAGATCATCTCCTAGATCCAACCCTTCCATGGGCAGGGACACCTTCAACCAGACCAGGCTGCTCCAAGCCCTGTCCAACCTGGCCTTGAACAGCTCCACTGATGGAATATCTGCCACCATTTCTCTCAGGTTTAAGTGCTGTTGAGTGAGACACAGCTTCCCACACAGGCACTTTCACAAACCTGTGAGCCCCATTCCCTCAGGCAGCCTCCAGATCAGGGGTTCCTCTGCCAAAGGGTCTGTAGTGGTTCACTGCAACTCCTGCACTGAGTAGAGACCCTCAAATCCTGGGGGACCCCCAAATCCCAAATACCTGGACATCCTGCAGCTCATCCCAAGGGCAGCTCCAGATTCTCTGTCTCCACAAGCTGGGATTTCCAGTGCAGCCCATGTGTTCCAGCCACACCAGCTCCTCCAGGTGCTAATGAGGCCCATCACAAACACAGGGAGATTTTTAAGCATGTTCTGTGAAACAAGGAGAATAAAAATCAATGGCACTACATAATTCAGCCAGTGCCTTTCTTTGCTCACAAATCTTCATTTGATCAGCTGGGGAAATCCTGAACCATCTGAAAATAATGCAGTAAAGCTGGTCAATGACAACTGTAACATAAAGACTAATAGAGATGGTGCTGTGGATCTGGTATATTCTATTATGCTAAAGCCCATTTATAAATTTTAATAAAAACAGTAACACTTTACTGTAAGTGGACATCATTTAATGCTCAATTACTATGAAATTCCTTTGGAAATAGATATTAAGCACAGCAGCTCTGTATTTGTACCAGGAGGGTTCCTTGAGATTGATGTTATCACAGGGAACACTAGGGGAATGTCAAGTCCGACACCAGTGTATTCAATACTATTGCCCTCTGGGTCGTGTATCTTTTCCTCCCCTACCCTGACATTTAAGATGAGTCCTTATCTATGTGGAGAGCAACAATATAAATTATATATATGCTGTATTTAAAAAAAAAAAAAAATTGCAACACAGACTTGGAAGGTCTTTAGTAATGATTAACTGAGACATTTTTGAATAACAATACAAAACAAGCAATTTTCTCTTGAAGGTCAAGAGGTTTCTAAAACCCCATGTTTATAAAACAAGCATTATTCCCGATAACGCACAAAACCTTTACAGCAGAACTAACTTCAACTTACTCAAGATACCTCTTAGCAAGAAAAAATATCACAAAACTTCATCCCCTACTTGCAAAAGCTCTTGTACTACAACAGCCTCATCTCTATCTCACCATAAGAGCCCACCATATAGATCTGAGCCCTCCAATGGGCTCAGCACAGGTGGGATTCATTACCCTGGGAAGCAGAGGGATCTCCCTCATCCCCTAAAGCTGCCTGGCTCTGTGCTTTCAGCCCCACCTGTGGGTGTTTTGACTCACCACTGCTCCTTCCTGGCAGGTTGTGGGAGATCTTGTTTGTCCCAGAGGTATCTGAGGGTAAAAACAAGGGGATGTGAACAGTGAGGCAGAAACTGAACCTTAGCAGGGTATGGCTGGACCTCACTGAAGAAGTCTGCAACCAGTGGCTCCTACATTTTGTTTAGCTACAACCTCTCCTAGCAGTAGAGGCAACAAAAACAAAAAAATGACTGGACTTGGTCTGGGAAATGCCTTTTGAGGAGCCGAATGCAAGGCTGTGCTTCCACAGCCAGGGCTCTGAGATGGCTGCAATCCCTGCCTGACTGCACACAAAGCCTGTCACCTCAGAGGGGGGCTTGACTGGCTTCTAAGCTGCCCTGCTGGCTTTGCAGTGAGGCCTAACAAGGTTAGACAAGGTCTGAAGGATGGTAAGTACCAAATACAGGTCACCAGAGTCTTCAGTTTGCAACACCGCCCGGGGTCCAAAGACAAATTTAAAGGAGTACATCTCTTCCTGGACAATAAACACTACCAATAGCTCCTTAAGCAGCTTAGGAAAAGGAAACACCAGTTGGAGGAAAGGAGGCATCCTAAAGGCTCCACTACAACTAACATCATTCCACTTAAATAATACTTCACATTTTCTGCTGGAACACAATTTATACCAGACCCCTGAGCAGCTTAGACACCTGGCATAATAGCCCATTAATTACTTCAGCATGGGAAATAAATTTTAATATCTTTGATGCTCATTACTAAACAACCCATGTGTTCCCAAATGCACATCAATGGTTTGATCTTCTTCCTTTTAGATGTTAACAGGCTTTATTTTACAGTTTGGCTTTAATCAACATCACCCTGAACCCTGTGTAGCATGTGATAATGTTATACCCTCATACAGGGTCACCAGTTCATTTAGGAACTGAGGACAAGGTATTTATATTTTGCTGCACTCGTGTTCTCATCCTGTTAAAGGTGATTACAACATCAAGTTTTGTCCAGTGTTTCAGTCTCTGAAGGTGCCATGAGGTACAATGGTAGCAGGTCAGCATTTTCAATAAGCATCCATCTGTAAATAAGTCCCTTAAAATATTGCAGCAGTGTGAGAGGAAGCTGCACCCTAATTGGGTAGAGTGAAAAGCCACAGGGCTTATAAATATAACGTATAGGTGATCCGTCTTGCCAAAAAAGAGGAGGTTCGTTATATGAAGGACACATTATCCTTTTCTCTTCCTATGATTCAGCATGGTAAGTAGTCATTCCTAATTGGCTTACAGCTTAGTATGAAATATTAGGATGCCACACAATGTGATGACACAGCTGGATTCCTAAGGGAAGCTGAAGACTGATCTGAGAACAGTAGAGGGACAAGAGCAGATGCGAGCCGGGAAAAAAAAAAAATAGTTGTAGCTTAGATAGTAGCATGTCATTCTTTATCCCCCTGCTCCTGTGTGCAGCATGCTGCGTGCAGCACACCGCTTTCCTGGTAGAGAGGCAAGAGACCTGTCATCTCACAGTTCCTAAATAAAACGTGGGGGGAAAAAAATGTGATTGCTGGGACTATTGGAACAGGAAGAGCCAAGCAGGCTGAATAAATCCAGGCAATAGCTGCCTCGTCATGAAAAATACACTGCACAAATTTCACCTCTCAGTGCGTCAAATGATGATTTCCTCAAATTTATTCTCGACTGGAAAGGATTTGCCAAATTACCAAGTCAAACAGTCCGGGGGTCATTCTCAGAAGTCCGGCATTCGGGAGACGAGGCGCCCAGGTCTGTGCTGGGAGCTGTTTCCTGGCGCTGGCCTGGATTCAGGAAGGTAATTAAACAGCTGCCTACCTGAAGTCAATAGGGCCATTCACATGCACTTAAGTGCTGCTGACGCCAGGCCGAGGGGAATAGGCTTCTCAGGGGGAGATTTTTGCTGCAAATACTAGTGCTAATTCAAAATTCACTTTCTGCAAAGTCCTTCCCCTGCAGTCAGCTGAAATTAGCTATATCCACTGTGGTGCTTGCCAGGAAACTTGATAGAATATCGCCCAAAGTGAACATAAAGGAGAAATAAACACAGCAGAAATTAATAACAGGAGTTCAGACTGGTAGGTTGCAGGAGATGTGTTATAAATTTCATCCAGCTGTAATGCAAATTCTGCCAAATGATTGGGAACATCTCCCTTTTTATATCACTGTTTCACTACATATTAATAGCAACCAGTTACTGATGCAGTACTAAAATATTAATGATATGGTCATAAACCTGAATCAGTGCCTAACTTGGCAGAACAACGTAGGGCATCTTTTCAATCACGTATGAACAAAACCAGTTTTCAGAAACCATTTTGTAACTGCAAAACCATGTGAGCAGAAGTAATTGCAGGGCTATTTTAGGTACAAAAAAATTGTTAGTCTTCCTTGGAAAATCAACAGCCCCGTTGAGGTGTACAGTATGGGCACCCAGATCTTTCTGCAAGGCTGAGAGAATCTCGAACCAGGCAGAAACAAAGTTCATGCAATTAATTAGTAAGATTTCATCTGTGATTTCATCTGCAGCTGATATGACTGACTTTTATCTGTGCAAGAGAGACAATAGCATCCAGCCCCGGGGAATGAATTATTTCAGCAGGATTTAGCCCTTTGTTCTGGACTGAGATGGAATATGGGAAGGTGAGAAATCTAAAGCAAAAGCTAGAATTTTTACACTTGCCTGTTTCACCTTAGAGCAGGTGAATGTATCCACTCCATATTGCATCATCCATGACCACAACAGAAATTTGGGGATGGTAAAAGGACTTAATCTCTTGCACCTTTTCTATTTTCCAGTCTGCTGTTTAAGTCTTGGAAACACACACAGACACTGAAGTACCCTTCTCAGGAGAACCAGGGGTCACTGCCAGCTGAACAAGGCAGCCTTTGGGATGCTTGGTTGGATCCATAAAAGAGAAGCATGTCTTGAAGTCTCCTCACTTTGCCTAAGCTCTGTCAGGACTGGGCTGGTCCATTTCATTATTCACATTTGTCCCTTTCTACGCAGCTGGGGCCATGCATCCAAGCTACTTTCACAAAGGATTCTGGATTCTCTACAATTCCCGACAGCAGCTAGCACCCCAGGAAGAGCTGGAATACTAAAAGAATGTTTCATTTCTGCATTTCCAGAGGACACAGGAAATGGCTCATTCCTCCTTCACCCCATCAGGATCCAAAATCAGCTCTGGAGAAACTCATATATTGCCAGCATTTTGCATTGTCAATACTAAACCAAGGACTTTGCTTTAAAGGTCTTTCACTGCTGCTTCTCTAACTCATCAGTGCACAAATAAGCTGATTTTGGTCATGACTGAATTTTCTGTTTAGAAGTTCAGAGAATGGCATGAAATTAATTATTAAGAAAGGTCTTTTTTTTCTGGTTTTCAACTGCAGTTACATAAATGAGGACCCAAATCCCACTGAGATATCACTTAACAGTGTCAGCACCTGGGAGGCAGGGCTGATCACTGCGACAATGTCTTTATTATTTGCTGACCAGAGTCACTGCAGTCACTTACAGCAATGATAATCTTTCTTCATTATATCTGCAAGCAGA
Source organism: Phainopepla nitens (assembly GCA_013400175.1). Classification (NCBI taxonomy): domain Eukaryota; kingdom Metazoa; phylum Chordata; class Aves; order Passeriformes; family Bombycillidae; genus Phainopepla; species Phainopepla nitens. Next base: position 306,970 of record VXBQ01009269.1, on the reverse strand, counting down.
TGCCATCGAGGTGGGACTGACAATCATCCCTTCAGAGTAAGTGATCACATCCATTGGCTCCTTGTTTATTAATAACACAGTTGAAATTTTAGTGTTGCTTCTGTTCAGGTGGAAGATAACATTTATTTGATTGACACCTGTCATTAGGAAAATTTCTCCTACAACTGAAGCAGCAAATAATACAGCCTGACTGCAAAACAAGTTGCCAAAACAAAGACTTTCTTTGGTCTACAAGTTACCAGAGCAGGAGGAAAACTGCTTGTGTTTTGAAACTTGTTCTAGCAAGACACTGCAAATCTCCCACATCTAAAGACTATTCTAAAAAACCAAAAAAACCCTGTCTCTTGGAGGAAGACAAGTCAAACATAACTCATTCCTTTATTCTTTTTCTCTCTTACCATGCTTTACAGATAATTGTTTCATCTGGGTCTTCTGTTTCCAAGAAAGACCTTTCTAAATCCTCAGGCAATATTCAGAGCAGGCAGATTTTTCTTTGAGTGTTCAAGGCTGATCAGATCAATTTTTAAAAAGGAAGGTTACAGTACATTTTAAACCAAATACCCCATAGTATAAAATCTCAGAGGCCATTCTAAAGAAAAATATATTTTGTTAGCAAGTAAATGCAAAGAAATTATAAAGGGATTAGGTACAACCCCCTTTCTCATGTGTCCTCTGGGATTTTCTGCATTGTTCTCTTGGTTTAAAGGGTTTAAAATACAAGGATAAGGCTGCTGAAGTCCTGAATATGTGAGTTCTGTTCTCTGGTAGGAAATGAAGTGCCACAGATCACATAAAATTCTTCCTGGCTGTTTTGTTCCCTCACATTTTTGTCCTTTTTCACCCATAAAAGCTATGAATCATCTCTAGCCACAGAGTCTCCCAGCATGAGATGCACCACAGGGCCCCACAATCTTATCTGAGGCTCTTTGGGCCCAGCTGCAATGTAAACACTCTTCACCACTGGGACTCCCTTGCAGGGTTTAGAGTCTCTCTTTGCAACTGCAAATTTCCAGTGAAGTACAACTGCTGCCTTAAGGCTCCTTAAGGCCTCAGGAATCAGACCTGGCATAACATGAAATTTGCTTCTCCCTTTACAAACTGGCTAAATAAACTCATCTTCTTTACAGTGGGACACTCTTCATTTCCCTGTCTTTCATTGTCCTCTCACTCTTGTTGATTCCAAAAGGACACTACACTGACCAACCATCAGGGCCAATTTGGTTTCCAATTTTCCCAGTAGCTTTGCAGTCACGTTCCCTTTGTCACCTGAATGCAGTACATCGAATTTGCAGCCTGGGTGTGAACAGCTTCTGGAATTATCTCCCCTGGACAAGACACCAAAGCAAATTCAAAGGTAAGTAAACAGAATGCAGAAATACCCTTGAGCAGGATTACGTCATGTTCCTAAATCCTAACCCTGCTACTCCACTAGTTATGCATTCCTCTTTTCCTTCTTCCCTTCTGGCTAATATTTTCCTACCCAGAACTCAGTTCACATCGCCACAGCAATCACATATATTCTGTAAAGTTGCTAGGTCTGCATGAACCTCCGGAGCTTGGCAAGCTGTATTGTAACACCAAAACATGCTCTTGACAACCACTGACCCCAAAAGCTGATGTGATCAAACACATCCCCCCATGAAAGAAAAAACAAGGCTGTAATCAGTTTTACCATTTTAAGGAAAATAAATCCTAATCCTTTGCTGTTCTGTGGTATTCCTCTAATTGCTGTTTCCTTACACATTCAAATATCCCCAATTTGGTTCTGTTGTTTGAACGTCGCTTGGAATCAAGTCAGTGTTGCAGATACAACATCTTTGAACCTTTTAGTCCAGCTGTGAACTTTGGGCTTAATCCTTTAGGGCGCCCTTGTCTAGCAAGCTTTAATGTATATTAAATTTTCTAAAAGGAGAGCCAAAGTGGTCAAAGCGAGATAGTGCAAGGTTCTGTGTTTCATAAATTAATAAGCATCACCAACTGCATTGCTTGACCCTTTAAACTCTGTGAAATTAATATAAGTAGACAACCAAAGTGCACTTGGCCCCTGAAGAGCCTTGGAAGTTCACTTAAGCAATCCAAGTTTCCTTAAAGTTTTATAAGCCAGCTTTTAAAGCAAGTCCTTTGTACTTATTACTGGTGACAGTGAGCATTACAACAGCCAATGAACCTTTGCTGACTTCCGACCCCAATATGGTAGAACACAGTTATCAAGGGAAATATCAGAATCAAAGCTTGTATATTACATCAAGGTCCTGACTCCTGCAAGAGCCCCCCATAGACTCCTCAGAGTATGTCAGGGAAACAAACAGCTAATATTCTCAGACATCTACTTATGATGTATGGATATTTCTGTTTACTTAAGCACTTTTGGCATTGTAACACCCACTCCCACCTCCCAAATAAAAACTGAAGCCTCTCATGAAGGGAGCTGCGGCACTCCCAGCTCCTTCACAACAAGACAAAATTTTAAGATCTTTTATCTGACCTGGAAAAACCCCCTCCACTTGGTCATGGTGAGTCAAGCAACACTAAGTGTTCATCTTAGCCGATTAATGGATTTAAATTATTAATTGGCACTAGGTAGGCATGGTGAGGAATACTCAGCCTTCTCTGAGCCCTGCACACAGGCTGAGACTCCCTGGAACAAAGAGGATGCTGTGTATCCACACCTACTGCGTTCTGGCATCAATCCTGCAGTCACTTGTAATACTTGAGTTAGCATCCTGTAGAAATAAGATATCTCAGTACTGCCAGCTGATTATATTTTTCATAATGTAAAAGGTTTTTGATGAATTATTCAGGGGCTTTTCCCACTGTTCAACGAAAAAAAAGGAAAAAAAAAAAGAAGAAAAGAGAGACAGAACCTCTAAGGCAGTCAGGTTTCTGGGCTGACAGGCAGTGGTGCCAAATATTAGTAGTTATTATTGGACTGTAAAGCCCAATTAATGATGATGTTTAAGCTAAACTTTTCAAAAGGGCAGGCAGGAATTCAAAGCCAGACAGGTTTTTTGATGAGATGAGAAATCAGAGGATTATCTGCTGAAGGGCATCAAACCCTACAGCGTGTGTCCCCCTCCAGCCGTGAAGTCAGAGAGGGCACATGGTATCTGTTCTCTCCACCTGTTAACAACATTTGGGTGAAGCTTTTGCAGGCATTTAATGACACTGGTTACCATTTGTTCATCTCATTTGTCTGCCTAGATCTGGACATGGACAGAGACAATAACATCAGAGCATGGAGGAAATAAATACACAAATATAGAGACATAGTATATATATACACCACACATGATTGTGCATAAGAAATAAAACCCAAACAAAAAGCAGACATCAAGGATTAGGAAATAATTGATGAACTTCCCTAACAGAAACATGGATAACAAGAGGCAGATGGAAAAAGGAGGTACTTTGAGGAATGTGGCACACAAATTCCACACAAGTGAATGTTACCAGGGACAGGCTGGTGACAGGGTCACAGTCCCTGCCAGGCAGTTGTCTGCTCTGAGAACAGGGAAGTTCATTGAGCAACTCCCTGATTATTAAATCTAAATTGGATCATAAGTGAACCTTGAAATACTTTGGGCCTATTCTGACACGTTGCTCCAATTCAGATTTTTTGTGGGTGTAACTAAGCAACGATTATTGAAGATGGAATCACATCAATTGATCTTTATCAATAAAATAGCTAATTTGAATGTGAATATATAAATATATATATGTCTACAGGCATCTACAGTGGTATTAGTGATTTGATTGCATGAACCAATACTGCAGGAAATCAAAATATGTTCAAATGAATCCCATGCACTGACTGGACACAAGCCTAAGAGACAACCCTAGTGCAGCAGGAGGAAGCAAATAACAAAATTGTTGACATGAGAGAAAAAATTCTATGTTTAGGGGTCCTTGATTTGGAAGCCAGTCACTGGTGCCTGCTGGCTTTTCCTCAGAGTTATCCATCTTCTTGCTTGTGAGTGGATCCCCAGCTGGTGTCAGGGGGAGATGTCCCCAAGGAACAGGAGGTTTTTAAGGGATATGACAAAAGAGGTCTGCGTTTCCTTCCAAGAAAGGAAAGCCAGCGTTGCAAATCCCAAATCTTTAGCACCAGCCTCAGAAGAAGGCTCTGGTAAATGCTTACTTAGCTCTGGCAGGACAGGCTCTGCCTAAGAAAGACAGACTGTAAGTCCTCTAGCTCTCTTTTTGAGAAAACTCTGTGTAACACTGTCTGGACAGGAAGTGAGACAAATGTCTCTCAAACACGTTTTCCTTACTTGGAACAGTTCAGTACTGGAGAACCTATAGGAGCTTGCAGATGAGATATTAATTTGTTTTCCACCTTTCCCCAGGAGATTTCCAGGCTTTCTGATGAATGAGCTCTGTCTTCCCAGCTCCCACATTCAGTCAGGCCTGTGACACATCTTTGTTTTTTGGTTCCTTGGATCAGGAAAGTTTGCTGAGTCTGGGGGAGTCTCAGAACTGCCTTCCAAGTCACTAAAGTCTTCTGCAGACCACTTTTGATTAGCCAGCTGGAAAAGAAAAGTGCCTTTTATCAAATCCCCTGGGGCTAACTCATATTGAAAATAACTTGTTCTTAACACTTTTAGAGGCAGGGTTTCAAATGATGAATGAAGAAGAATATTCTCTGTCACAGGGTTTTCTTTGTTTTTCAAGTCCTCAGAGGGAGTTTGTGATCTTTGAAACTCTGGGACTGAGAGCTCTGTCGTTTCCCACTGAACTTGCCACCATTTCCTTCTGCAGAAGGTTGGCTATGGCAAAAGAAAAGAAGAGAATCGTTCGTTATCCTGAAAGTACATGGCCAGAGGATTTCCATAACTCAGGTAATCAGCCTGGGGCAAAGATCTACTTTTTTTTTTCTTTCTTCAGGCAGCAACCGGTACCAAACACTGCAATCCTGACTGTCCATGAACATTCCTGCCACACAAATAGCTTTTGTAATAATGGGAAATAGCCAGGGTATGTTTAACTTCAAATACTGGTTTTCTGTTTTGTTTTAAATTTCTCACACCTTTGCTCTTTGAAATGTCTGAAGGTTTTACTTTTTTTATTTTGGGGCATTTCTTCTTCTTTCAGTTTAGCAATTTTTCAAAAGCTCGTAGTTATTTCTCAGGAAGAACAGAATCAGGCTCTGAAATGTAATTAGAATTTTTAAAGTTTCTAGGTTAGTTTGCTTAAATACAAAGCAAAAGAAAATGGAAATATGAAAATAGGTTTTGCTCAAGTGTTCAAAATTTTCAGTGGCTAAAAGAAGACAGAGTGTTATTAACAGCTTCAAAGTTTTCCAAATTTTAAGCAGAATCCAGTACAACTTTTATGAGAAAAGAAATCCTTTTCTGACAATTTTATCAGGGAAGCTTATAAAAGAAAGATCTAACAGACAATGCATAGGAAAAACACTTTACTGAGACTATCAATTAAAACCACAAATACTGTACTTGGCTCAGAAAATTCCATTTCCACAGTGAGTGGATATGAATTTCAAGGATTTAGTAACTATAAACGGTGTCAAATGAATCACAGAATATCCTGACTTGGAAGGGACCCACGAGAATCATCGAGTCCAACTCGTGGCCCTGTACAGGACACCAAGGTTGTTGTACATGACATTGCACAAACAAGATCTAATGAGGACAAGCACTGCTGGTCCAGTCCCACCAAGAGAACCAGACACACAGCTCCTGCTGACTTCCCCTGACTCCCTAATTTGAGGGTGCAAGCATGATTTTCTTCGTTAGAGTCAGCTCAGGTCCCTCTGTGCAGCACCTCCTTGGGATACAGAGCTGCACTTCGGTCCTTCCAGCCCACAGGATGCTGATTTTGGGTTAATAAGTCACCTGGTCCCAACTCTGGGGTCCCACCTCCCTGAAAGGGGAAAGATTTAGATTCCTTCAGACTGAAAAACAGTGGATATAAATTAACTATTAAAAAAAAAATTGCCCTGTGAGGGTGAGGAGGCCCTGCCACAGAACAGCCAGAGAACCTGTGGCTGCCCCTGGATCCCTGCAGTGACCAAGGCCAGGTTGGACAGGGCTTGGAGCACCCTCGGATGGTGGAAGGTGTCCCTGCCCAGGGCAGAGGATGGAACAAGATGGGTTTTAAGGTCTCTTACAACCCAAATCATTCTGTGATTCTGCCTTGCAGCCAGAGGAAGCCATGCTCCAACTTCTCTACCTCCCAATGAAGAAGTTCTTTACTTCCAGCCTCCTGCCTCCAGAAGGGGCAAAAGGAGAAATCCTGCTTAACCAACTGTGACCTTAATGGGAAGCAATGGTCATCTTTCACTCATTAAAAAATGTGACTGCATTGGTGTGGGTGTGCATCTGCCCACGGGAATGCAGAGCAACTTCAGCTTCCCCGTGTGGGGGTGGAAATGTCCTTGGGGTAACCTGGGGGATTCTTTTCAGGCAGATAAGGGAAGGTTAAAAATGGGAAGAATTGAGATTGGACCTTAACATGTCCCTAACTATGGACACAAAAAACACACAGGGAAAATCACGGAGGGGCTAAAACTTTAACCACTAGAAGAAGGTCTGGTATCAGCTACAAACTCTGCGAAAAAGCATCTTACTAACCCAAATCTGTCCAGGCAGCCATTCACCCCAACACTCCAGTTGAGCTACTGACACTGCAGCAAATTTAAATACTGAGTTAGCCCCCAAAAGAAACCCCTCCCACATGGACTAAACACATGCTACATCTCCCACAAAGGAAGGAGACTTTTCCACAGCTCCAGAAATATTCATTTGACAGTTTCTCCTTCCTTGGCTACAGCTCTAGTAATTGATCTGCTCTATTATTTTTCCCCATTCTTTCTCTCTTACATTTAAATATGTCCTTCATACTTCTGGAGGTTTTTTTTTCCCTAGCCTGTATCTCCACTGTTACATTATTTTTTATCTCTATCCTCTATTCTTCATGTGTGAAAAGGGTGCTCTGTTCTCTAATATTCATTTTTCTTTTTTTATTCTCCAAGTACTTTCTTTCCCATCTGTAACAGCCCCTAATATGCACCTCCATTCGATTTTACTCACCCAGCTTGAAACCCTCTCATTCTAATTACCTTTTCAGTTTTCTTCTATTTCTCCCTTGAGATGTCTCAATTAGTGTACTTTTTCTTACTGGCTGTCACCTCTGAGCTACAAGGTGGGTCTAACTCCAACTTAAACCATGCAGAAAATAAATGAGGAGCTGTTCTTGGCGGCCCTGCTGAAGGTGGTGTTACTTTACAAACTAGTGCACCTTTAATAGATGATAAATGGGCAGAAAAGTGGCCTTGTTAATGCAGCAGCCCTTGATTTGGTTGCCATGCCGTGTCCTTTCATTACTCAAAGATACAGGAAAGGCAACCTATGCTAAGTCCTGGGTGATGTAATTCCATACAAAGAGAGTGAGTAGAGGCTAATTAACATAGTTCTGGTCAAAGCCTGAAATTAACTCATGTCTTTAAAGACCAAAGCTAAAAATGTCATTTGTCTTGCCCATAATTATGTTTAGAGGTAATTATGGTAGCAGAATAACAGCAAGCAAAACGAGCCTAGGAGTGGGCTTTTCTGCCCTTTCTATCGCTAGCAGGACTCGGAATTCTATTTCTGTCAAAGAGAACTGTATAAAAATGCAGGTGACATCCACAGTACATTTCTTTGATTAAAATTGGCACTGTTATATTGAAGTTCAGAGTTTTCAGAACCTGAGGAGTAAATTCTCTCTCCACATGTTCCCACATAATGGAGAAACGAGCACCCTCCCCACGGCCGCCGGCACTGCCGTGAAGGGGAGATGTGAGCCTGATTAAAGAGCCAGCCTTGGACCCCAGCACCACATCCAGGGATGTGTCCTGCCACAGACTCAGTTCCCAGGTCCCTCCAAATGACCCAAGATATCTACATGGCACAGAGTTGCCTCCAAATTAAATCATTTACTTCCTGGGGTAATTAATTTGTCATGCAGGTCTGATCACATCCATCATTTGTCCAGAGCCACAATAAATATGTCTGTGTTCTGCAGAAGACATATGTGGATTGAAACCCACATGTTTTAATCCACTTATTTAAATTATATATCTCTGCTTAAAAATATATTATTGTTGTTATTATAGCTGCTATTATTAAAACCCCAGTGGCATATGCTGCTGTCACCATTCAGGTGTCCTGAGATCCATCTACCTGCAGTGCCTGCTTCACCACCAACCCTGAAATTTATGGGCACATCAGCCATTAGTGACTTGGAGGATTTATTTGTGAGGCATGTAGTGCTAATTTAAAGATTTCAAACTAGACTTTAGATTTCTGCTGCACTAGGGCTGAAAGTGATAAAAATGCACATATACTGGGCACTACTGCATGGGCTGCTGGCAGATGCCAAGGTCTGTAACACAACTGTAAGCAGAGCATATTCACTTGGTCCAAATCTGTCTGTTTCTGAAATTATTACACTTTACAGTGTAAATTCAGTGAATTCACCCAAGGGCCATATTATCATTTTTGGCACAAGTACAAACTAAGTTATAGCCATGATTTCACAGACATGACGATACTGCATAAAACACGTTACAGCAACTTTTATGAAGTTCTGAAGGAGAAAAGATAACCTCTGCAGACTTTTCTAATGGTTCTAATGCCATTTTTACTGGTATCCTTCATGGCAAGAAGGGAATGAGGGAAAAGATCCTCTGAAGGGATCAGCCTTGGGAGCTCCAAAGGCATTCTTCCACTGTGCTGCTGAAATCTTAGTCATAAGAGACCAGCTCCACTGGAGCACTAAATTTTAAGCACCAATTTGAGGGCAGGGTACAGGAGTTCTGCTTTAAAAAAAATAAAATTAAAAAAAAAAAAAAAGCATAAACCTGTATAGCTCTTGAGCTGTCTCTTTTCAGAACTCAAAAAACTTACAGAAAGTTGGGGGTCCTGTCCCCAAAAGTTCATGTTCTTCCCCCAGCTATATCAGTTACCCAGTAAAATGTGTCCCTTCTCCCTACAGACATTGCCTCACATCCTTCTTTAGACCTTCACAGCTATTGCATTACTACCAGTACTTTTACAAGTGCCAAAAGTACCTTTATGAGGACATCTGCCAGTATTACCTGATAGACACAAACACCAAAGCCCATCTGGAAAAGCTGCCTCTCCCCATAATATTTTTGCATACTTCATGAGATTTTCTTGCAAAATTTTTTAATGATTTGTTTAAACACAAAAAAAAAAGCTGAAGAGTTGCATGTTACACTGACATCTGTTACATTCAAACTCTCTTTGGGGTCCTGTTAACCAAGTTTCATCCCTAACTAGGTGGAATTCTGGAGATGCAAACCTTGCAAAGTTGCCATTTATGGGACCTGCACTGAAATTACAGGCACCTCTCTCAACTCCTAAGAGCAAGGACAGTTCTCTGCAGCACACCCCAGCCTGGCTTGTCCTCCCAGTGGAAATGCAAAGCACAGAGTGCAAATCAGAAAACCAGATTGTGGCTGAAGTGACCCAGAGACAGCAAACAATACCCCTGAACCTAAACCATCTTCTGCCTCTCACTGGCACAGCACAGTCCACCAGAACAAAGATGTGATCTGAAAATAAAAGCTTTTGAGTTCCAAGTCTGTCACCAGGGGCATGTGTGACACTCTTTGGACCTGCACCTGTTCCACACTGGACCAGGAGCTGGACAGAGTGGGAGCAGTGGCAGGAGTGACCCTGCCCACAGGACCCCAGCCACCATCAGAGATTTATCACTGTTTAGCCAGGTTAGCCCAGGGCTGGCCAGCAGCCTTTCTTCACACAGTGGGCTCTGAACCAGGCTCTCAGAAGGCTTGCACCTCCTTTCTGAAATATTTCCTCCCCATCTCCATTGCCCCAAGGTTTGGTGTGGCTGGACCCACCAGTGTACACATATCATAATGAAACATGTTCTACAATCTCACCACAGTGCAGAGATCTAACTGGAAAAATCTTAGAGGCCCCAGTGTCTTTAACCATGGAAAAAAACGGTTTCACTGCAAATCATTAGTCTGCACAGGAATGACTCATCTTCTTTTGGTATGGGAAAGTCATCAGATGCTCTGATATTTGACCAGCTGAGCAGCCACTGGCAGAGCACCCTCTCCTCTGAGATCAGTAGGTCTGTGTCAGTCAGGCCATTCCACCCGCAGTGGCACCTACATCCACAGTTCCCAAATTCCAGCACTGCAGGAAGCCATTCCAAGGTGACCTGCTGCCACAAAAGGGCTCATTCTTTCCATTCACATTATTTGGGCCTGACTGATACAAGCTCCTGACCCTGAGCTCACAGGACCACAAATTTCCTGTCCTTAACATGAATGGGATATCTTAAAACAGTAAAACACTTTTTCTGAAGGCCCTAACTCCTAAAAACAAAGATTTGTAGTGGAGGGAGAAAGAAAGAGTAGAAGCAGAGATCCCAGTTTGTGCTCAGAATCCAGCAGGATGAATCTATCCCTGCCACTTGGCTCCCAGTTGTTAATTTAAGAGAAGAACTCTTATCTGCTATGGAAGCCTTCTCAAATCAGCAGGAACTCATTTGTTAAAACTGCTTCCCTGTCTCTACTGTGTTTGAGAGCACCTTGGTCCTTGCAGAGCAGCACAAAACAACACAGACAACCCTAAAATGTCTCACATGGCAGCTCCAAATGCTTACAGTTTATGTAAAGCCATGGAGCCAGCATGATAAGATCTAATTACCAAGCGAATTAGTAAAAAAACAGCTGCAAGGTTTGCAGAAATGTCTGGAAGTGCAGAGTAAATGGCCACAATTGATGGAGTTATTGCACAGGCATCCTGAGGGCACAGTCTGCAGCACTCCAGCCCTAACCAAAATCACTGTCAACAGTTGTTGTTTTCTTCATTCTGTTAAATGAGGAGAGCATGAAAATGATCCTGCAAACAACCATTTAATATTCTCATGCACGTGAACTGCAATTATCAGCAGTAGCAACAACAAACTCTGCTGTAATGTGTTCATGGTTAATCAATTCAATTGATCACTGTTTATTAAATAAAAACCCGCTTTCTAAACAGTTCTTCTCTAAATGGCATATTTTGGGGCTTGGGGTTTTTTCCCAGCTTTCTTTTCTTTTTTTTTCTTTTTTGTTAAACATGCTTCTAGGAGAATCAGGAGACCAATTAAAGCTTTTAATTTAAATCCAAGCTAAGAGAAATATTAGCAACATATAGTGCCTTTACAAAAGCATCAGTTTAAAAGAGGTTTGAATCAGTCTAGCCACTCCCTGGAAAAGCTGCACTGGATCTGATTCCTTCCAATTCCAAAGGCTTTCAAGGCAAGTTAGCAACAGCCAGCATATTTATCTGTGTAAGAGACAGTCATGACCAGGTCAGCTCAGGATATCAGAAGTGGGCTGTTGGTAATGCAGATTAGGGGACACACTTTATTCACATCAGCACTGTAGCATTGATCATCCCCATTCTGCACCTTTACAAAGTAGATCTGAAATCAATGAATTGCAGGCTGGAGAGATGCTGTGATAACAGAAATCCTCTATAGCCAGTTATCTCCCTACAAGGAATAACGATCCTGCACAGAATTGAATCCTTTAAATCTACAAAGAATATCCACTACATCACAAGTTCAATGGAGATTGATACCAGGCACAGTCAGGGTCTGGCTGTACCCCAGCCCAGAGCCAACTCCAACACTTGAACACCACACCCAGAACTTCCACCTGCAGTGCTGGAGTCCTCCCTGCCCTTCAACTGCTCCAAAGGCTGCAGAAGGGAGGAGAAGGGGAGTGTTGACACACAAAAATAACCTCGTGGGATTTAATTAAGACCACTGAACCTGTGTCACTTGTAATTTATGGCAGATTTGAACCCGTGCCTCCAGAGGGGGAAAATGAAGGCATTTCCAGTACATTAGCTGACTTCAATAGCAAAGTCAAATCTGACGTCCTGTGACCCTCGAGTGAACGAAGACTAAGGAGTCCCTGTTATCCCAATTATTTCTGACTAGATTTGTGAGATGTTTGCACTACCATGGAATCCAGCCACAACCAGGTACCTGCCCTAATGGGGCAAGTGCAAAGCCTCCCCATGCCATGAAACCTTGGTAAGAGCATTAGAAACCTCCACCAAATTGGGTCATTAATGGCGTGTTCCATGGAGAAAAAGGGATGTGGGGCATATTCCCTCCCCTGCCAGCAGACACCTGGCCTCCACAGGAGCTAAGAGAAAGCTTACAAATAAAGCTCTGCAAATAATCAGCTTTTCCTTTTATGACCGAAGTACAAAAAATGAACTTTCCAAAAATGCTTTAGGTCAAGTAAAATATTTTGTTCAGTCTCATATCAGGTGTTTCACCTTTGATCCCTTTGGAGACTGGGGGAAGGGGAACTTCAGGGATGGGTGAGAACTTGCTTTATTTATTGGTCAAAATGAGGCATATTTTGCAATTGAAAATGTTAATCTTATTTTTTTAATAATTTTTTTAATTCCTTACTTTTCAACCAGAATTAATGGCCAGCTATGCAACCAACTTGCAAATAGGTTCAGCTGACCCAAAATTATCAGTTCTCTTCAGGACTAGGAGAGGAAATCACTGAAATCTTTCACTCAGAAAGAGCGAAATACCTTCTACAGAGGTATTTCAGGGAACTGAAAATCTTATATGAGTGTCCCAAGTAAATGAGTTCAATAAAATAATACTAAAAGGAAAACTTTTCCCCAAGATGAAATGTCTTGCCTGACTGCCCAGCCCTGAAACCAATAACAACACCAGGGAGGCTGAAAGCTGCAGCAGTAGCAGCAGCCTCTCTAGTCTGACCTGTTTGAGAGAAAAGGGATTACTAGGGAATAAAATTAAATCCTTTCGTTATAGGTTCCACAGCCAGAGAGTTTAGCACACAGCTGTCTAGTGACTGTGTTAAATCCATCTTTACCCCCAGGCTTGCCGGGCAGCATCAGCCAAATGAATTCCTGATGCTGCTGGTCAGACAGCTGACAGCCGGGAGAGGAGCGAGGCAGGTACAGCCACTTGGAAAGGTGCCGAGAGGGACCCTGCCCAGCCCAGCACGGCAGAAATGTCCCCAAACTGTGCTGAATCCCCAGCCCTGTCCTGGGTGCTCCCATAAACACGCCACTGAAAGGAGGGAGGAGCTCCCCGTTGGAAATTGGCATCTGAAGTTAGGATAGAAGCGATACCGCATCAAAGCGCTTCATAATGAGCTACAAATTTTGCTTGTAGTTCAGCAATTTATACGGATTAGCAGCCGCTGACCTTCCCAAGGCCCCCGAACGCCTGCAAGGCTCCATCCCTGGTCACAGAGTGACCTCTAGTGTTACCCACAGCCGCGCAGATTGGGCTGAGCCCAAGGGCTGCGAGCGGCTTCCCAGCTGGGCTAACCTGGCATCCTCCCACTGACGCTCCTGGAGCTCTGTTTATTTAAGTCAGGTGGTGAAATACCTCCGGAGGCTGTTCCAGCTGTGCCACCGCAGGATGGTAAAGAAGTACCCAAAAACCTGAAGCTTTTGAGCCTAAACATAGAATCACAGACTGGTTTGGGTTAGAAGAGACCCCATCTCACCCCACCCCTGCCATGGGCAGGGACACCTTCCACTAGACCAGGGTGCTCAAAGCCCCGTCCAAACCAGCCTTGAACACTCCTTCCTACGTCTTTTGCTTCCCCACTTGTGAGAGCAATCTGCTCCTCTTACTAATTGGCACACAAAAGTTTTAATGAATTTTTAAAACCCTGAAGAATGTTAGTGCAGAAAGGTAAAACAGAGCTGAGCGAACAGGTTTGAATCTATTTCCTGCAGAGCCCAGGTGTCTGTAAGCAACTAAACAGACCTGCTGTTGAACAGGATACTGAAGCAGCATCACTCTCCAAAGTCTACTTATTCCTGCATCTTTCCAACTCCAATCTGGAAACCCAGGAGCTCCAGCACACTGCCAGGAGGGGACAGACACGTGGCACCTCTAAGCCTGGCTTTCTGTTTGAGTCTAGATGAGTACTGAGCACACCCAAATCAAGGCAAGTGAAGGTCACTGAATCGCTGCACAGTGACAAATGCTGGGAGTGAACATTGTCACACAGCTCCTGACAATCATTCCTGCAGCAGACTTTCTTTTTCTGCATGGCTCCCTTTGGGCTGGAAGCTACATTTCTGATCACAGGAGGAGCAAATAGCTTTGAATCTTCTTTCTAATCAGTTACTGTCCCCAGTAACCATGGGCACTGGACTTCCATGAAGCAGGGGCAAAACTACCCTGCAGACAGACCCTCCAGATCTTCTCAGTAGGGTCATAAGTACAATACAGTATTAAATAATATAAGCCAAGTTCAATCAGGTCTTACTGAAATGACCACAAAATGTTCTCACAACTTCACACCACAGTCAGTTCAGGTGCCCAAAGATTCAGGGGCCCCGTGTACTCCAGGGGGGACAAGTCCAGCACAAAATCTCCATATCTGCCTTTTAGTGATGTGCAGTAAAACCTCACCTCTCCAGTCTCACAAGGTTCACATCCCTTCCCTAAAAGAACATCCTGGATTAGCAAATGTTGAAAAAGTGAGGTGCCAGTAGCTGAAGGGCAAAGGTTAAATGGGAATGGTAGGAATCAGAGTAAAGGTGGGAGTGCAGAGGTACCAAAAGCTCACAGGAGAAGGGGAAAGATCTGAAGAGCAGTGGTCAGGATGTTGCCAAACTGGCTGTTACTGTGATCATGGGATCTTACAGCTTCAGCTTTTCTTGTAACAAAAATTAATGCAAGTATTTTCACTTGGATGGGCAACAGATAAGCAGATTCGCACTGCTGGAATGAAGTCAGGGCTTACAGATGCTGCTATGGCATTTCTGATTCCTCTGTGCTTTTAGCTGCTACCTTTTCTTTTTCCTCATCCATAAGGACATCTCAGACCACCTGGAGTTCTGACAATCTACTTAAATCCATGGGCAGGCTTCCATCCTCCACAGACCAACAGCCTGCGAGACACATCACCTTCCCCAGATCATGGAATGAACCAAAAACCCATAATAAAATAAAATAAACAAAACCATTTAATTTTAAAACCTTGTCCAACTCCTTTCACCTACACAAAAGTTGAAGGTACAAGGGCCTATTTTAAGCAGAGAAGGCCAGAAAGTCCTCCAGTGGCTGACACAGTGGCTTTTCCAGACAAAATGAAGACATGAGCTGGAGTGGCATGAACAACATTCCTTGCGGGCCATGATTATCACTTTTCAAATTACCCATGAGCAGAGCAAGCCAAGTGGAGCAGCACATTACACAAACACACCAAACCAAGAACCTCAGGAGGTTTCAGAACTCCCTGTCCTCAGCTGGGGGTAAGAAACGTTGTAGTTAGGCATAAGAGAGTGACTCAGTGCTCAAAATTACCTGTTCTCTTCTCAGAATCATAAAAGCCACAAAAGGAACCCGCTGCTCAGAGAAAGAAAAGAAAAGTATTCTGATATTATACAGGGATGAGGAATAGAATAAAAGAAGGGTTAAGGAAGTGTCAGCCTGGAATACAACTGGTAATTGCTTGGTTCAGTGTTCTCGGGGATTGGCTCAATTGTCCTTGGAGTGGTTTCCATCAACTTCAGGAAGCCCTTAACACACAACCAGTCTGACAGATGGATCTCCACCAAACCTCAGGTACCACTGCACCTGGAAAAAATCTCAGCTGAAAGCGAAAGCAGGTTTGATGAAGGCTGAAGTTAAGGCTTGTTCAATACAGGGCACTGAGTTCAAATAGAAGGGAGAAAAATTAAGTATGTCTGAAGACTCCCTGACAAGACACAGATTCTGGAATAATAGTACAAATACTCTGCATCCATTTCCAAAGGGCAAAGGACCTTCCATGGAGTGATAATCCAGAGTTATTCCTGACTGATATCTCCTGCTGTAGACAAACACTTGTTAACAGTGAAACACAGTGTATTGACAGGAATAAACTGTAGAATTCAGATACATTTGTTAGGGCTAAGAGAAGTGTAAACCTCGAGGATAAAATTAGGGAAAGTGTCTACTTGTAACTTGTTGAGGAAGCAAGGGAGAAAGCTAAAATCAAACAGTACCAGACAGACAACTATCAGTAACCCAAACAGAGAGGTACAACAGGGCAGAGAAATAGCAGCGCAGATGGTGGTCATGTGAAAAAACACATTCCACAGATTGCAAAGTACTTAACTTATTTATGATTACACAAGACAGAGAAACATGGCAAAGTTAGAAAAGAAATTAGCTTGGACCACCACAAAGGCATATGCCAGTTGTGCATCTCCCTGATTTTGACTCATTGTTTCTTGACTTACTTTTTCAGCAAGATACCTTTGATGATTTAGATATGCCTGGCAGGAAAAAATATCTCACAAGATAATTTACTATATTGCATAATAAAGAACTGAAGGAAATGGTGATTTTGTTGAGAGATAGAAATTCTAAAAAAATATTAAGCTGGTCTATATCTACTTGCCACAGATCTCCCAAAGAAAAAGACTACAGTTATTCTGATGAGTAAAGTAATAATATTGCAGCTTCTCCCAGTATTGCCTGAGCATCAGTACCCTAACAAGAGAGAAGAATAGCCATGTCAGGAACATCTCTCCTCTTTGTCTTCATTAATTTACATTTTTGGCTGCACACCCCAGAGGGGTGCACCAGAGAGGAATGTGCAGGCTGCAAAGGGCTCAGCTGGAATTGCAGCCCAGTTCTACCATAAAATGACTCAAAATTCATTAAATAAAATAAACCTGTTGTAGCCCAAGGATTGACTGACTTGCAGTTTCCCCTGCTCCTGGGTTAATATAGCAGAGTTGGCACATTGATAGAACACTCAGCAGGACAATGGGGTGTGCTGAATTCAAATGAGCCTTCAAGGCTGGTAGGACTCTGCAAGGACTCTGTGCATAGTCTGCAGCTTGGAGGAAGGGAAGAGAATACAGAGAAAAAGGGAAGAAAAATGTAAAAAGCAGCAGTTGCATGCTGACACAGATTTGTCACAGAAAATAGAGGATCCTGCACACCTTGAAGTGACTGCAAACCAGAGAAGACCACAAATACTGCCTTTGAGTTTAGATTAAGTAGATCTTCTGCTTTAGGCATTTCTGACTACAGGTCAACTCATTAGCAAAATCAACAGTCCATACATCCCAATGGGACATTGTCAGAAATCCCAAAACAATACACACCTGAAAAACCAAATGCTGCAGAAAACCAGTGATTACCAGAGTTTCAGACTGCCTTGGACTCATCCCTGTGCTCAGGTCACAGCCCAGCTGCACTTCCTGCAGCAGGAGATGTCAGACATCAACCACACAGGGCTGATGAGGAGGGGCTGTGACCCCTCCCAGGAGCAGGCAAGGTGGAGCCCATCCCTGAGATCCAGGTGCCCATCAGCTGCAGGTTTCTTCTTGGATAACAACCTGGTAAGAGCTGCTCCAGGAGTCAGAATATACAGTGGGTGGCCTGCTCACCCAAAGCCTTCTGCCAAAGGCAATCAGGGCATCACTCCAAAAGTTGATTCTGGTTTCAAATCAGTCTGGCCAGCACTCAAGAAAGTGGCTCAGGCATTGGGCTCTTCAGGCTTGAGACTTACTGAGCGGGGCCCAGGTCTGGGAGACACGAGAGCCAACACAACAGGGAAGGCCAGGAAAGAGCCAACACCTGGGACCCAGCCTTCCCCACAGTCAGACAGAAGGTTCCTCTGCAAAAACAGTCCAGGCCTGCAGCTGAGTCCTACCATCAGCAGAGAGGCAGGTGGGAGTGTGACTCCAGAGAGGGTAACACAGGGACTTGACTGCCAAGGCTAAGGCAGCAGATCTCAGGGGTGTCTGAACTCGCTTCCAGGAGATGCTGCAGAAAAGCCTAGTCCATACTGGCACAAATGATATACAGAAAGGCAGGAGAGAGATTCTGGAAACAAAATTAAGGCCCTGGGAAGTTGGAGACACTGAGTGTTCTCTGAAAACACTCCCAGTAACTCCATGCAGCACTAGAAAGAGAGGCAAAAAAGCCAAGGTTTAATACCTGGCTGGGAAGAACGTTGAAAGAGCAGATTTTTCAGGAACTGGGACACTTCTGCAAAGGAGGAGGCTCATGCTAAAAGGACAGATGTCTCTGCTGCATTTCCCAATAGTCTTATGGGCAGTTGAAACCAGAAAGGTTGTGAGCAGGCTTTGACACTTGGGAGCAGAGGGAAGCAAACAAGTGCAGAGGCATAAACAGCTTTGTCCAGTGCTTCTTTGAGGACAAAGCCACAGAAATCGTACATTTTCATGTAGAGGACACAGCAGGGAACAGAACAAGTCAGACAGAAGGACAGAAAACAGAGTAGGTGCCATTTGTGCAAAGTACTGTGGGAACCAAAACAATTATATAAAATGCCAGAAACCTAATAAGTGAGAAATCAGGAATATCTTCATTAGGTGAGGCCATCAGCTAGACGTGTAGGTCACAAATTTGGAGGACAGAAGACAACCTGGAATACTCTCCCCACACACCACCCATTCCATTTATGCACAAATCAGATAAATATAGGGTGATTTTCTCCATGCACAAGAGAAGACATTCTGGGAGAAATGCCCAATGGCTAATATTTGTTCCATGCTAGATGCATCAGCAGTGTTCTGGCAGCAGTGTTAAGGCACAAAAGGAGGGTTTGTGCCTGGGTGCACTCAGTACCTCCCCTGGGAGATGCTGCCACCTCTAACTAGCATTTGGGTCATGTTCAGCATGCACAGGTTGTCACTGCTGAGTGCCACACTCTCCCCATGCCATCAGAATAAAGGCTAAATGCAAGTGTTTTGAGCTGGAGAAGAGACTGGCAGTTTGGGAAATACATTAATTCTATAAAACAGAAATAATACACTAGGTAAGAAGTTAACATACCATGGTGGGCAGTATATTACTGAAAGGCTAACATCAGCAGTTGTCCTGCCCCAGGAGGTGAGGAAGCAACACTTGAAACGGTGACTGACATGAGGAGCTGAGAGTTTACAAGTTCTCACCTCTGCACAGCCTTGTCTTTACACCTCTCCCCATGCTGGCCAGAAAAAGTGCTTCCCCACTTCCCCTCCTCAGTTTCTGCATCCCCTTTGTCCAGCAGGCCCACCAGTTTGGGCCATGCTGACCCTGGTTAACTCCTCTGGGACACTGAGGACCTGTGCTAACCTGAGGTGATCTGTGATAAGCAGCCACAGCAGCAGCACCCCGAGCTGAGACTGGCCCGTGCCTGAGGGATGAGGACCTGGAACAGCTCTGCTGGAACACCTCAGTTTTTACTGTGTTTAAAATTGCAGATGCACAGGTTTTAAGGAATCCTACATGGGGTTATGCAGTTCTTCCTCCTGGCCCCAGAAAGGGCCTAAACCACTCCTGAGAAATGAATTATCAGGAGAAAATATTCAGGGAGCAGAAAAACAATTGCTTAAACATTACTTCTTTATGCCTATCAGCTTTCAATCTGTATCTGTATCAGGCTGGGCGTGTTTAACATGAGATTGTACAATTCCTAGAGTAATTTCAAGAACAAATTGTACTAGAGCCACAGAAAGAAAGAGAGTTCCCTAGGAGGTATTTGGGTAAAATAACCAATTCATACACAGAGAGAGGGTGTCTGTGTATATGCAGGTGAGTACAAAAAAAAGCACATGGACACAAACACCCACACATCACACCAGGATGCTGCAGAATCCCATGGACAGCAGCAGCACGAAAGCCTGCTTTTGCCTGCATTACTTCTGAAATTTCTCAAACCCTCCTGCTTTGCAAAATGGAATCATTTAAATCCAATATAGAGAAGCAGGACTGCACTTTAAAGAGGAGGGGGTTACAGCCCAACACTACCTGTATCTATGGAAATACTTGGGGTTTTTTCATACTCACAAATAAAGTTTATAATCCTGGCTTCACCTCACCTAGATCTGCAGTTCTCCAACTCACAGGGTGACAAAGCTAGATTGAAACATTTATCTGAGTACATTGACAGCAGTTTGACCCTGGCTTGAGTTAAACTGATTTTCATATCTGAAGACAACAAGGATTTTTTGTGTCATCAGAAGTAATGGAGGAGGTGGGAGTAAACAGAATATCACAAGATGGGGTGCTACAAACTGGGAACATAAACTCCTTGATGGGGTTCCCTGGTCTCTGGTGTGCCCCTGGTAAAATGATCTAAGTCGTTCTGGCCCATTGCCACAAGCCCTCTCCTCTGCTGCATGTGCAGAGAAATGTGCTACAGCATTCTGAACATGTCACTGGCACTGTTAGCAGGGCACAGATAAAACCTCACTCATCTTTAGTGCAGCAAGTAGGAAAGGATCACTCCTTTAATTATTAAGCATAAGTGAGCCATCCTCCCTCCTCACACTGGGTTGTGCCCTGCAGATTCAGCACTGGTGAGTTGATGTTGCAGAGTTTCAAAAATATTTTGCTCTCTTTCTTCAGTCATTTGTCACTTCTTTGTTTGATTTTTCTCTCCTCCCTTGAACTCCCAAGCCTCTGAATCTGAGGACAGTGAGCAGGATGAAGGAAACCTGAACAAAGCTGGCAGCTGTGCTGCCTCCCTCCCCTCTCACCCCTGGCCTGCACGGAGACTGCCCAGGTCAGGACGGGTCTGCTGAGCCCCCTGCACCTCTCACCTGAGCTTGGTGCTGACCCAGCTCAGGGGAAGGAAGGGCCCAGCTGCAGCAAACAGTGTCCATCACTCTCCCAGGAATGGCATGGATTGTGTCACTCAGGAAACCATGGCTCGGTAACAATTTCTCCAGCAAACACAACTCTGTGGGCACATCAACTCCTGCAGGCCAGGCTGTAGGGCCAGGAGGGGCCAGGGGAGGATCTGTGAAATGAAAGGGATAAGATCTGAGTTCTGGCTGAAATACCCTTCAAAGTTTTCAATGCACTCCTGGGCTGCCACCTGCAAAAATTTGTCCTTTTCACCTCTTGGCTTTTCTGGGCTGCTGTCCACTGTGACTGGACCTGCTCATTCATTTGGAGGTCAGAAGGAATAGCATTTTATGGCTGAAGGTCAGATTCACAATAAAGAGGAAACCAAAATTAATCCTTGGAGCAGAGGCCAGCCTAAATCTTGACATTTGGATAACGAATCCGATGATGTCAACTACACCAAAAGAATCGTGAGTATTCAGGGCTCTGGTTTAGCATCTCTGACTGGGTGTAAAACCCTGTGTTCCTTCCAGATCACATGTTGCCATCTGTCTCTGCTTCTCACCAACTCCGTTTGGCCACATGCCGCTCTTTAGGGCATATGGAGGGATCAGCCAGCAAAGAGGAGCATTACCTGAGGTTTCCTTTTCCCTCTGCGCTTTCTGTGCTTCCTTAATGTAACCGAGTCTGACCTCTCCTGACCCTCATAAACACGGAGCTGAGTTTGAACTAACTCCAAATTCAGGGTGTTTCAGGATAGAGGAAAAACAACTACAGTGCAGGTAGTGCAAGACAAGAGAACTTTTGTTTTAGGCAAGATAACTGTGGAAAAAGTGGAGGAACAAATTCATCAACATCTACTGTCTGGCAGGTGAAGCTGTATATTGATTAAAGTAAAAATGTAACTGAGCTTCTAGGAGCAATCACTAGAAGACAGAGGAATGACCCATATCTAGGCAGACATGGATGCTCAGATTCCAAAACCTGGATTAATATAATCTAAGTACAGAGTACAAACATAGCAACAGCTGTGCCAGTTTGTGCAGCTCTGCATGGCAGCTAAATCCCAAAAATTTCAGGAGCTCAGATTAGACTCTACACACTGCACAACTTCCATGGTGAGGCTTTCCTCCTACTCACCTCCAGGCCTTTAACCACCTTGCAAATGTAAAGCTGAGCCCAAGGCACAGGGAGAGCTCCCTCCCAACCCCACCCTCTCCCTCCAGCCTTTCAGCACCTTCTCACTCCTCCTTTTCCTCTCTCGGCTCCTTTGCTGCCTGATTTAGCTCTGTGCCCTCCCTGTGCCAGTGCCTGCCCTGCCAGGCAGGGCACCACACATGGGCTGTATTGCCCACGGCTGCAGGGGAGTTCTGGGGGCACAGAAACGCCCTGGGGTGGCTTTGTAGCTGATCCCTGTCAACTTGCATCATTTCAGCCACCGAGCTGTCTGCTCCTGCAGTCTGTCCTCAGAGAGCCCCATCATCCTGGCTGCCAGCTGCCAGCCACAGGACAGCTTCTGTTTACTACTGCAACACACAGCCAGATCTGGAAGCCTCTTGTTAAATCATAGTGTTGGTCCAAGCTATTCCATGCCTTGGACTAAACCAACACATCCCTTTTGTCACTCTTTCTAAGCTCAGTCCTGCGTTTCTCCGCAAATGTTAAACTGGGTGGGGAAAAGATTAACACGGTGTCTGTACTGGATTTTTTACTCTGTCAGCTTGTGCTGAGTGAAGGGAGAAGGCAGATGCTTAACCCCCAGCAGGATCTCACCACTGAAGTCAGCTTTGCAACCTCCTCTTCCTTGCCAATGTTCCTGTGAAGATCCTCCAGGCAATCTGCACTGGCTCACCTGCAGTCACTTGCATCTGTGAGATCAGCTGCTTGGTGGCATCTCACCCCTGTGAAGGGCTGGGGCTGCTTCATCTCAGCTCCTGCTGAGTTCTGAGGTCAGCACAAGTTGTGAGTCTCTGCTACAAGGGGAAGATTGGCAAGTAGCAGGGTCTCACAGCCTCTGCTCAGATGAGATTGCAGCTGGAGATGTAAGTCAGGAGCCCCTGCCTGTTACCAGAGACAGGATTTTGCTTGTATGAAAGGCAGATACTCCTCCTTCCCATGTCCTGCTTTGCTAGGAACCATATTCCCCTGTTGAGCAGCGCTTACACCTACAGCCTTTCACTGCCTGCCAGTGATGTTCATAGCTAGATCCACTCCATGCTCCACACTGTGCTACCTCTGCCAAACCCCACTGAGCATTAACCACCTTGCACAGGCTAAAGGAAAGCCTGTGAAAGCCTCTTATGTTCCACAGACACCACTTGCAAGAGAAGAAACAGAGTAAGGACCAAAATCAGCCTTCAGGATTTCAATCAGCACATGTACAAGAACAAATTTGAATCAATTTTTTTACTCCAGAAAGGTTTACTTTGCTGCTAAAAGCTTTTTAGAGCCTTTTATGGGGGAGTTATCTCAGAAACAAGAGGTACAGTGCCCCGTGATTTTTTTTTCAGGAGGAGAACTGTGCTTCAAGACATTTCTTTGTGTTTCTGAGCCAAGGCACACCTGCCTTTATCGATCTCCTGTACAACTGGAAGGGAGCCAACACACTCCCACAGAGCAAGACCCACAGCACAGCACGATGCTCCATCAAACACTGGCCACCTACCCATTGTCATGTATCCCGTGGTTGTCACTAGCCAAGATCAATCCCATGCTGTTCAGCACATTTTAGGAACTCAGGCTAATAAATCATTTAAGTGCCTCTCACTTCACAGATGGTAAGTGCAGTTCAATGAAGGTAATTATAAAAAAAATTACTTCTGGAGCAAAAAAATCAAAACATGGGAATATCTGTCTAATAGAAAAGGCCTGCAAAGAGATTTGGGAGTTCTAATAATTCTGAGGAGCAGGTTAAAGGTCTGGGAGCCTGACAGTAGGCTTTCCCTCTGATTGACTGAATCGATCCTGTCCTCCTGTAACAGCTCTGGGCCCCTGTATCTACCAGATTTCAGGTCCTGAAAACAGTGTTGAGGAAAAAAAACTATACTGGGCCTCCTCTCACTATAACATGCTGGGTTTTTTCCTTTGTGTAAATGCAATCACTAAGAAAACAAGATGATGGAAAGGTGCAGGTCCTGGAGGGAGTAGGGAACATAGAAAAGCAAGACCCAAACTCTAGTAACAGTGGCAGATTCAAAGTGAACTCCCAAATTCCATCTCACTTTTGTTCTTGGCTTTTGTCCTGACATGCTATGACTGTGCCATTTCGACCCATTGCCTACAATGATCTTTCTAACACACAAGAATAAAACCCCTTCAGTTCTTAGATGATACAGATAAAGGGAAGAGCAGCAACACTGAAGATTTATTTACGAATGGACAAAACACCCTCTCCACCCAAGAGGCCACAGTAAGGGATGAAACCTCTTTTGTCTCCTCTTCAAGGCCACAGCCACTACCACATCTGGGATGCATAACCCAGGCAGAGGAGTTAGTCAGACTGAAGAAAACAGACTTTCTGAAGCTTCTTCCACTCCAGGAGAACCTGGGAGATCTGTGACTGTTCAGGCCCCTGTCCTGACCCTTCATTTCTGCCCTGGTTCCTGGTCTCTGATTTCTGACTGTCTCTCCATGTCTCCTAGTTCCAGCTTCAGATCTAAGTACAGAAAAGGGCTGTCTCACCTTTTCCAGTCTTTATGTAGCAAAGCTAGTCCAGCCAAACTTACCATTTTTATCAGTGCTCCCAATACTCCTGAGATATAGAACCAAATACTAAATTGCTGGAATTTTTTAATATATGTACCATGGCAAAAATGAATCCAGCAACTGACAAAGTTCCTCCAGAATTCAAAGCAAATTTAAAAATAAGACCCAAAGTAATCAGTTTAGCATTTTTCATTTTTTCACCTCAGTGAAAGAGAAGTTCATGCCCTTTCAGCAGTTTACATAGTTACTCTTCTTATTCCACCTGCTTTTGTATTAAGCTCTACACCCAATTTTAACAAACACAGTAATTAAAAAAAAAAAAAAACAACTCACAAAAGTCCCTTACATAAAGCTTTCAGAGCTTACTTGGCTCTCTTACCACCTAAGAAGTTGTGATCTTCATTTTCATCTAAAGACATTATGTTGACCACCCCAAGGGTAAAGCTTTGTTTACAAAGCACCAGCTGAATACAAATGGCCGAGTCTCTTCCTTTCAGGACTCAGAACAAATAACCCTTTTTTGATTGCAATTACAGTTTTAAGAGCATGACTGTTAGTGATGCATTCTGAGTGACCTGAAATGATTATATATAAAGTAAGATGTACAGGCCAATGTGAAATATGATTCCAGGAACTGTTAGGAGATTAGAAATATGAATAGATAAATTTGTTGAATAGCTTTCTTGGACCTTCAGATTTCAGCTGGCTCTCAATAGCAGGCAGTCACGAGGCCCTTTTGATTGTGCAGGGTGGTAACAGCAGCATGAAACAAAGCAGAAGAGTTAAGAGAAAAGAGAAGAGTTAAGATGAGGACAGTTTTGATGAAATTTGTCACTGTGCTGAAGGCAGGAAGGACTAGCTCTATACCCAAGACCTTGGAGCTGCTATTGTTTTTACACACTCCTGGAGACTCAAGAGATCTTACTTAAGATCCATCCTCAGCATTTGAGAATGCATCCCAACTGAATAAACAAAGCTTCGAGAATTATCTAATAGGAGTTAGCAGAAGTTGAGTGATTTCACAAGTGTTTGAAGCTTTCCTGTTCAGTTTCACTGAAGTCATCAGCTAAACGTGTATAAATGAGGTAGCCCTGAACTCTCACTCCCTCTCCCACTTTAATAACAACTTTCATTTAATTAGCACCTCACCAAGCTGAGACTTCGCAAGGAACTTTATGAAAGCTGCCCAGTCATGTAAGCTGCAGTGCCAAGGCAACAAATAAAACCAAGAAATTAAAACCCAAGAAAAGGGTTTTACAGATTTACAGAGCAAGATTTACAGAGCAAAAGAGTGGCAAAGCGGAGCACAGGATGCATTCCCAGCAGGCACATACAAGGGCCTGGGCTCTGTTCCCCATCTACTGATACCCCAGTACATCAGCTTGAGGAGAAGTTTCTCCTTTCACCTCAGTAAAGTTTCACATTTGCATTTCCAGACAGTAGGAATATCTAATTAGGAACCTTTCAGTTAGGAATTAGGAACCTTTCAGTTAGGAATTAGGAACGCAAGGAAGAAAATCTGGAAACAAAGTTTTGATGCTGCTGACTGGTAACTCCCTCCCCCCATCTAAAGCGAGCTCCAGAAGGCTCAGTGTGTGTCAGATGATGAGGAAATGACATCCTTCAAATGACAAATTAAACACGTGCCCAATCTGGATTTCTCCTGCTCGTACAGATGGATACTAAAGAGGGCACGACACTCTTCAAAAAACACAGGGGACAGTGCTGGTGTCTTGACCAAAATTCCAAGCTCAAAACTGCAGGGATATGTCCTGGCCCATGTATTTCCAGGAAACACATTCTGCTTTCCTCCAAAGCACTATCAGCATTATTACCCTGGATCACGGGGCACACCCTGATGCTCCTACTCAGATTCTGCTTGGGTGAAATGCCCAGTAAATGCTGAGGATTCCCCTTGCCCTGATACATTTTCTTACTAAAAGCCCCATTTCTGGAGTCTGTTGCCTTCAGCAAGAAAGCAGCTGAAGCTGAAAGAAGACCACAAGATATTAGAATTAAGGTTTAAATTGAGGAGTCTACTCCAGCTTGTCAGATGGGCCTAACTGTTGTTAGAACCACTGATAAGGAAATAAATACATACTTTCAAACATCACATTTCAAATGCCTTTTCTCATAAAATTCTTTGCTAGGCATTGACCTCACTGGATTTTATTATATGTTGCATCCAGCTACATTAATAGAAGTGATGCTAATGCATTAAATTCATGTCAAAAGAAATTATAACTTTAAGAAAACCTTTTCTAAGGGGAAAATGCAATTTTAATGACATCAAAGCAGAGATTCATATGAAGAACATGTGCTCTGGTTTGATGAAAAGAAGATAATCAAGAGCTCAGGCATCTTCCTGATGTATAACAATGAACCAAATAAATTATACATTTGAAAAATGAAATTAAAAAAAAAACACACAAGAAGAATAGTGATTAGGAAACTAAAATCACAGTCTAATCCCACTGTTTCTGAATACTCAGAGTAAGTAAGCACACACTACTGGAAAATACTGTAATGCAACAGAGAAAGAAGAGTTAAAAAATCAATTAATAAGAATCTGACTGCTTTAAATAAATAAAACATGTACATAATGAAAGTGTCATAAAACAAAAGTATTTTTAAAAAAACACAACAGGTTATATTTTTAACAGAGCTTCACTGATGTTATCAGAATTGTTTTTAAACTCAGATTTCTCCTCTCTTCAAAGATAATATTCAAAAGCTCACAGTTTGTTGCTGTAGAAAAAAAAAGAATCCTTGAATAACATTTCATATTATTCCCTTTTCTCCCCCTTAGTTCCTGTGATGCCACTAAACCCAGAATGTATTTTAACTCAGAAAGATCCTCTGGCCTGTCAACTTTCAAAATATCCATCAAGTCATTTTTGCAACACATTGGGGCGAGGAGAGGGGAAACCAAATTTGAAGGACTTGCCAAAGCTCACTGTAATTTATGACATGGATGGAAAGTACCTCAGACAGCAAGAAACTGCTCACCATGAATCCACTTTGCAGTGAAACAAATACTGCAAACTAAACCAGGATGCCAAACCTCCTGCACTACCAGGGGCTGAGCAATCCATTGCCCCCTTCTGTCTCCAGATTCTGTCTTCTCTGAAAGAAGATTGTGAAAATCCTAATTCTGAAAAGCTCATCAGCAATAATTAATGGAACAGTCTCAAGGAAAGGGAAGAGCCACCTTCATGTTCACCCTTTACTGGAAGCCCACCCTTCCTGCCTTATTGAAGTATTTCTCAGGTTACCACAGCAGAGAGAAGTACCAACAACAGAAATTATGTTAAATTTGGCACCACACACACCTGTCATGAACTATGGGAGTTGTAAAGCCTTGAAAAATCATCCTCTGATCTCACAAAATTACACAGGAATTCTTTCTGTCCCTCATTTCAAGGTCAAGAACTGAGAGCACGCAATTTCTGGCAAGGATGGGAGTCGACTCCAAGTCTCCAAAGTAACTTAATTATTATTTGAATTAAGTAGGACTAAAAAATCACACATGGCAACAAATGCTACCTGGTAAATAAAGTCTATAGAAATAGATAAAGAAAAAGTAGGACTGGGTAAAAATTTCCCATGCTGGAAGTAGAGGAGCTCTGTGGGTATTTGGGGTTTAATAAAAGAAATCTTTAATAGAAATGTCTTTTTCCTGGAAAAAAAAAATGTGGATAACATCACAGATAAATAGCCTCTAGCTCTGATAAATAGCCAGTCACAACATTACATTTGGCAAAGTCTCTGCAGAAAACACATTACTTTATCACTGTTGTTATTTCCACAGAAATAGGTTTGTATCAGTACTGTCACGGAGCAGCCTCATCTTCCCCAGGTTTTTGGGATCAGAAATGAGGATATGGTGCCAGCAAGGGTGGCCAGGCAAGTCAGTAAAGTGGTGCAGTGGAAACACAAGGCTGCGGTGTGACAAGGAGTGACAGGGAGGGCAGCTCAGAAGAAGCAAATTCACTTCAGAAGGGGCAAATATGAGCCAGCAGGAAGGGAACAGCCAAGGAACTCAGAGCCAGACTGGTGACATAATGAGAGTGGGCTCTGAAAAAGGAGATTCATGAGCAGGACAGACTGAGAAGGACAATTGAATACTCTGCTGTTGGGCTTTAGGCCTCAATCGTTTTAGCACAATGTTTAGAGCACTCAGAACACATCAAACAGCCAGTGCCTTTCCCTCTCCAACCCTGGGGCTGAAGAAGGTTTGAGGAACCTGAAACACCTCCACACCAGTGACATGGAAAAGGGGCTGCAAGAGGCTGCTATAACTCCATGCAAGTATTACCCAGCTAGCACTGACAAGAATTCAGAAGAAGAGTCAGGATTAGCTGGCTTACAGAGCAGCCTAAATCATCAATCTGTGGATTGCTCCCAAACACAACTGAGACTGAAAAAAAATTTAGCTGTGAGAAAAGAGTCAGAGATTCTTTTTGTAAGCCCAGTGGTTGATTAGAATTGCAGGCAGCATTTTGGTCACTGCTTGTTCATGTTTTGTCTGTAAATCTGAAAACTGCAATAATATTTCCTGCTCCCAAAGACAATTCAGAAGCAAAGACAGTCTCAGTGGTCCATCCAATGACTTCCATTTCTGAAGCCTTTCATTCCTTATCTCTCATTTAATTGGAAATAGTTCCAGGTTTTATTGGTCCTCAATGCCAGGGTTGCTTGTTCAAATTATACAAGAGGTGCCAGGATGCAACTCATCTCATTCAGCCAAGTTACAGTGAGATTTAACTTCCAGTGCTGGTAGTAAAGCAAAAAAATGTCTTTGCTGTGAAAACTTTGGGGGTTTCAAATAAGTTTTAAATAGTGAACATTACCTTAGGCTATGTCTTTATTTTCAAGTTTCAGCTATTTATCTTTTTAATTGCTCCAGAATTCAATCTTTAAACTGAGTTCGATCGGGTTTGGATGATTTTATGCATTTGTCAGCCCAAGGTCAGAGTTTGGATCAGTGCTTTATTAGCTCAAGGGTTTTAACAAGTAGCATAGGAGCTGGAGATTCCATTAGTAGCAAGCAGGCCAGACTCTTTCAATACTTAGGATGTTTTTTGGGATCCAGTTGTGTTTTGGTTGCTGTGGAATGAAGTCTCCCATAGAAAAAAAACACCTCAGGGCACTATGTCTACATTGTGGGATGTGCTGGCAGCACAAAAATTACACTGTGCCAGTTGTAGTCTTTTGCGTTTTTACAGTGTTTTGCAGGCAGAGGAATGGAACCAAGATAAATGGTTGCAGATGGCTGACACAGGCCTTCAGAAAACAACCTGCATTTACCCAGTGCATCCCCACATCTACCCTGCAGATGGTCCTTGGTCAGCAGGTCCTGCTGAAACCATTCAAAAGGACTGCTTGTAAAACTGACTCTGAGATTAAAGCTGCTGAGGTCATTATTGTAGCCGAATTTAAAAAAACATCATCAGTCCCACCTCATTTTCAAGGATTTGTGATCAGGATTTTATCAGAGCTTTCACCTTCACCTTCCTTTGGGATGGGTCTGTGTCCTAAAAACTGATGAAGAATAACCTAATGAGAGCTATCTGTCACCACAGACACTCCTCAGAAGACAAATGTAGACATGAAGATATTGGAGGGAATTATCACACATCCTTAGAGTCAGAACCCACAACAAGAAAATTCAGATTCTAATCCCACTTTCCTCCAATGAGAACAACTCACATCAGAAAGGGAATTGGAAAAGATTCAGGGAGACAGTAGGGAAAACCTCTATGAGGAAGGATCTCACAGACTCTCTAGGACTCCAGCTTCAAAAAGAGATGACAAGCAATTTATTTTGGGAGTCTATAAAATCATGAGTGGTTTGGAGGGCTTGGAGAGAAAGGGATCGTTCAGTATCTCTTCCAAGGTGAAAATGAGAGGCCATGAGATAAAGCCTGTGAAAGCTACATTTGAAGCAGCAAAAGGAGGTTGTTCTTCAAGTAACAGAAAACAAACCTGTGGAACTCCACCAAAGGCATTCTGAACACAAAGAATTTACATGGCTTCAGAGGGAGGCTGGGCCATGACTGGGAAAAGAGATCCAATCCAGAGATTCTGAATTTACCCACCTCCATCAGTGCCTCAAGACCTGCATTTTCTCCAGCATGTAACATATCACCTGATGCCAAATTGCTTTTGTGGCTCTCAGTTAAGAGGTACAGCCCAGAATGCCAGAGCCTGTGCTTATCAAGGACAGGGATCAAATGAACATTTTTCTTCTTCTCACTTTTGTCTCTTACAGCAACCTCAACGCATGTAATGTTAGAAGAGGTCACACACTGATATAATTAAGGACTTCAAAGAGGATTTCAGCAACTTTGAGCACATTAGTAGTATTCAAGCATGAAAAGGAGGCTTAAGCAAAACAAAAATTACCCGGGAAATGAGCTAATTCTTCTCTGAAATTAAGAGTTCTTTGAAAGGTAGTTAGTAACAAGAAATGCCTCAGGACAGAAGTGCATAGGGGAAGAATACTTATGTAGCAACACATAAATTTTCGGGAGAAGAAATCCTGGAGTCCCAGGAAGTATTGCCTGTTTCTGATAAAAGACCTTTTTTACATGCTAGAAGATGATTCAGTAGCAGCAAAACAAAACAGAACAAAAAACCACCAACAAAACAACAAAAAAAAAGTCAAATTCTCTGCTAAACTTAAGCTTTTTCCCTGTAGATCCAGCAGGCAGAAACTGTGGATCCTGTAATTCTGCACATACACAGAGTCAAAGCCAAGAGTCCCAGGGTAGTTCCGTGTACAAGAGTTCATGACCAAAATGGTGCATAACCTGCTACTGCTCATCACTGAGAGACTCCAGCCAGGTTATTCAAGACTTCCTATGATAAGATTAATAACAAGGAACACACTGAGCCTGCAGCAAAACAACATCTAGGTCAGGGCAGGATAACTTCCAGTCCATCACAATGGCTTCACAAACTTTGAAAAACCTAAAGCAGATGCAGAGAGGTACAGAATAACGCAAACTTGGCAACAGCTCCTCAACACAGCACATATTTTCAAGTATTTAGGAATTCAAGAGGGCATTTTCATCATAGAACTGAGGGAAAATGGCTGATTGTTCACATCTAGTAGCTGCAAGAGAGACACTGTACACTGATGACCCAAAGGTACCTTTTGCTCACAGAATTTCTCAGTAATGCAGAGACAGAAGGGGGATGTTTAGGGTAGATCACGGAGCGGGGAGAAACGTTCTTGCAAAAGAACCAGTAGCTTTTGGACAAGCACATCACATTCAGCCCAGTTCATGCTCTGGGGGGCATGAAGGCCATTGACGTGCCTTTCAGAGCAAACTATGCCTGTAGTTTCAGAACAAAATAAATTATTCTTAATGTACATTATGCTACACAATGCCATAAAAAAAAAAAAAAAAAGGAAGAAGCAATAGCAGAACAGAAGTGTCAGAGATCCTTCTGTATGAGTAACTTTTTCCAAAGATCAGCAATTTCACTTAACAGTTCAGGTCTTGATGTCCTTCCACAGCATTTGCTTCTGTAACTTCCTATGACAGCAAGTTCCTGTGCTGAGTGAGAAAACATTTCTTTTTTACTGTCCCATATTCATTGCCATTGATTTCATTGACTGACCCTTTAAATCAGTCTGTGCAAAAATATAAAGGGCATCTGATAGGGTTCCAGAGTGACCTAGCTGGACATAATACAGCCTCATGTGACAAGCTGTTGAAGTCTGAAGGAGGAGATTTCCAATTCCAGACAGATATCGAGGGTGAACTGAGACAATCCCAGCTCCTTTATTCAGACCTGTGTGATTCAGATCCACCCCATCAGCTCCTTTCCCACTGCAGTCCTGTGGCTCCAGTAACTTCCAGGGCTCAGATGAATGAGGGAGTTGATCACTTGAATATTTACCTTGATCCAGAAGGCTGTTGATGGTACACACTCCTGCTGAAAACCTGTGGGGAAGAAGTTCCAACACTCCAAAGTCTCACTGCACCCACACTGAGGAGCTGGGGAATATCAAGTGAAGAGTGGCACTGCCATCAGAGTGGAGGTGTAGGGACAGCTGCTTTTTAAGCACAAGCACATGCTGCTCTACGGATTTTCACAACTCCTCCAGCATATGGAGCATGTGCTGCTCTCTCTGAGCTGTGACTGCTGACAGGAGCTGATGTTTTCACAGGTTGCTTTCTTCCTGGAACGAGGTCAAGACTTGAAGGGCTGCCAGGAAATAAGGAGTGTCCTGTCTTTCATGCATAACTCTCAATGCTGTTCTTAAATATCATGTCATGCCTTACAATGCAAGAGAGCTTGTGACTGCATGTGCAAAGGTGATTTCAGTGTGTGACAGGGCACACTGGGCCACGTGGGCAGTGAGCAGACACTGTGAGAGGTTAACAACTTCAACACTTCCTTGAAACCCCTGATTTTCTTCACAGGATCCTCCCTGTAATCAGATGAATGTGTCAGTCTCTTCAGACAGTTGTGGATGGGACAGGTACAACTGAATGCACACCACCTGAATTTGGCATGGCTGTGGGCATGACTGGGAGATCATTACCTAACAGTGCAAAGACACAGGCTTCTCCAAAGAGTGACTCAAAACCTGACATTAAAAGCAAATTCGGGTTTCTCCACTGATTACATAGGAAGCAAAGAGGAACTGGCCTCCTAACCTAATCACTTTCAGGCAATGTCAGCAGACTCAGTGTTTCACAGTTTTATAGCAGAGGTTTGTATTTGTTTACAAGAGTGATTTCCTGCACAGAAAAGAAACAGGAAGGTGTAGAACTGTTTGCATAACATCAGTTCAGAGATTGCAACGGATTTTCATTAGTTACATGCACTCACACAGTACTATACAACAAAGTGAGGCCAAAAAAACAGGTTTTCTCACCTTGTCAAAAGTTTGCAAGAAAATTCTCTGTGTCAGGCAAAAGTGCACACTTACAACTTATGTTGTAGCAACAGTGAAGTCTGGAGACATGAAAGAAATAAAGAGAAAGCACGTTCAAGAACACACCAAGCTAGATGGCTTCTTTTATGTCGTCTGTCTAGGTTGTCGAAGTTTTACAAAATCCCCATACAAAAACTCTAGAAGAAAGAAAAGACACAGCTAGACAATCCTGATGCAGATGACAAAGTAGTTCAGTACTTCTGAAAGGAAAGTTATCCATCCCCTCTAGCTCTGTACACCAAAAGCCACAGACCCATAAATCTGTCTCTAGAATTGTAAATCTTGCATATTTGAAACACTGGAAAACATATCCTGAACTTCAACAAAGGCTCTAGAAAATAAAATACTAGAGAACTATTTGTGATGGCTACTCACAGTCCCTGCAGCATCTCTCTCTCCATCTCTGCTTGGTTTATGATCATCTAGACAATGGCATGACCAAAACCTGCCAGAGTCACAACACCAGGCAGGTATTTCCATAAATACCTCAGCACCCCAGTGCTGTTTTCATGGTTAAAGGGAGTTTAGAATACCAAGGATTTGGTCCTGGCTAGCCAAAGTATATTTTATTTACATTTAAATAGTAAAATTATGATTATTTTGCCATGTGTTTTGCATGTTTACAACTTCTGGGTTTTTTTACTTGCAACTTGAAGAGATAGCACATACTGAATTTATTTTAAATGGTTTCCTAGTCAACCCCCTGAACCCACACTATCCAGTACTGAGGCTCAATTCTCCATTTCAGCACAAACAAGCCTCGAAGTTGTCATTTCTCTCTGACTTATCTCTCATCTGTTTGAAAAACCTGACCATATCCTTCTTTTTGTCTCACAAAAATTCACACCAAAAATAACATCATCACTACCTGTCGACACTTAGAGGCTAAACAAAGAAAGAAACAGGTCAAGAAAATAGAGATGAAAAGCTTTGGTGCCCCTCCTCCCAAAATAATATTCCCAAAATGTGTTTGAGAGAGGGGGAAGGGTCCATTGTTTGAGCTACCACATCAGCCAATGTGATTATTTAACTAACTATCTCCATCCCCAGACATATCAAACAGAATGCAATGCCAGCTGAAAGTACCATGTAGCCTTCAGTGATGTGAAACATCTAAGCTCCAAGGCACACAGCTTGGCTGGAGACTCCAGCTGGCACTGGTAGTTTTATTGTACTGTGAAAAACATTAAAGTCCTCAGATGCCCTGCTGATCATGGGATCTGAGAAACTTTCCCTTCGCTGCCTGACATGTGCTCACACTGCAATTAACACACTCCTCCCTCTCTTTTCCCTGCAGATGTGCACACACACACGCTTGTGCACACACATTCCCAAGGTTATTCTGTCCAGGAACACTTGTGTTGGGAGTCTCTGTTCCAGTGTGGCTGGGAGGGGGAGCCAGGCTTCTCTCCAAGTGCTACAAAATCTGCTACCTCAACTTTCACTTCGAGGTGGCTACAGCACATGTAGAGACCATTAAGGGTTGTGTTTTGCTTCCTAACTTTTCACACTTTTTCCTCCCTTTATGACATGTTTATTGGCCATGAAGGGCGAGGAGGGATAACAGAGGAAACCAAAGTCCTCCCTTCAGCTCTGACTCAACTATTGTACACCTCGGCCTCATTTAAGCGCAGGTTGCACTCGGCATGGTGGCTTGGTAGTGTGAGCAACTGGAACCATTAATCCCTGTTCACATCTGATTTTCAGCAAAATCTAAGCCAGCAGGCCCAGAGTAGTTAAATGTGCAGCTTGGGCAATTAAAAAAAAAAAAAAAAGGTTACAGTTGAATATTGCTTGGTCTGAAAATAAACCTGCAAGGGGTTTTGGAGACTAGTGCCTTGAGGATTAGACCTTATTTGTGGAGCTTTAACAGGAAACTGCTAATTATGACACCTGCACAACTTTCCTTGAATTAGACCCTGGGGGTGCACTGCCTTGCCTATAGATGTTAGCCAAAGCCTCAGGCTCTTAATCCACAGCCATCACCTGAAGTGAGAACAGAACAGCCAGCCACAGGGCATTTGCAATCTTAGTTGAGAAAGGCTATTGCACAATTTAAACTGGATTTTTCCTACCAAGACAAACTACTTGAGCCCTGAACACTCTTACAAGGAGTTTTACCCTTTAGGCCCTTGTGAAATCAGCAGGCTTATCCACTAAAATGGCTTCTACTCAGAGTGAATATGTTATGCAGCACTACAAAATTGTTGGGAAAACAGGTTTGAACTACAGGAGTCAAAGCAAACAGTATAATGGATATGACTGTAAAACAAGGGAATGTTTTATTCCTGTTTAAAATGGGCATGTGTTTGTAAAGCCTTGCCTTGGTCCTCTTGCTGAGATGAATACTAATTTCCAGACTTAGCAAATATAGTTCTAGAACTATTTTCTAGAGCTGCTCTGCTCGCACAGTCCATGCTTTTCAGTGCACAGGGTTCAATTCATAAAGAAAAAAAGACAGGATTTTGTTCAAGAAAGTTTCACTTGAGGGTTTAAGTCAGGCAGTGGCTTACCCAAAATGGACTTTGCAGAACCAGGCAAGCCTGCATGTCCTGCAAAATTTAAGGTTGTAAAAACTGCATGAGATTCTGGGTGACACTTTGGGAACAATCTGCCATTACAGGCTTCTCTACACTGCCCATTGGCTTTGTGGGAAGGAAGCCAGTGCCAAGCAGGCTGGTGTGTCTCCACAGCATGATCAGTCAATGCTGGTTAATGTTAACCCTCCTTCTCCTCAGCAATTCCCATCCCTTTAGCCTATGCATTGACCTGAGACACAGCAAGAGCCTGACACAGCTCAATGTTCCTGTTCCAGTGCTTCACTGGGTTTGTCCACATGGAGCTTTGCACCCTGAGAAGATAATGAAACACCAGCACGAAGTACGTGCAGGACATAGCTGCATTAGGGATCCAGTCAACCCACAGCATCCAGGAAGCCTCCTTCACAACTCCAGCAACTCCCTCCTAAAGTGCAGCACACAGACAAAAGCTATCTGATGGCAAATAATGACTGGGACATTCTCTGGTTTAAAATCCACCTGGTCAGTGGCAAAGACTACCAACACTGCCCTCAGCCTGGTGCCTGTAGCAGCCACTCTGGAAGCCTCTCTCAAGGCAGGCTCTCATTTTATTGACAGAAAGATGCTCAGGGTAATAACTGATCCCTTGGTCTTACACAGCATTCCTGAGCTGCAGACTGCAAGGTTGTGTCCAAAAATAACCTGTCAGTGCCATGCTCAGGCAGCAAAGTCCAAGCCAGGACCAAACCTCTCATCTCTCAAGGTTCTGACACTCCCATGTAACATCACAGTGTGCCTTGCTCTCTGACTTGTGGATTTGCTGCAAGTGTGCTCTGACCTTACTGAAAGAGCAATATCCAAACAATGACAAAGCACCACAACATTTTTTCTTTCTTGGGGCAGCCAGGGTGGACAGGCAGCTGGCAGGACAAGGTTAAGCAATGCATTCACAAAAGAAAGCACTCGTGGGCTTATTTCCTTCCCTCTACCAACATTTTTCAAATGTCTCAGCTCCTTTTTGTCTCAAACTGCTTAAAACATGAGAGTGTTCCAAGTAATAATAAACTCCTTGTCTTTAATTTATAACTCCTAAAATTGACAGAAGCCCAAAACACTTTTTTAAGCCTGAAAAGGTGGCAGAGACGCATATTGTGTTCTCAGCACAAGAACTTGTGTGGCTGCAAGGAGAGAGAGCTGCCAATGCGCTTGCAGAAATAGCAGCAGTATTTTATTTATCCCTGCAAAGCTTGGCCAGTCTATTTGCATGGGGGAGCAGATTTACTGTGAGGGAGGGAAGTGCTGCCTCCATCCCTTCAAACATTGCTCAGTGTGGAGCCCATCCCAGCCCTGGGCTGTAAGTCCTGCCCTGCCACTGCCTGTCCAGCTCGTGGCCAACATCTCCTGCAGCACTGGGAAGGGATTTTACCTCAGATGCTGTGAACTGAGTGTACAAACCAAAGCCTCTCTCCTCTTCTCCCCAGCTTTCCTGCTACAAAACCTGGCAACCAGACACCAGGCAATCCCACTGCACCCTCTTGTTCCCCCCAAGTGTGCAGTGCACATCTGTGTTGTAACAGAAGCACAGGAAGCGAGGGGAAATGCAGACACCAAATCCTCCATCTGCAGCCCAAAGTAACAATCTTGGAGGCAGGAAAGGGAGAGGGAATGTGGTGCACAGAGCAATACAAAAAGTAGGTTTTGTGCCAGGCTCATCAGTGTGGCAGGGTAATAAGGTCAATGTGAAAACAACTGGAAGGCACATTCCCCAGTAAACATGTGCTGAGTGAAAACGGCCCGACCTTATGTTGTAGAATCCAAACCCATTGAGTCAATTGCCAGAAAACATGACATGACCTTTCAGATTCAGTGAGCATCAGTTCCAAGAGCAGGCTGCTGTGCTCTTTTCCATTTCACTGCTGCCCCCGGAGGGCCTCAAGTCACCTGAAATAATAGCTTGGGCTCAAAATCTGCACTCCTTTAATGAAAAAAAAAAAAATACACATGGCATCAAGTCTGACCCTGGTGGCAGATTTTTTATATGCTTAGCTCAATTTCTTTAAACTAAACAATTGTGCTTTGTTTTGACTTTTTTTTTTTTTAATCTTCCCAGAACTCGGGTTTTCCCACAGACAATCCATTTTTGGCAACGGAGGAAACATCTTGTTTTTGTGAATGAGGAAAATAATTAATAGCTAATGAGGTGCTCATTCCAACCCACAGCCTTCCCTGCCCAAACAAGTAAAGAAAAAAACTGTTTCCATTGGAACATATTCTCTTCACTTTCTAGCCTGAGAAACACATAAAGATGTATTTTCGCCCACAAACCTTCAAAATCTTATTTTAATCCTCAGAACTCAAGCTGCCCATGAGAGGAGTAAAGCTGTACAATGTTCCAAGCACCAGCAAGATGAGAGCTTGTGATATTAAGTGCAATCCAAACTGTACTTTCCCTCCCACTGAATTACTTTCCCTGCTAAATCCTGATTAAAATTTTTCTCCCCTTTTACTGTCTCCCTGACAGACTGATGGGAATGAGATCTGAAATAAATTCAGCTTTTAGGTGAAATATTTATTCTGGGGGACAAACAAGAAGGGTTTTTTTAATACTATTCAGATTTTTCCTCTCTTCTGTCAAAAAAAAAAAAAGGCAGAAAGGAGAGGCAGGGATCCGAACCGTCTGGAAATTGTATTTATTTTGACTTGAGCTGTGCCAACCTGCAGTATACAAATACTCAGTCAAAACTGCCTCCCATCTGTGCTTATTGTGGGGGAATAGCAACATCCAATGGCCAGTTCAATGCAGGTTAATTGCAGGCATGTACTGAATTCCCTGGAGAGCCAAGTACACAGTTAGCTCCCCTGGTGTAATCTCTTTCTGTTCCATGAAGGAAATCAAAAAGAGAAAGAACAACAATGCCAACCCACAGAAGAGCTTGATGCCTCTCTGCACAGAGGGGGAGAATCTGCAGGGAACAATAAGAGTCTATTAAATTCTTTCACTGGCACTAGAGAAGTAAAATGAACATAAATTAATCAGCTACAAAAGATGGGACAAATGTTGGTGCAACTCTATTGAAGTCAGTAGAGGTGTGGAAAGGATAAATTTAACTCAGGATCTTGCACAGTCTGTATGCTTGAAAGTGGCTTGTTGAAAAAACTGGGCATTCTTAGAAAAGAAAAAAAGGAGTGGGAGAAGCTCCCTGTGAAATGCCATCCTTCAGTATCCCTGAGCACTCACATTTTCACCATAGACATACTGACATTTACCATTTCATTTCCTTGCATTTATAAAGCCATTTAGCCAAGTTTTTCAAAGGGAATTAGACATTGTGGGCCTCAAAGTTTTGAGCTTAAAAGACCCAGACTGACAACAGCTGCTCTGGAAATTAGTGCCCTGCAGAGGCGCAGGTTGGGCAGGGCCAGGTGCACATTGGAAGAAGGAAAGGGGCAGCCTCTGGTCTATGTGAACCAGAGAAAACACACCAGATCTGGAGAAAGAGCAGGGAAAAGGGATCTGCAGCTTTGTTACAGTCACAGCCTAGGAAATCCACAGCAAAAAGGCACAAAAAGTTCAGGGTCCTGAGGTCAACCTTGGTCTCCTTCTCACAGCTGACATTCTATTCTATGCACCACATGTGGCCTAAGAAAAGCTACAAAATGCATAACAAAACAGAATAAAAAAGGAAAAAAATGCTGTTTCTGGCATGCCCAGAAGACAGAAATTCTGGGTGGTGCCAGAAGGGGAGCACAGTCCCCAAGGCCTGGCAGTGAATGTCCTTCTACTTGCACGCTCCCAGCACCCACAACACGATGGGGATGAGGATCTCCCTCAGAGGACTAAAGCAGGTTTGGAGCTTTAAAACCAGGACAAGATGTGCAGGGAGAAGAGAAAGGAAAGGAGGCACCCAAGGGACTGCAGTGTCACCCACCCTGGAGGAAAGACAGTGCCTTGGCACATCTTCTCCACAGGCAGGTCCAGCCCTGGAAGGCAGCAGCCTGCTTCCACACAAGCAAGGAGAGTCAGCCAGGCCAGAGAGAGGAGATGGGGACAGTGCATGAGAGCAACACTCCAGCTGCAGAGTAAATTGCTATCACAGGGAGCCACAGTATGACATCCCCTTTTGCTCTGGGAGTGGGAACACACTTTAGCCTCTAAATGCCTCCTTCCCACCCCCCTAGCGAGCTCTGTGGCTGGCACAGTGACCTGGCACCAGTGTGACCCCCCCTGTCCCACTGAAGGAAAAGCCACACCCTGCACCAGCTCCAGAGGGGCTTTACGGGGCAGTCAATGCCTGCTGCCCCCAAACTCCTCGTGTGTGCTCAGAATTTCAGCCTCTGAACTGTCAGCCTTGGGGGCTTAATGCGTTTTCTCCTTCCTTTCCACATTGCCAGTGGCGATGTCCTTCTCACAGATCCAAATTCTTAGGGGCATTTTCAGCTCTTCCTCCCTCTTCTCCCAGATGTCAAAGTTGCCATTAAATCCTCCTGCCCAATTTATGATGCTGAAGCCTTTCAGCCAAGGCTTAGTCATCTCACGCCTGTCTCACTGAAGCTTTCTCCCCTCCAGGCTTCTGCCCTCATCCCCTCCAGTCCATTTATCCAGAGTCACCTACCTTCTCTGCCATCCTCAGATCCTTCTGCTTCCTAGCCAATGTTCATCACATCAAAGCTTATTGTTTTCACATTCAGCACCTTGCACAACTTCTTTTCTTTTGACTCTTTCCACTTCCCCCTCTTTTTCATCCTGGCCCTCCTCAGCTCTCCCAGGAGACAATTTGTTCATCACTTTCTTCCAATCTCATACCAGAGTTTCTTGTATATGCCAGAAACCTGATCAGGCTACAGTTCTCTACCAGGTCAGATCTATATCTCTTATGTCTACGAGTAAGTT
Source organism: Phainopepla nitens (assembly GCA_013400175.1). Lineage (NCBI taxonomy): Eukaryota > Metazoa > Chordata > Aves > Passeriformes > Bombycillidae > Phainopepla > Phainopepla nitens. The sequence goes on along the minus strand of VXBQ01009269.1, from coordinate 266,244 downwards.
TAGTTCTTTCTCACTTTGCAACATCAAAATAACCACTATCACCAAGAAAAATAAAATTAATGCCACATTTATCTGTTTCCTTTAGTTGCATCCCAACCTGATGCTCACACTGGCTTCAGGTGACAAGCTATTATTCTCAGGTCTCACACCTTTTGGGCCTAATAGAGTTATACAAGTGTTAACACCTGTGCACCATCTCCCTAAAATCTATTTCTTATATTTCACCTAAAACTATTCAAGCTCCCTGTTTTAAAACAAAACCTTAAACCATTCCCCTATATTACAGTACTTAAAATATCTGTGGTGGGGTTGGATTCTTAAAAAGCAAAAGCTGATAAGACTTTGTTGACATCCATGAAGGATAAATGGCTTTATTAAAGTGTATTGAGCAACATCAGCTGGAAAGCTGGCCCCACAACCAAACAGTTGAATAGATTGAATAGAACAGCTGAACTCACTAATTCTGAGTTCAGTTCCAAAGGCACCATTGCAGCCCTGGGATTTCACATTGCCAAATCTCTTTCCGAAACTCAAGAGTAAGAACATGTTTCTCATCACTGTGAATTCTCAGTTCAGAACAAGCTCTAGGCAGAGGCTCCACATGGGCTGGTGTTCAAACTGCTGAACCAAGGAGCTGAGCCTTTCAGCCTGGAGCTGACACCTATGGCCATGACCCACGGTGCCCTCATTTACCTCTTGAATTAAAACGGAGCACAGTGGTACATTCCCTGTCTTACTCCTTGGGTAGTCTCTCACATGAGGCTTCAGACTGCAGAGTTCATCATTAAATGCAGATTTTTTTTCACCCCCAGGAAGTTCCAGAGGCCCAGAGAAAGATGCTACAAGCTTGAGTTCCTAGAGTGGATTCAATTACAGTATGCAAGGGACATTTAAACAAGCTTCCCTGGGATAAATGAGAGAAAAGAGCCAGCATACTCAGCATGAGGAAAATAAAAAGCAATCTTCAGCTGGTGCCAGCCATGCATATTTTGAAAACCATTCCCTTCAGCCATTACCAACAAAAAGTCAGCAAAAACTTATTTTAGAATCTGAAAAGACAGAAATTTAAAGCATTTGGCGGCACAATCTGTTACTTAGGGACAAGCTCATTAAAAATGCAGCACTATTTACTGAAGGCAAAATGCAGACATGCACTTTTGCATGTAAAGCAAGCACTTATGGAGTGATAGGAACACCTTTCCTCCTGATTGCCATGGGAAGGAGCGCTGGTTAATTGTTCTGATGGATGATCCTCTGAAAGAAGGTAATAATTGGAGAAGCCAGTCCCAAACCTCAGACAAACCCATAAGGACAGTGAGTAAGATATTGAATTCACCAAGAAAAGAGCTACAGGGAGTTAAGAGAAGCTTGGGAGGAGCTATGGAAAGGGCCCTGTCTGCAGACACATTGAGGAACGGCAAGGGTGAGCTCAGGCAGGGAACAGATCTGAGCAGCACAGCTCCAGGGCGTTGGGAGGAGATAAACTCGAGAAGGGAGGAGAGGAATCAGGAAACTGAGCTGCAAAGGCAAATGTCAAAAAAATGGAAAAATAGAAGCACGGAAAACCAGAAATCAAGAGAAGTGACATGGTGGGAAGATGAGACTGAGGGAAGAACTCTGCCACCCCAAATCAGAGGGGAAGGACCCAGGGTGGAGGAGGTTTATTATTCTCTTTTCTCCACCGAGTTACTCATTTTCCCTGGCCAGCAGCTACAGACTGCAACTAAAGCTTGTTGGCTTTAAGAACCTCACCTGCTTGAGCCAGAGTCTGATCTCACCATGGATTTAAACTGCCATGAATCTCTGGCTTAAATCAAGCAGTTACTCCTCATCCTGACTGATCAGGAACAAGCCCTTGGGAGCAAAAGGTGCTATAAGATAATGAAGCATTTTCTTAAAACACAAAGACCTTGAGCATAAATAAACACTTCAAGTTCACAGCTACAAATTCCCTGGCTACATGAAGCCATCAGCCATTCCTATGATATATTCCTGATATATTCCTCAAGACAGTATATTAGACATATTGTGTATGCTCTCTAAAACATCTGAAAATGAACACAATAACCACTGAAATAATCATTACCAGGCTGGTGCATTTAGCCAAGTTCTAGATTTTTTATATGCTGATTTTAATCTCTGGTCTTCAGAGCCCTGGGTATCCATGGCTCCCTTGGAAATACATCTATGTAATTTAACTCAAAAAAAAACAAAAACAAAAACAAAAAAAAAAACCAACAACAAAAACAACCAAGAAAACCCACCAAAATCAAAAACAAAGAAAGCAGGAGAGCTGTGAAAAGGCTTAAACCCAAGAGTTCCTGTCCAAGAAGAAAAAAGGGGCAGATTGGCAAATTGAAAAGGGTTAAAACTTTGAGAGTCTTGCAAAATGAGTAGACCAGCCTGCTACAACTCCATGGCAACCGTGTATTTCCACGTATGGAAAAGAAGGAACAGTGGAAGACAGCTTCCCTGTCAAACAATATCTCTTCCTGGTCAAAGAATTTATTGTGGCATAGCTCCACATGATTTAAAAGACTGAACATCATTCCAAACTATTCCGGCTTCACCAAAAAATCTCCAGAAAAAGGAGATTTTCAACCCCAAGACCTAACTCACTTGGCTGCTTAACACTGCTCCAAGCTTCCAACCTGGCAGAGAGGGAAGCATCTTCTCTATTGGATAACTGGAGACACAGGCTAAGATCAATTCATCCAAAATAGCCTGATAACAAAGCAGAGGTTTATAAAGAAGCCAGATTGTTTTGCTACTTTAAATTTTCCCATTCTGGCAAATATGAGGGAACATTAGGGGAAAATTTATAGAGGGAGCAGCAAAATGTTCCCTCTACACTAACATTTGATGCAGTAAATAATTAGAGCAAATATTTTAAAAGACAATACAAAAAGCCTTTATTTCTATGTCTTTCCTTTGTGCCTCACCCTCCACTTCCTGTTCTGCACCCCTTATATGAAAAATAAAAAAGAAACTAAAGAAAATATTTTTTTTTTTTTAACACAGACTGCATGGCAAATGAATGGAAAGGAAATAAAAGAATCAGTATTCCTGGTGAGTAATTTGGCTAGAGGAAAAAGACAGATACAGATCAGATTCTTTTGATATGTTAAAAGCATCCCAAAATGCCTACGCTTTGGATGCTTTTACACAAATTATCTTTCATCATAAAAGTACAAAATACATATAATGGACAGCTCATCTCTCTCCAATGAATATGTAGCCACTAGCTGATAAGATAATAGACTAAACACTGACCTGTCACAGACTTGATGATCATAAAAGTGGAGTTTAAAAAGTTGGTTCTCCCGTCTCAGGCATTTAATGGGCAGGCACTAAGATCTGCTTCCAATCTTCAAACTCTTTTCATACTATTCTGCCTTAATAAGCACAGGCATAACCCTCAGACTGGTTGTACTTGAAGAAAGAGACTGTTTGTACAAATAATTCTCCTACAACCCCAGTTTCCCGGAACTCCTTCCCACTTAACCTTAGAATGACTTCAGTGTCATGTAGTTGCTCTGAAACAGATTAAAAATCTCTTTATTGAGAGCAGCAGCCCAATTTGGTTTATATTCTGATCTCAAGAGGCAGCTGAGGCATCAGCTGATGGATAGGCTCCTAATAAACAATAATTATTCTTTTTGCAAGGTGCAGAGCAGCTGAACAGTTGAGAACAGAGTCTCAGAACTGGAAACTCTTTACAGGTGGCCTTTCCCATCTCCCTGGCACCCAGGGCTCCTCTCCACTGTGCCACAGTGCCCATGAGTGCCAAGCTGTTTTCCTACATCTCCTTTCCCTGCCACTTTTTCCAAGGCAGCACAATGTCTTTTTGGCCCTAATAATTAACCTAACACGCACCTTTGTTCCTGTAGGTGCACTGCATGTACCTGATCCTTTTCCCTCCCACCCTGCAGATGAGCCTGTATCTGACAGCCTTCCTTCCCTTTTCTCAGTATGTCCCTTTGGAATCTCACAGGGTTCACCTGTGCATAGAAAATCCTCCACAACAGAGCAGCTGAATTCATTTGAACTGGGCAGGACACATCACAGATTTCTTTTACGTGGTTCAGTGTCTTGCCCCATTAATATTTCCTAGTTATTGGTAAATACTGCATTTCAAATGAACAGCCAGCCTTAAAACAAACAGCCCATGGTGCTCAGAACTCACAACTGATGGGGCTGGGTTCTTACAACAGTCCTACAACAATTCCACTGCGCGATCTCTGGAAAGTCATTGACCCTCACTACCTTTGTTTCAAACCCTGTCAAACAGGAAGATCAGCTAAAAAAAAAAAAAAAAGATAACTTATTAAGGCAGGTCTAGCATCAGCCTCATACAGGTACCAGCATCTCTTCCAATTAAATTAATAGTTCAGCTGTTCAAAGGAATTTAGGTGCTTCTTTTCACTATAGAAGATAAAAGTACAGGAAAATAAGTACACTTGGACACATCCTGGGGGAACAGACCTGCATCTCTCAAGGCTTCTCTTTTCCTCCCCAGTTCACGTCAATACTGCTTGTGTAGCACCTAACACTCATTTAAACCAATATTTATTGATTGATTTAGGCACTTTACAGTCACAGAAGAGCTTTTCATTCTCCTTTAGTGCTATGTAGACTTGGTCACAGAACTCAGAGCAACAGCTTTTAGATGACAAAAATGCAAATGCTGAAGCACTCAGGGTGAAGGCACACAGGCATTACAGCTGTAAAGTGGTGAGTTCCTCCCTGAGGAACGGGTTCATCTATATGACAGGTAGCTCAATTTTGTTTATCCTGAATGTAGATTTTCTTATTCTCCCTCACTTAGGGCAGGCCCTGGGCATCAACTGTTTTCATTCTACAAAGTCACTTCAGCACTCATGGTTTTTCCCTTTAGGAGGTTGTGATGAGAAAAGAGGTTGCCTTTCTATTTTTCTATTTATTATACTCAGGAACTCCGGAGTTATGATAGTGTAACTCCAAATCTATCCCATTTGGGTTAAGGAAAACAGCATGTGGCTCATTTAGGCAGTGTTAGGGACAAACACACCCGGCGTGCAAATGCTTTAATTGTTTTGTGGCAAGTAATCAGAAAGCCCAATATGCCTGAAATCACCTTTTAGCAGTCTTAAGAACCTGGTCAAGCTCAGGCTGACTGGGAGCCAGGTGAGAGCTTAGACCGTCACACCACTGGCTTGTTAAGACACTTTCACAAAGGCTTTTTGATTTCAGTTGCACCAGCAGCCTCACGCTGAAAGGTCACACTCACAATCAAAGAGAATCTGTGAGCTCAATGCACCATGAGGCATTTCTTAGTCACAGAAGGAAAAAGACAAAGATTTTCCCCCAGAAGCAGTGGGGTATCATTCAGCATAGAATTGGAACCTGAATACAGCGTTAATAAGAGTATCAGATACATTGATCTATAGTTGGGGGGTTTGTGGAGCTCTGTGAAGCCCAAACCCAAGAGGAATGAAAAGGCAGACAAAGGGATGAAGCTGTGGTCTTTCTGCAGCTGAATATATAGAGGTATATTCACCCTTGGGAACCAGCTTTTTGGAAGAACAGAGGATTTGCTCAATGTCGTGCAAGAAATTAGTGCTGAGGCAGGAGCTGGCTCTGTATTCCCAGGACTGTACCTGGTGTTGCTTGCTCCTATCACACAGCTCTGGCAGGGGCCACTTCCCTGCTGTTCTCTATTTCAGAGGCATGATTCCAGCAAACCAATCTCTCTGCCTTAACTCAGCCTCTACAGATGAATTAATGCAAACCACAGATTTCAACAACTGGAAATTACAAGAGGGAAGTCCAGCCTAGAAATGCAGCACCTTTCTTCATAATGGTGCTAGGCAGGCTGGACAGCCTCACCAGTGACTGTTAATCCAAAGTGGTTTAAAAGGATGGAGGCAGTTACTCTGGAATTCATGCCCTCTGTTTTTCTGCCAGACCATCAATTGCATATCTTCCTGTAAGCACTGAACTGCTAATCATTCCCATCCATCCATGTGGGCAGGGATGGGCATGTGGAACCTGTGTGTTTTGCCACAGGCTTGATTATGGTGGCTTGTGCATTGCTGCACTGTCACAACAGCAGGCTATGCTTCAGACTGCACAATTCAACTATTGCCAAAAATCAAACATCCACATTATAACATAACCCTGTAAAGAGAGGGAATTACACAATGTGATACATGGAATACCAGCAATGCTCAAGAAAGGATAAATAAAAGCCTAAGAAGGCACAATCTTCCCAAGGAGGCTTGAAACTCACACTAAACAGCAACCCAAAGTGGTTACTCAGAGAAAGACCAGAGAAACACTTCAGGCCTAGAGTGATGCTTCCTCCACCTTCAGCTTCTGGCAATCTGCCATATGGGGATTTCCTGAGCCAGAGGCTGCATCTGCACCAGCGTGTTTAATAGCTCCTGCTGGACCTATTTTCCATGAATTTGTCTAATTGCTCCTTGAATCCATATCTGTCAGCTACAAGTTCCACAACTGAATCATGCACTGTGTGAAAAAGCAGTTCTGTTTGTTCTGGTCTAAAGTAGCTGCCTTAAGGATCCCTTCATTGCCCCTTTAGTCTTACATTATAACAGGGGATAGTAATTTCCAGTTCATTTTTCCCATACCATTTATGACTTTACACACATCTGTATTGCCTGTCTCCCTTCCAAACCTAACTGCCCTATTTTATTTAATCTCTTCCAGGAAATCTATTTTGAACTTTACACATCCTTGCTGCCCCTTTCTATCTTCTCTTTTTCTATCAGATGCTTTTTGAAAGAGGATGATCAGGACTCTGTGCTTGTTCAGAACATGGTGGATGATAACTTTGCAAGCTTTATAAGGCCATTATTTATTTTGATGTTGACTTAGAGAAAATAGTCACACTGGCCACGTACCTGCAGGGTAAATCCCAGAACTGCATTCTACAAACGATGGGTAGGTAATACAAATGACAGAGACAATGTAGGCAATAGTAAACATTCCTGTTTTAGTAAAGTGCTAAAGTGCTCAGCAATTCATGGGAAAAATCCATTATGAGCAATTAATAATTGCTCTAAAACTCCATTTCTGACTCAGGAAATCCTGAACCCCTGCTAACTTCTACCAGGGGAATGCACCAGGGATTAGTGCAGAGTTTTTTCCTCCTCAAAGGTCTGCAGTTGGCCGCTGCTGACAACAGATAAAGGAACAAATACATTTTTGGTTCCATTTACCGTGACGTCTGTCTATATATTACAATTTCAACCACCTTGATTGCGATTGCAGTTGCATCCCAAAAAGCAAACCCAGGCATGGGGGCAGCTGCTCTCTGAGCACATTTCATTCTAACCAGGCACAAAAAGATCCAGGCTTTTGTGTATTGTGGCTAAATACATTTTCTTCTTTGCTATGGAATTGCACTTATTGCACCCAAATGTCCTCAGCCATGCCTTTCATACCCAGCATTGTCTGTCCCTCTCGACTCCTTATCTCCAGCACCCACAGGCTCTGTATCTGTACTTTGGAGAGTACTTACAAACAGAACCTGAATTAATTTTTACAACAGATTAGCTGAAATGCATTGAATATCTGTGTGGACATACTCATTCAGAATTAAAGTAGGCCTAATTCAATTTAACTTACTCCACTTCCAAAGTGAATTAAGTAAGTGTAATTGAAGCTACTTAAATTCTGATTAAGAGTCTTGACATCTGCTGCAAGTGAAGCTATATTATCCACAGGGAGTTAATTCACCACCATAAGTGTGGAAACACAACCAACTGCTTAGCAGGAAAGCTTGAGAGAAAGGAAATCCTTAGTCCCTGAATTGCAATAATCACCACAGTGTATTTATGCTAAATGTATGTTTAATTTGGGAGGCAACATTCCTGCATGACAAAAGAGGGAAACAGACTTACCTGCTTAGAAGAACAATCCTATAGATTTTTTTTTTAATTTTTTATATTTTTGTAACGAAATTATAATTGTGTCAGAATCCCAGAGAAGTTGGTTAAGGAAAAAAAGACATGAAGTTGCATCACAAGAAGTGCAACTGCAATCAAATGTGCTTTGCTAACTCACTGTTGTGTGAGGATCCATCTTCACATGGTGGAGTAGAAAATGGCTTAGAAAATGACCTCAGTTTATAGGATACATCACAGAAAACCCCTGTGTGCCCTGCTGGGCTTTGCTTCTCCCCATCAATTTGCTCCTTGATGTGCTTGTTTTCACCTGATGGCAGAATCACAGAACCTCAACCTCTTGCTGTCTTGATGCTGTACCTGTTTCAGGCCACATCGATGGATAACTCTGCTGCTATTGACAGTGAGAGAGAGGCCTGTGTGTGTCCTGTCTCTTCATGATCTCCTTGGTCTATAAATCAGGAGTTCTGTTATTTGAAAAAAAAAAAAAAAAACAAACAACCACTTGTTACACTTTGTGCAACATTGAGTTCATCCTATGCCATTATTATGCAACTGTTTGTGTACAGCAGCAGTTATTTACAATGGAACTTGAATCTGAAAAGCAGTTTTCCAGCTTATTTTTCACTTCCCTGCTGACAAGCACAGCAAAAATTGCTGGGGTTATTGGCCCAATTTGGGCTTAGAAAGATTAGGAAATGACTGAATGAAGAGTGCAGCTCCAGAGCAGCAAAACAGTCCTTGAGACCAAAACAGGGCAGTAGTGACCAAGGGAAGAGATACCTTCTAGATTTACACAGCCTAGCAGCTGTCCCCATGCTCTCTCCATGTTTTTCCAGGTATCTGAAGTCCTTGTGGCCCAAGGCTTTTGCTGTCCAAACTCCAAGTGCTTTTGCTGTCCAAGCCCCAAGTTGTGCTGGTCTATATTCAGACTGGAGGGACACACATGATTCCAGCAAGAAATACGAAATAAAGTTGTGACCCTTCCCATGAGAAAAGTCTGAACACCTTTTCTGGGCCAGCCTCAAACCCGGCAATGAAGAACTAAAGCTGCCTTTCTGCTATAAATATATATGCATTTTTCCTAACTTTATCTTCTAAAACTTTACAAGGTTTGACACTTGTTCCTTCCGGGACACCTCATCCCAACAGCTGCATTGCCAGTGGAAATTTCTTCAGAGCCTCTAATATTAACACTGTACATGCTGAGAACGTGGGGTTTGGCCAAGAAATTTGCCTCCTTTCCCTTCATTCTTCCATTGAATTCCATGTTGGATTTCAGTCAGATAGAATTGTACTGTAGAATCAAGGGTAATTTCATGGATTTTTAAATGGATTTTCAGTAGAAATCTGAAGCCTCCTGGTCTCTACACCAGCTCTCCTTGTCTATCCCATAGAAGGAGTGCCAAGGATATGCCTCTGCCTGGATACTACTCTGCTCCACAAACTCCCCACACAGTTCAGTTTATTTCCAGGTCGTAGCGGAACCTTCAAACTTGTTAACTTGTTTTAACTGCCTTTCACTAACAATCAGAATGGTTTTTCTGTTTTAAAAAATACTGCTTGAAATAGAAGCACAAAAAAAGTTTACTTTTTGGTGGAGGGGAAAAATTCATGCCCGAAACCAAAACGTTTTGTTCTGAAAATCCCCTTAACAAAGTCCATATTAACACCAAGGGAGAAGAGGGGAATGGTGCTACAAAACATTTCTGAGAGATTTATTCCTCTAAGAAAATGTTTATTGACAAAGACAGGGGAGAAGAAAAAAACAAGCAGAAAAAAAACCACACACAAACAAAGCCCAGAAAGAAGTGGAGGAGAATATTTGAAGGCCATAAGTGATACAAGACCTTCCTACCTCATCTCCAGATCATTTCAGAGCAAGGCTAATAATACAATTTTAATGACACCTGTGTAGGAATCAGTTTTGCTACCTGGAATTTCTTGCCTGACAAAATGATCAAGGCTTCAGCCTCAGGTAATTCATAGAAGAATAATATGTGAGAAAAATATAATTTTAATGTCTTCTACCAAAAATGATGACCAGCTCTGCCCTCTAGACTGGCATTATTAGTTCACTGCTTTCAGATAATGGGGAAGTAGCTTTGCTGTGTGGTCATAAATGAAGTAGAGTGGAGGAGTTTACTTCAAAAGTGACAGAAAAAAGAATTCCAAGAACTCTACTGAGAAGCTTACTGGAAAAGTGGGGCTGAAGATCTAAATGCAGGAGGTGGATGATTCAGTAATGAATGGAAGGCTCATTTTGACAGCTTGGGCTGCCATCCAAGCTAATTTGTTTCCAAGCCTTCAGTTTGCCAACTGAAGTGGCTGAGGAATAATAGGCCCCCAAAAATATTTCTAAGGAAACACAATGCCCATTATCACTGAAGGAGAAAGAAACTGCACGTTTCAAAGAGCAAAAAGAAATTTGAGATCTGCCAACTTTGGCCAGTTCCAAATGACACAGGAAGGAGTAGTTATAATGTACTGAAAGGAAAGAAGTAGAGTATTGTTAAATAAAATAAATTCAAAGTCGTCATAAAAAATAGACACAATAAATAGAAGGATGTTTCTTTCATGGAGACATGATTTCATGGCTGAGCCCATGCAAGCAGCCTATGATAAAGAAAGAGGCATAGGAAAAAAATGAAAAATAAATTGGTAAAAAGAAGTAGTATATAATAACATGAAAAATAATGAACGAGTATCTTCATGTTTGACCCAACTCACCAGTAAGGCCACGTGCCAGCTCGAGGTGTGTTGGTTTGACTCCTCCAGCCAGGAAATGGAGAAAGCCACACTCTGTCCATGGATCAGGCAGGTGCAGAGACCAGACCTGCTGAACAGGAGCTGCCTGTCCCTGCATCACAGTTCAAACACAAACACAGCCACTCTCTGCACTCAGATCCCGTTTCTTCACGTTTACCAAGAAGACAGCTCCCGTAGAAAACAGAAGAGGGAGATTTGATAAATATCATCCAAAAATTGAAATAGTTTCATAGATTAGAAGAACCAAATGATCCCTACTAGAAAAAAGGAGTTAGGTTAATGTACAGGTAAGCAGAATGTGCGATTTTTAAGGGTTGAGAAACCACTGCATGGCTACAAGAAACACCTATAGAGGTTGTATACTCTGTTTCAACACAGACTTTTATGAAGAGGCTAGATGTGGCTGGGTGTATATAAAAGGTGAGGGATTTTGTTTTGCTTTATGCAAACACACTAAAAAGGTTATTATTCGTAAAATGATTCCCTTATCTTTTTCTTTTCTACCTAAGGGGGAAAAAAAATCCAGTTTTCTGTTCTAAAACCTGTTCACCAAAATACTGAATTACCTGCTAGCCTTCAGCTTAGATTTTTGTAACATTCAGCAGCTGCCAAACTCCCCTTTCTCACATGCACACTTGATGGTACAAACAGGTTCTGTTTTTGCCAGCACTGTGCCCTGAAGCAGAGTAACATTTTGCTGAGAGGCTTGCCAGCCTTTTGAACTACACCACTTCTGTGCTGCCCCAGCAACGCAGGCCTACAGACACAGCTCTCTCAGCCTCCCAACCATCTTCCTGATTTCAAACCTTTTCTTTTCCCCCTGCATTTTCAAAAGAACAAAGAAAGAATGAAACTACTGTAATTTTCTTGCACTAGACAGATTTCTAAGTCTCAAGTGGTTTTGGATGCACGTTTCATGGTAGATGGCATTGAGGACCCTTCCTAATGGATTTATACGAGTGTTCACTACCTGCATTCCCACTGAGAAGGGAATCTAGCAATGAAGGTTATTTTTTCTATTTCTAGAACAATTGTACTACAAAGCTACATAATTAAATGGGCACTCAAAGCTAATGTGCTCCCTCAGGGTAGATCTCAATTGCACGGGAAGGTGTGACTGCAACTTCAGCAGGCATATCAGGCCCAGCTTCCACCCCAGGAGTATCAGGAGCCACAAAGCTGCACCTGAGCAGGTTCCTCTGCTGACTGAACCACTGCACACATTGACACAGCTCTGTCACCTCTGTGGTTTTACAGAAGCTGTCTAAAAATAGCTATGGCAGCACCAGGGCCAGCACTGGACTCATGAAATATTTGAGAAGATAAGACATGCAGTCCCTTCCGCTTCCAACCACACAGTGAATTTTTACCTAAATTAATTTCAGAGCCTTTGTAATTGTACCTATTGCTTATCCCTAAAGCCAACAGTGTTTCCATGTGCTCATTTCCAGCAAAGATACACTTTTAATAAGTATGCACTGCCATACTTCGCATTCTTTTCATGTCAGTTGTTTTCATGGGTGGTCACCTCTCCTCAGCAGAGCCCAAGGATTTACTCAATACCTTGCAAATTGATTCTTCCTCATGAGAGGGCACTGGCTGGATGCCACTGAAACAGAAATAACCACGCTTCCAGAGGTAAGATTGTTTGTGTTTATTCAACAAGCTGCATCTCCACAACATTCTGATGTTGGAAATCCAAGTATTTTAAGAAATTAACCTTTCAACAGAATTCTGACAAAGGAGGATGTTTTGCTGATAGATGAAGAGTATCTTGCCACACTTAAAAAGATTAGTATTTGTGAATTTTGACATAATTACTGATTTCCTCAACAGATTTAAAGTCTAAGTTTATCTTCACGTTAATCCAATTTCATGCCTAGAACGGAGCAAGCACAACAGAATGTCTTTTGTAACCTTCTGATATCATTAATTATTGCTACATTGGGAGTTACAGCATGGAACAAACAGGTTTTTAAATGGAAATAATTTGTCTCTCAGCAGGGAGACTCAACAGTTTTATTTCCTTCACTACCAAGCTGCATTCAAGTAATCTTGTTTCATGGTGATCCTCCCTCAACAACCTGCAAGTCAATGGTGAAATCCCATCTATTTTGTTCCTGGATTGGTCAAATATGCTGCCCATAAGGGGAGGTGTCCATTTCCTCTCCTAATTGTGGAGGAAGGGTTTTCTATGTGTTAAGGCCGCGCATTCCCCAAGCTGTGGGCATTTGGTCAGGTTTCCTGGTGATTTTCCACAAAAGGAAATCCCCTAACTCATTAAAAAAAAAAATAGATTAATTGACCGGTTCAGTAACAAGCTGCCCCAGGACCCAATAAACTTTACAAAGGGTACATTCCAATTATGACTGGGCTCAGCATGAACCTGATAAGTAAGCCAGCAGAATCATACTCCAGCATTAAGAATTTTTTTTTCCTTTTCCTCCAATAATTTAACTCTTTATTGGCACTTGTGGATTGACTAACTTCTTATTTTCCCTTTCCCTGTGAATGTTAACCCTGCTGATGGACTCGCAGCAATGTGATCTTCCAGGGTCAATAAACCAACCTCTGGTCTCCAGTCACTTTCTTGGCACTGTTGTGGCCTTGTAAGAAGGGTCAGTTCCAGCACTGCCTTCTCCCACACTATGCCTGGTGTTATAAAATGCATCCAGCTCTCTGACCAGGACAGGGGAGGGGGAAAGTCATTTTCTCACAGCAGAAACATCTACTGCAGAAATTAGAAGCACCTGCTAGCAGAGCACAGCTACAAGCCTGGCTTCACTGTGTGAGAGGGGTGGGAGGGGTACAGGGTGTTTTGGTAACAATCATAACTGCAGCAGCAGGAGAAGGAAATGCAAGGCAGGTATCAAGTTAGGGAGATGAAAAAAAAAAACGTTACTGGCTGCAAAAAATTCATTATTTTGTATTGTCATGTGTTAGTCCTTCATGGCATTAGACAGCACATAAGGAAGGGCACCTAAAATTTGAGTACTCCCGACCCTTTTGTGCCCAGCCCTGTCCTGAGGCACTGTCTAGAAAAGCCTGGTCTTGGAAACTCTCACCTGTCAGATGAGAGTAAGCCTGGTAGCCAAAAAAGAAGAGCTCCTAATTTTAGATCTTTGCAGGGTTCCCCACCCAAGGCACCAAGTTGTGTGTGGATACAGAAGTCCTCACACATCAACTGCACGTCCTCTCTGCCTGTGAGGAGCGTTGTGGAAGCTCAGGCTGAGCACAGGGCTGTTCTCAGGGACCAAAGACATCATTTGACCTCTCTGGCAGCATCTGCATGTGGTTCACTAGGCATCTCCTCCAGAGACAGGCCACAAGGATCAGGTGGAAGTGCCCCGTGAACTGCACTTGCTCTCCTGAACCCCCAGCCTGATTTGGGTGCAAGACAGCCTTTACCCACAGAGGCTTTTTTAGGAAACATTCAATGATTAGCTTACTACACATGTAAAGCAAACTTACATACCTGCCTGGTAACTACTGCTACTTTTAACATATAAAAATGTGCGAAAATTGGTACAGAAGACATTTAAACTGTTTGGACCTGCATCTACTTCTGCTCAGATTTTGAATATCATTTTCATACATTTATTATGCGTAGCCTGCACTGTATTTCTTAGAGGAACAAGAATAACTGTAATTATTGTTGTCAATCAAAGTTTCTCTGAAGTCCTCAGCTTTACTGTTTCAATAACTCATTTTAACCGGTGGCAAATGTCTCCAACAAGCACTAGAGCCTAATTTGCAGTCTGGTTCCCTTGTCATTTTTTGAGTCATCTTGGTGGAATGCTGTGAGGCAAGAGATTAGGTTTAGGACTTTTTTTCATCTTCCTTTTCTTTACATCTGAGGGCTGTTAAGAAGTTTGGTTTCAATAGCTCAGACATATCCAAGGCATACTACAGGTACCGAAGGTGCAATGAAATACAAAGTTTATTCTACTTCAGTACAAAGAAAATACCTGATAAACTGTTCCAAAGTCAGCCTTAGCACATGCAGGTGCAGATGTTATTGGTTTCACTGAAATTACAGTTGCTTACAACTGGTGCTGGATTTAGCTCCTTACAAGAAAACTCCTCAGCATCTCATAGAGATCAACTGTGATTGCACAGCTGTTGGTGTAAATCTGGAGTAATTCTACAAATGATACAGAAATCTCGAGGCAAACATCAAAATAGCTAAGATGCCAAAAGTAAACATGACACAATGCTGATGGAGTAATAGGTAACTGGCAGTTTTCTCCTCAGATCCTTAATCAGGTGTCACTGAGAGGTGCTAATATAATTAGGGATGAGATATGGATTAATAGGAAGAAAATATCATAACCTCCCTCTTACAATAAAATGGTTCATAGACTATACTTACCCACAAACTGCACCATTCTTCTGGTAGCATGACATTTGCTAAAGCAAAAGCCTGTTGATAATTCTCTGTAGTCCTATATAGCACTCAGCCATGGCTGCTCTTCAAAAGGCCATATTTATCCCCTGGGAAATATAGCTGTATTAATATGACATTTTGTCACAAATTAATCTTAAACAGGGGTAATATTTTTGACACTGAGTTGAAACTGGAACTAAAAGGCAGTTCAGGTGGTTAAAGTAGCAATATCCTGTCACAGACTTATATTCCCTGAGACAATACTGTAATGGTGTAAGTACCAAGGTACTGGGATGTACTAAGGGGGAGAACTGTGCAAGTCTTTCTTCATTTTAACAACACACAGGATCATTGTCCTTCTACACTTTATTACAGCTGGCAGTAGAGTAATGCCCACCGATCCTAAGGACCAGAGCCTGTGGTGCCAGGTGCTGTACAGAATAACAAACCTTGAGCTCAGAAAAAGCTGCCAAGACAGATAATTAGCACCTCATCTCCCATCACAATGGGCTGCACTGTTAGAAGTAGACAGACAATTTTAAAAAGATTATTTTTTAAAAAAAAACTGATTTCTCATTAAAGCGATTAAAAGTGGCCTGGTCTGGCTTTTAATTGAAGTCCCATGGCACAAGTCAGTTGTGACGAAAGGGATTCTCTGTGATGTGCGCTCTTTCCTGCTGTGGAAGTTCCCAGGCTTTGTACAGTTCGGCAGTGCCAGGCTAATTAGCACAATGTAATCTTGCCACTTACACCCACTTCCCAACTCATTTGCACATAGCTCCCACTATTACAGAAATCAGGGTAAATTCATACTGCACATTTCCACAGGAGATGACCCTATTATACAAAGGATGCTGGAAGCCTCTTTTTATTCCATTCCCCCAAACTCCATGGTGCTCGCGGTCAGTGAGGATGGTTAGTGATTTGGTGTACCCAGAACTTCCTTATGGGCACTTCAGGGAACATCTCAGCTGTTCTTCACCAACTGCATGTCATCTGCCCTTAATGGGATCATTTTCATTAAGACTAATGTCTCCTTCTTGGCTGTTTAACTTAATTTCCTCCTCACCCTGAAGGCTGCAGCCACAGGCCATCTCAGAAATATTTGTGTTACACAACAGACTGGAATACCCACACTTCTGATTGTTTAATATCACTCTTGGAGATGTGATGTGAAACCTGCTGACCACTCGCAGTCATTAAAGCTCCTATGACACTTTTTGCAAGAGCAGAGGGTATTATTAACTCCAGGATCCTGGCCATGCTCCAGTTTGGATAATTACATTCTAGCACACAAAATTTCCCCCTGCAGTTTCAGATGGGGAACTTCTGTTCTTCACTTCCTCCTGTAACAACCAGAGCAAAGTGTCGCTGGCACTGAAATGCCAACATGTCCCAGCCAGGGAACAGGACTCAGCCCATGGGCTCACATTCTGCAAAATGCTCTGGGACTCATTAGTGAGGAGGTGCAAAATGCATGACCTAGAAAACCATAAAACCACAGCTCTGACCTCGGTGGCTCTGCAGGTTGATCATGCTCTCACGTGTCTGGACTTTATTTCTGGCAGTGCAATCCACATGAAAGGCTTGGGTATCTTCCAGTGCTGCACCCAAAGTCCTCAGGATGGACCAAGAAGTTTTGCTACTCTGTGTTTTATCAACTGCTCGAGTAATTGTAACTAAGATCTAAAATTCAGACCCTTCTATGCCTAAGAATCGCTTCACTGTACTCAGAATCCAAGAGGTTTTAGGTAACAACTGGATCTTCTGTAGAGAGATAGTAAATACAAGCAGCCATAACTTCTGCATTAGGGAACACCAGAAAAGATTGAACTAAGGGCAAGATTTCTTGGGCAGGAAACGATGTGTGTTTATCCAGCTGAGCTGCTTGCTCCTTCTAGGTACTATGAAACTATGAGGAAAATGCATCTGTAGTGAGGCAACGAGGGCCCATGGGGTACCATTGCCATGACCTAGAGAGGAACAGAGAACAGAAAGGGACACAGTGAGAAAGGGAAACACTTCCTGTAACTTTGTTAGGAGAGGCAACTTAAAACATATTTAGTTTTAAAAGCTCCTTTGATTGATTTTCATATGAAACATATTCCTGGGAAATCTAAGTCTGGGATTCAGGAATTACGATGGCTGAAGGGACCAAATCACTGAAATATTAAAGAAACCTTGAAAATACTATTTCTGTGTTCATCTGAGAGCAAACAGACAGAATTCTCCTCTCTGAATTTCTCCAGTTTAGCATAAGAAAGATGATACGCTGTAGATTCTGTTGCTCCAGGCAACTGATGAGGAACATCTTTGATGTGCTTTGATTAATGCTGCCTTCTTTGATTCAATGATATTTGGTTCCAGCTCCAGTTTAAAAATAAAAACTCCTTACTACCAGAGGGAAAAATATTAAGGACATTTGTTTGGAAAACACTTGGGCTAATGCTAAGAGTTCTTATTCAAGATCAGAAAGTTTTCTTGCCTGTATTGTTCTCTCTCCTTTGAGCTGGTCACCTCGACCGCAAACCTGGACACCAAGTACCCTCTCCTGGGGTAGCACTTTCCATCTTCTAGGACAAGAGAAAAATAGGAGTGGCAGGTACTTCTGGAGATCCTGTCACTCCCTTTGCTTCCAAACCACCTGATTGTTTCTAGCAGACATTTATCTGTCTTTGTGATGGAGATTTCACGCTCTCCTGGAATGATCTATTTTGAGATTTGACTATCCTACCCACTCACATATTCAGACAAAGAAATGCTGTCAGGAAACATCAGAACTCCAGAGAAATACAGCCATTTCTGCAGTAAACTGGGGAAGTTTATATAAAAATGTAGAGAGCAAATCACTTCCGTGATGTTTGATTAAAAAATGAAAATGGATGATGTATCCAGCCCAGGTGGAAAGGGATTCAGTTAGAGTCAGAGGGCTGGAATCTGTTCCCTGGCTATTTCACAGCTTTTGAACTTTACCATTAAATTTGCATCCAGCAGTTTTATATTAATCAGAGCAGATCACGATACTCAGCCATCTTGGTCTGCTGTCCAGTTAAGAGTAGAAGGAACAGAGCCAGGAACCAGAAGGAGGAAAAGAGGGACCACGTATCGTGTTTCATTCACTGGGCAGACATCCTCAAACTCTCAGTCCAAGAAAACTCCCACCTGTTTCTGAACGAGCTGTTCAAAAGCAGCATTTTCCTGAATGGATCAGTACAGCTCAGTACTAAAGGCTCTTCTAGAATAAGCCAATGGCATTTTTATGCTGCTCTGGGTTAATTTTAGTCTACACTGCAATGTGTATACTGATAGTGGTTTAAGTTAAGATTTTTTTAATTTTTTTTTTTTTAAGGAAATGTGAATTCCCGTATGCCCTACTTTGGTAGCTTAAAGATTGTAGGAGGTCAAAAAAAAAATAGGTCAGTGAAAATAACATTGCAACAAGAAATTAATTGCAAAGAACGTTTAATATGACAGGGGACTACATAAAATCCTATTATATTTCTTCACTATCCTACTCAGTAGTCTGTACTATTGCTATACTCAAAGGCCAGGGCAGTCTCCCAGGGTAAATTGCTACATTAGTTTGACATTTCTGGCTCCAATTAACCTTATATTTGAGCTATTTTCCGAGGGTTTTTAAAAAAAAATCTGTGATAAGGTTATGTTTTTCTATTAGAGTTTCAATTGCTTAATGGCCTGTTCCTCGTGCCAATCCCTCCTTAAACACACCCTAGGTAAGTAAAATTAGGCCATAGTTTGACAATACATTGCTCTTGGCAGCAGGACCAGCCTAAGGTACTCCAAGCTCTCCCTCCTCGCCCCTGTCCACACAGGACAACAGCACCCTGTCCTCTGCACCCTCATGACCACACACTGCACCCCCATCCAGGAACCAACCTGGCTCCTAAAGCTTGCCAAAACCCCTGTCTCATCCAGGGATTGTGAGGAAATCAGAGGAGCACAGAGGATCTCTGATTTCACAAGAGTGGTGCCCGATCCTGCTCTCTTTTCCTCGAACTTTAAGGTGCAGCTTGTGGCATGGTACCAGGCCACCATCAGGGACAGAAACTGCCATGTTCCACTCACCCCTAGGGGATGATGCATGAAAATTTCAGGAAGAGTTTCTGAAGGCCCCTGGAGGTGTTCAAGGAACCCCTGGACGTGGCACTCAGTGCTCTGGGCTGGGTGACAAGGTGAGGATCAGCCACAGGTTGGACTCCACGTTCTTGGAGGTCTTTTCCAACCTCAGCGATTCTGTGAATGCTATAAATTGGATTAGAGAGGTCTTCATCTGCAAAGCAACCTTGAGAAAGAAGAAACAAGATTTATCTCCCAGTCAATATATGATATCAAAATAACACAGAAACAATACAACAAATTGTCTCCACAAGGGCAGAGAAGGACTGAGGCCTTGCTGACACCTAAGGCACAGAGGAGCAGCACCTTCACTCTCATGCTCCTTGCAGCTCTTACTGGCCCTTTGAACAGGTAATTCCAAGTCAGAAAACACTGCCAAGAACATGCAAACATTTGTTGAGCACCAGTGAACCCTGCCCACAGCTGCAGATCCAGCCAGATCCGTTATCTTCCGGGGACAAGTCAAAGAGAACCAAGCAGAAACTCAAGAAAGCTTTTTCTGTGGCCTTTTGCCCAAATAATGTGTAGTGAAAGACACCAGTAGTGAAATCAGCTTCCTCGTGTTCCACAGACACAAACATATATTTATTATTTGAGCTGCACCAGAAAGTAATCCTTGGAAGTGGATCTTGGCCTGTAATTTGCTGGCAAGCAGCTCACTCCAAGTATGAAATTTTCAAAACATGAAATTCAAGCTCTATGACCTACAGTCTGGCAGACGAGTCAATTTTAATGCTTTAATCACAATCCTGCTATAAATGCTTACATTTATGAATGCAAATTCATTAGCTACAAGCACTTGCCAAAAAAAATATGTATTTCTGAAACATTCCCAATGTCAAGTCTGCTTATTTTAATATTTCCGGAATAGAATTACTTGGGAAGTGAAAACATCTTAAATTTTATTTTTATTTTCATGTTAACGTATTTCAAATGGAAAGAATAATAGCTAGATTTTGCAGCTCCATCCAGCTCCAGCATTAGGTGAGGGGTAATAATACTGCACAAAGCATCATAGAGACAACTACAGAAGTGGGAGAGCTGAGATATGGTTGGCAAGGAAACCACAACTGACAATAGCCTGGATTTTCACATGCAGAACCTCCAGCTCTGTGATGTTAATTATGTACAGCACAGCTCTGCTGCTGAACTCACCCCATTGCCGGCCACATGAGCCAAACTAAGCAAATACTTCATCACCTCACTGAATTTCTCTGATAGACCCAGTGGAAGTAAATGATAAAATTTTCCTTTACTTCAGCGCATAAAGACCAACACCTTGGGCCTTATTTTATTTATTTCAACGCACTCCTAATATAATTTACCATCCAAACTCAATGGTATGGTAAAATCCACATGATGCAATTCAGTACTCTACTTAAAAAAAACCAGAAAGATTTTGGACACACAGAGTAAGAAAATAATCATGGCTAAGATTTTCAAGACTGATACTTAAGTGAGGCAACTTAGTAAGTCATGGTGTAATTCTTAATAGCACAGCAGCTCTTTAAATCATGTAACCAAAATGAGGACATTTATTTAGGTGGGTAAAGAAAGTTCAAGTTAGTTTACTTACAATCAAAAAATCCCAAAACTGAAATGACAATTCTGAAGTATAAAAATCAATACAGAAAACATGGTCAATATCTTGTTAAAATAGAGCATTTACAGAAATTAATAAACCAGATTAAATCCCCTATGGAAACATAAATCACAAGTGTGACTCGCAGCCTACGTGGAGCTGTGCAGATACAGATCAAACTTCAGGCAAAGTTCAGCTCTAATTGCTCAGAGCAATTGGCTGTTGCTCTCTCCCTTCTTCTCAGGACCTCAGAATCAAAGAACCACAGAATATTCTGAGTTGGAAAGGACCCACAAGGATCAAGGAGATCATTTATTCAGTGAACAGCCCCTACGGGGACCAAACCCACAACCTTGGCATTATCGGCGCCACGCTCCAACCAAGTGAGCTCATCTCAAAGAGCTCAACCCCAGAATAAATAAGCTCTGATTGGGAGCAACCCTTCCAGAATGTAACCTTTCACCACATATTGATGGTGCATTTTGAACCCAGAGGTCTGAGACACAGATCCTGCTGCCAAACCCGAAGCCAGGGGAGGCCGTGCCCTCCGTGCCAGCCTGTGTGCCCTGCAGTTAATCCCACACGGAGCGAGGCAGGAGCGAGGCAGTCCTGCCAAGGCATGGGGAGTTTTCAGGGCTGAGGAGCCCAAAGATTGACCCAGAACTCCCCTCATCCCTCCCTGCCCCAATCAGCAGAGCCAACCATTATGTAATCTTCGGCCAATTTGCATTGGAAATTCTGCGCAAGCACCACTTGATCCACCGGGAGATTCCCGGCGAATCACTTATTTATCGTGTTGTTTAAAAATTACCTTTAGAAATAGAAATGCTAATTTGACTGGGAAAAGATTGCATCAACGCAGAGATTCGGGTTGGGGGAATGTTTCCTACATTCATTAAAGCAAAATAAACTGCTCTGGTTTTCAGGAGAGAAGGATCAATGACTGCCTCTACATAATTAAAAATCTGAAATTTTCACATTATCTTCCCTGCACAACATTCCGAATTCAGGAAACACCTCTCTGAGTATTAATTGTGCAGAATAATATGGCTGACTGTCTGTATGATCTCTCCATCCTTTGATGTTTAAATTGATCCTGGTATTCTGGAGACAGCTTCTGCAGAACCGACTTCCTTGTCTTTATTTTAGCTAGGTTCATTCAAAGGGCAAAATATCTAAGCATTCAGCTTTTGACCCTACTAGCAAATATTTAATGTATGAATTAAACTGGACAGGGCTTTGCCAGGAGCTCTCTTCATGTTTTATTTCTGAAGCTATTTTTACCAACATTTAATCGCTTACATGTAAGGAGATAAAGACATCTCTGACAAACTGTGTTTATTGAGCTAAATGCCATCAAGGAAAGCCCTTTTATTTTTTTATAATGGGTTCAGTGCACTTTGTATCTCTGGCTTTATTCTGAAACACACTGTTACCATCCTGGAGGATGATACAGGACCTAATATACTCCTAAATAAATGCACAAGTGGATGGACACAGGAGGCAGCTTGACAAAGAGACGGATGGATAAACTTGAAACCATCTTTAATAGGCTCCCAGGAAATAAAAGAGTGGTTACAATCTCCAGTTACTCTCCTGCCCTTTCTGTATATATTTACAAGGGACCATTCTGTAACAACCATCAGCAAGCAAACAACAGCCAGACACCTGATTAAAGGTCAAACCAGCAGTGACAAAGCACAAATTAAAAGGGAAAACCCTGATTTTCACACCCCCTCCCCTATCAACCAGGAGGCATTAGAGACCAGATTGTTGGGCATCAGCAAAATTAAAAAAAAAAAAATGGGGAAATTGGGGTAGCAAATATTTCTGGATATTAATGATGACCCTTGGATGACCAGTAAGGGGAGGAAGGTAGCGAGGAGGGGAATGTTTTAAGAAAAAATAGCCAAGAGGTGGAGAGGGCAACAGCAGAACTGGAGAATGACAAAACCAGGCCACTGCCAGGTGGAAAGGGCTTTGGGAGGGAACATGACCACTTAATTAGCAGGTGGAAGGGGAAGTTAAAGGTCAAAATCAATCTGTCAGGGGCAGCAGGGAGGTATTGCCACTGCAACAAGCTCTCAGCTGACCAGCACAGGGGGTCCATGAGCTGCTGGCAGGAAATTACAGGCAAACCTTTGCCTCAACTCTGCAGTGGCTACAGCACATTCCAGAATAGCCCAAACTTCCACCACACAGCCACATCACTGCTCGTGCTGCCCCAGCTCATCTCTGAGGGAAAACTGAACTTCACTTAGCTCCCAGCAGGTAAACCACAATCTGTTATGACAACCAGGCCTTGTTTATCTAAACAGGGAGACAGACATTCCTAAAACAACTCCAGTCGAGAAGCTGTTTCAATGGAAGTAATGAAATAACAATGGTCCCCTCACTTCCCAGCCATCTTGGACCCCAGCTTGTGTCTGTTGTTTTTATCAGGACTTTTCATGGCAAAAGGAGCAACACAATACAAACTGCAAATATGAGCTAGACCCATGGGGAAGGCTTTTCCCCCAAATTGATGAGGGGAATTTACACAGTCTTCTGATTTCAAGAATACAACTAGGTCTCTGTCTTTCTGAACTATCCATCCTTTGATGTTCAAATCCATCCTCAAGAACTGGACAGAGCACTGCAGAACTGATTTCCTTGCCTCTATTTTTTGTGAGGTTCATTCAAAGGTCAAAAATCCATGTATTCAGCTTTTGACCATAACTAATTTGCTGGGCAGTACCACAGACAGGAAAACTCTGTAGTTAGAAGACAGAACGTCAAGAGCTGAGCCAAATTTCCCCACCACACACCAGACTGTTGACACACCCCCATTTTCTGCCAGGGAGAGAGCAGAGCTGTAGCAGGTGAACCCCACCACCACTGCCCAGTCACCCTCTGGTGCCCCTGCAGAGGCCAGTAATTGTGCCGATTTTTGTTACGGGGTAGTGATCTGTAATTTAAGAGGAGACATTCATCATTCAGGAGTCACAGTCGAACAAGCTGCTCAATTCTGACCTGAGGGCACTCCCAGCCATGCAACCAGACTCAAACAGCAAGTGGGAACCTAAATGCTTATGTTTAGGGATGACTGTTTACATCCTGTCTCTGTCGCTACTTCTATTGTTTAATAAATGGGTTCAGACCTCATGATATCATTCAAGAGTCCATCAAGAGCTATGAGTTCCAGCAATCAAAAGAAAAAGGATATTCTGTTAACTCGCATTCATCATAAATGCCAAAAAAATCAAGTGTCCAAAATTCTGAAGACTAAATACACTGCTTTATTGCACACAGGTGCATTAATCAACTGTTCTCCTGCTTCCCTAAAAGCCTGCTCACAAATATTATTATTTCAACAGCAACTGCAGAAGTATGTGCCATCTCCAGGAGGAAAAAAAAAAGGGAGGGGGAGAGTGAAATCTTTTCCCCAAGACCCTGTAAATCCATTTTTCAGACAGGACTCAGCAAGAATGCTGAGATTTTTCAAGGTGAACGGCTTGAAATCAATAAAATTTTGGAGTACATTTCATGGCCAGCACACCATACTAGGGACATTTGTGAGTAGATGATCAGGCATCTTTATGACTGTCTAGTTACCATGCCCATCTAATTACCTTTTGGAAAAATTCTATCCATCATCCCCCGACTGCCTTCCGTGAGAACAGCGCTACTGCCCGCTCCCTCTTCCCACTCAGAGCAGAGTGCCAGGAGCAGCAGCAGTAATGACATCCCCTCCTGTCCTCGCAGGAACTCAGCACAGAAATACAGCTGCTGGGATTCTTCTGCACACCCTTGCCAGCTCTCTTGCCAGGATCTAGCTGTAAGGCAGACTGGATCCAGAGATGTCTTCGTAAGGTGAAAAACAAAGAAACAAACAAATAAACCCCCAGCAAAAATCCTCCTCGACCAGATGTGGCAGCTAATTGAGAAAAAAAGTCCCTTCCTCTCATACAGCTGCATGAAGCTTGCAGCATCATGCAATAAACAGCTTTAGCTGAAATATAAAATAGGACATCAGAACTCTTAGGATTTTGTTCCTGCCACTGATCCTTGATTCACTTCACTCATGTGTGCCTTGGTATCCCTTGTCTAAATGAGGATGACAGCACTTTCCCATGCCTTGGTGGTTTTTGTGAGGTTTAACCCTTATTAACATTTGCAAAGCAGATTGGAACCACTGAATGAAAGGGCTGAATGAAATTTTCAAAGCTTTATTACTTGAGAGAAAAATATTGGGGGAAAAAATATTCCTGTCAGGAGCAGAAGACTCTGTACCCCTTCCCAGTATGGCAGCGTTCCACTCTGCGGGACCAGTTTAACCCAGTCCTGTAAGGCTGTTCCCTGACTCCAAACAATCCTGCTCTGCAGCCACCTCTTTTCATCCCCATTACAAAAGGTGAGCAATATTTATTGGTTCAAGCAGGGCCAAGGGCTGACATTAAGCAAATTTCAAGGGTTATTTGAAGTTAATTGAGTTTAATCATGTAATGATTTTATAATTAGTCATAGTTCCCAGTCTTGTACTGAAAAAGTCACACTTAAGAATTATTTAAAGGAAAATTAAAGCCAATTTAGAACAAGCAGGAGGAAGCTGCACCAGTGATTGGTGGGGCTGGGTGAGGGATCAGAAAGTGCTGGCTAAATGCACTTACTGCTTTCGTGCCCTGAACCTCTGCCTGCCAGTGCAGGGAGTTGTCCCATCTGGGGATGTGCACCAAGGACAGCAGCAAATTCCCAGTGCTGCTCATGCAGATTCGATGGCATTTCTCACTGGCAAAGAGCTGGTTGTATCCTGCCCCAGGGCAAAGGAAACTTCTGTTTTTCCACCCCATCGCATCCAGGTCCACCAAGGTAATTCAAAAGCAGAGACCAGGAAATTGTGTTTATACCTCCTTCAGATAGGACATGCCAGTGACAAACTGGGGAAGGTAAGTCTTACCACCCTGCACAGAAACATATTTATTATAAAATTATCCTTCTCATCACCCACTGATAATTCTTCCACAACTGTCTTGCTTATTTTTACCAAATTACAGAAACTGATGTGCTCCCAGACACTTGCAATGATGAACCACAAGAAAGACTAGCTGGGACAATTTTTTTTCTTTCAAATACTCAAATCGTGTTGAAAATTCAGCCAGGGAGAAATAAACAGATGAACAACTAACTTTGTTCACATATTATAAATATATGATAATATATTTTCCTAACTTTGTTTACATATTCTAAATATATATATATTCCAGTTTCAAATGACTGGTTCAGATTTTACTGAGGGAGAGAGGATCTAAGACAGACAATTTGGTGCTAATTCTTTCAGAGCAAATCATGGAATCACAGAATGGTTTGGGTTGCAAGGGACCTTAAAGATAACCTAGTTCCAACCCTCTGCCATGGGCAAGGATGCCACTCACTGCAGCAGGTTGCTCAGGGCTCCATCCAACCCAGCCCTGAACACTTCCAGGGATGGAACATCCAAATCCACCTCCCAGGACAATTTCCAAAAGCTAATGCCATAATTCCAAAAGGCAGTGTTTGAAATAAGCCTCACAAAGGCTCCTTTTCATTTTAAACACAATCCTATCCACAGTATTCTTACTCTCTCCCTACAGCCATAAATAATACCAGTGTATTACTTAATGATATGACTTATTTATTATTTAAATGATTTATGTAGAGCCTATAACCTTAACAACTATAATGATAACGATTCAAAAACCAGAAGCAACATGAAAAGGAGATGCTTAAATAATTAAAAGCCTCCCTCCTTTCCCGAAACAGAGCTGAGGAGCAGTGTGGTTTTCTTCCTTTAGGCTTCCAGCTCTCCTGCATGCGAAAGAGCAGAGTGCCATTGGCTAAATGCTGGCTTAGCAAAGGAAAAGCTATAAATCAGGATACCCAGTGCTGCTGTAGCTCTCGTCCAGCCCTTCTCATGCACACACCTCAGAGGAGGGTAAGTACCACAGGACCTGTTTTCCAGAGGGTGAAGCTGAGGACAAGGAGGTGATTCAGAAGGTCCACGGTCACCCAGAAGTTCACGTGCAAAGCTGGCCATAAATCTCTTCCTCCATCTGCTAGACCAGACCTCGTCCCCCAAGCCACATTGTTTTCATATTCCCTCTTCTTAGTTTGCTTGTTTTGGTTTTTTTTTTCCTGTCATGATTCTCTGCCTTTTCAGCATTTACCACGTTCCTTCTCTCTCCTCCAGTTCTCAACCCCAAATGTTCCCTCTCCCCTGGTGGTCCTTCCCTCCAGGTCTACCCCATCCTGGCATTCACTTTTTACCTGTTTTTTTCCAAATGGGTTTTATCCTCTGCAAGTAGGCAAATACTTGACAACTCACAGCCCAAGTGGGTAATTGAGCACAGTTGTAAGTGGATTATCATGGAAATGACTGATTATGCCCAATGCAGAAAGCTCAAGGCAGCAACAGGGTGCTTTGCAATTTAAACATTGTAAAGAGAGGGAAAATATTTTCAGGTTTCATTTTAAAACTTCCTAAATGCAAAAATGGAAGCTGATTCCCCAATGGCAAGGCATAAATACACATTGTAAACTCAAATCACCAAATGTTTGCCTAGTTCTATTAAGGGAAACAGATGAATTATCAGAATCAGACTTAACAGAGCAGCTGGAGCAATAAAAAATAAAATAAAATTTTAAAATATATTCTGGACTACTCTTCAAACAAGCCAAAAAGACAGAAGTTCCTTGACATCAATCTTGGGGTGCAATGAAAATATCATCAAAGTAGACAGACAAGCATCTCCAAGAGAAAACCCCAAATACTTACTGAGATCTCAAAATTTACACCCATGTTGTGGGGGATTCACAAAAATAGCATTGACGACTCATAGTCTTGACTGGAAATTCTTAAAGACAAACCAAGCAGCTCTCTGGTCTGGGGATCCTCTCTCTCAATTTGACACTAAGCTAACTCTTTTGCAAAAAGGATTTTTTTAAAATGTATTTAATTGGGAGTAAAGAACAGTAAATGCTTATGGATGTTTTAAAGTTTTGTGGGTTTTTTTGGTGGTTGTTTTTTTTTAAAGGAAAAAAAAAAGACCAATTCAATATCCAGCTCTGTCATGGACATTCTGTGTGACCTTGGCAAAATCATTCAGGTCTGCACATCCACATTAGGCAGCTAATCCACCTAGACAATGCAGAGAGACAGAGACAGGCACCAAAAGAGTGGGGATGCAGACCACCTAAATAATACATAAACATATTTTTTTCTTCTACTCTTCATCTGCTCTATTGAGTATTGCTCGTTCGATGCTGCATTATCTTTATGGCATAGACTTTTCTCCCACCCCCAACAGGATCCCCATTTCATAAACCATCCTGAAAAATTGCATTAATACAAATAAAAGCAAGAATCTGAATTCCAAATTGTTGTATTTATCTCATCAGAGCTGCTTACATTTAAAAGATGTAACTGTCACAGTGAACAGCTCAAAAGCAATCTGCAAACGAAAAAGGCAAATAAATGTTTTGTTAAAAGTTATTTGAGGAATGATTCTAAAAACCACAATCAACACAAGAAAACCACAGTCTGCTCAGTGACCCATTGAGAACATACAGAGATATGAAGTTTGAATGAAAAAAAAAAAATTCACAACCTAATCTGCCAAGCTACCTTCTTTATTCTCAGAAATAGCAAATAAAGGCAAGCATTTGTGAATAAGGACTATTCATGGCTGGGAGCAGGTACATTAGATATGGTGGACTGAGAAAGCAGACTCAGTCTGCCGGAGACAGACAGTCGCAACAATTTCCAGTGTCAAAGAAAAATCTGGCACCTTGTTAAATATTAATAAGCTGTCGGGGTCAAAATGTTTAGGTCCTCCCGACTCAATCACTTTCATTTCTACTTCTCAGAAGCCATTCAATTGGAAATACCCTTTCCTGTCTTGCCCCTCCTCATCCTGCCTTCTCACCAAGAACCATGCAGAACCAGATGAAAACGGACAGCAAATGAGTTGGCAGCCAAATGAGGTTTTTGTCTGCCCTGCCTTTGCAGCCATGAATTCTGTTATTGTTAGTGAGGCACAGAAAACTTAAATACAAGAGAAAGAAAAATGTGAAGAGTTGGTTTAGCAAACCTCTGCTGCATTTTCTGCAGGTTAGTGTTATTGATTACTGACACCTAAGGGTCTGACACATAATCAATAGACCCCATGACCCACATATGTGACATGGCCTGTGGGGGCTTTAGAAACAAGAATGAACATGGCAGCTCCATCCAAAGCTTTTCATATAATATTTATTTATTTATTTATTTGCTGGCAAAGCTGTTTCCACTCAAATTACTGTCATGGTGAAAACTGGTGTCAGAGGGATTTGTTCATATTTTTCTCTAGAACCTGAAGACTTGGAGCAAAAAAATAAAAAAAAAACTGTTAGTGAAACAAAAATCTAAGTCCACACCACAATCTTAGGATCTGAACATCTCCTTCCCTCGTGAATTTAGTTCCTCATAGTGAGAACTACTCATCTGAAGGAGAAATAACTGGTAGAAGAAGAGAAAGAGGCAGAAGGTGTCTCACCAGCTTACCTTTATCTTTCTGCAAGGTGCCAGGGCTGCACAGAGCAGCGTGGAAAGCACCAGTTTGCCTTCAGAAAACTGGGCTGGGGGGGCTCTTTCCTGGTGCACAGTCCTCAAAAGCAGGTGGTGAGAAAAGCTTTTGCACTGCAGCTTGCAGACCAGCGTCTTCTCCAGGCGTAACTCTTTGTTTCGTTGTGTCCTCTCCCAGCACAAAATGGTCACTCAGGATCACTGCTGGGACTCAAGGAGCCAGATGTGCTCATTTCCTCGACTGCAGCGTTCTTTTTAGCTGGGATTTTACACTCCCAGAGCTTTCCTCCTTCTCACAGTCCGCTTTGCTCTTTCTGAATGAGCACTGTCCCCACCAGGCATTGCTCACTTTTAGTTTGAGGAGTCTCAGTGCCGACTTCCTACCCATGTATTATTCAAATGAAGGCAACCATCTGAAATTCTCCATCTGAATTTTTACTAAAGATTTTCCTCCAGTTTCACCAGAGTATTCTATCAATTTCCAATTGCTTCTGTATTTTTTCTATTTTGTTTGGCTTTTTAGCCACTAATTGATAATTCAGTATTTTAAGACCAATCCATACACACAGGCCACATGCAGGCTGCTTGTGAAGACACCTGAGATGAATGCAGGCATGAGCACAATGAACAACTGAGATGACTCTACAGAGAGTTAGGAGATAGTGGCTGGAAGAAGGGAAACCAAGCAAAGTTAAGCATGATCAAGTGGTCAGAATCAGGCTCTGGGTATACATTTTCACCCACAAAAACTGATATTGTCACACAGCAGGGCTGACAGTTGAGGCTGAGGAGCAGCAGGTGTAAGTCCTGGCCTAGACTGATGTTACTGGAGTGCTCAGCTGCACAAGGGGGATTCCTCACTGCTTTGGAGACTTCAGTATCCAAACAGAATGGCTCAAAGAGACTTTTCCACCAGTAAAGCCTTCTTATAGCAGCAACACAGCTTGCTTTCAAGCCAGGCCCCAGGACTCACTTGGTGGAGCTATCTGAGGCCACAGAAGGCATCCTGCTGCTCTCTTCCCCGTAGACTTTTTGCCCTGCTTCTGTCACATTATTGCCTTCTTGGCACATCTTCAAGGGAAATACATTTCTGACCCAAAGCTATGTGGACTTTCAATGCTTCTCCCACATCACAGAGAACCAAACTGCTGGAACCAAGGAGTTCCCATCACTAGCAAATAACCAGGATAGAAGTTAAGATCTCAAAACAATCCTTTCTTACATTAAATGTCCTACAATAGCATCTAGTCTTGGAGTATCAGTCAGCAAAAGTCAATTGAGAGGCTGTTGACAAGTTCCTCCACAGGCCTGTTTTCTGTGCCAGCTTCTGTGCAACGCTGGAAAGATTTCAGTTCTAATAAACCCTTTGTCAACATGAGCAAAGTTTTTATTAGGCCAGTGAAGCATGAAGTTTGTAATGCATGCAGAGTAATGCACACTCTTGCTGAGGGGCAAATACAGATTAAGACAGAGGTGGAAATTCAGAGAGTGGGGAACACACAACCCACGCTCACCTGACAGCCTTAGAGCCACTTGCTATTTCAACTGGTCACTGCTGAGCTTGGCAATTCAAGCCTTTCCACTCAAACCATTTCCTGCCCTCACTTAATAAAAACATCAATTCCTGATGCTGGGCAGCTTCACCTCAGTGTTGTGCTTCACATCAAATACAGCTGGCTGAATTTATGGGACGGTGGCACGGAGCTTTCCTGGTCTGTAAAGGTTTCTGAATCCTTCAGGATAGAATACACTACACATTTTAAACACAAACACACACACTCACTACACAAGTCAACTACTGACATTTTTCTCTAGTTTTCAACCTCTTGCAAGACACTGTTATTTTATGGAGAGCTGAAAAATACCCCAAAGTTGCACACAAATAATAATACCCATTCAGTTCCACACTAGAAACCCTATGAAGATTTTCTGCTTCCAACAGACCCAGCAATATACTGCAGGAAAAATTACCTGCTGCTATCATTTTAGAGGTGCAATCTCTCTCTTATTTTTTTTTCATCCTTCCTGCTGCAGAAAATTCTTTGTCAGTTCCTGATAAACACTATTTCTGTTCTAGCCTGTTGTGCTGCATGGGGAAAAGCAGTGCTGGGTGCGGGAACTTCCTGGTATCTATTTTACGCCTCCAGGAGTTTTCCAGTAGCCAGCAATAATATAAAAGATCACCATGGGCTGTGATATGACCAATTACAGCAGACAGCAGTTATTTATAGAAAAGTCAGCAGCACTGAGGCTTTAACACCAGCCAGCACACCCCTCTGCTTCCCACCACTCGGTGTGAGCACCAGCATCCTGCAACACCCTGCGTGGCGAGGAGGAGTTTTAAGGCAATTACCTTGGTACCTTCCAGGACTGTGGAGACACATGGCATATGCCCACGGGACAAGGAAGGAGTAGCACTTTACACACACTGTACCTTGGAGCTGCCACAGCAAATTTCATTTTCATAAATCCCTGACCCCGGCTGTCTCCCGCGTTCGGAAATCCTTGTCCGCCTACTCAGCAGCACAGCACATTAGGGCACAGCACAGCCAGTGTAAGACCCTGTAACACACACCTTCCCCAGCCCTGGCTCTTTGCTAAGTGGCTCTTCTCTCCCTCCCCAGGAGCTGCTATAAGGTCTGGCCAAATATTACAGCTGGAAGGAAAACAACATGTGAGCTACGAACCTCTCTGACAGTCCCCAATTATGATATAAAATAAACTAGTTGATTCAGGTTTCCTTCCCTTGATGCAAAGGTGAAAAATTCACTGAAAAGGTGCAAAATTCACCAAAAATTGATGAATCACAAAAAAAAAAATATTAAAAAGTTGAACATTTACCAAGAACCTAGACAAATGACAGTAGCCAAGTGGGAGATGTTACTTCCAGGGGTCAGATACCTCCTCACTGAATCCCTGCCACAGGACAGACAATGCTGATGGTCCCTCACATGCAAATGCCCATTCTCAGAGCTCACAAGCAGCATCAGGACTGTTGGGTCCTGCAGTTTGTAGCTCAGGCACTTGACTCCAGTCACTAAAGAAATTTGGGTTCAAAACGGAATTTTGAATTATTTCCCTTCTGGAATACTTAATGCAGTCTGTAAGTGCAAACGTGCTCTTGGAAGCTGAGGGGAAAAGTTCATGGCCCCTTTCTGAGGTGAGCATTTCTCGCAGAGCAGCTGCAGAATGAAATGCAATATTGCCATCTACTGCCCTGCCGTGCAGCCAGCCCCTCTCTGGCTGACACAGCCAGCTGGAGATGAGATCAATGTTTCAGGACAAGGAATCTTTTAATCATAATGAAAATGTGATCTTGACTGATCCGAGGTCACATTACATTAATACAGTCTTCAAAGCTTTTTTAATAATACAATTAACGATTTCTGCCATACCATTAAGAGAATTAAAGACCAAAAAGCTTAAGGGGTATTGACCTATTCAGTTTCAGTTTTTAAAATAACCTCAAAGCAATACAGACTTTTTCCTTTTTTCACTCCCTCCTTTAAACTCCCACATACATAATTCTTGGATGCATTTTTCTATTTGTCTTCATGGATATCAGACTTTTAGTAAAGATTTGGATAAGCCAATAAAGGGGATCTCCATTCTGATGAGTTAACCCCTTTTATCTTGTGAACCAACAGGTCAGCCTGGGACCGCTTGCACTGCAGTAAGAAGAAAAACAACAACATTAATTAGGAAGGTCAAAAACTACAGTTTGATGCAGAAAGAGACTTACTTACACAAAAGAACTGTAATTCCTCAACCCATTTTGCCCAAGCCAACAATCTCATTCTCTTCCTTAACCTACCATCTCACTAAAGCTCTAACCCGCACCCTTGCAAAAGAATTGGAAGCTTTAAAGGAATTTAATAAATACAATTAATATACATCCTGGCTAATTTTCCCTCCCAATCAGTTGACTCCTCAGCACCAGAAGCCACAGATTCAACTGGTATTTCTCAACAAGTGGTGCTATTAGATGGCCACTCACTGTAGCCTGGGCATCCCTGGGTTCAAACCCTGGCCTGGGTTCAAGCTGCTCCCTCGGCAGCGGTGCACGGGGTGGGATGCTGGCTCCCAGGAATATCCACTGCCAGGACATGGTGGGGCTCAAACTACCCAGAGGCTGTGATCAAGCAGCCAGGACTGATGTGCCCTGGAATGGCTGCTGAACAAGCAAGGTCAGCATCAGAAAGCAGTAACAGTGTGACTTTCACCCTAGATGAGTTCCAGCATTCAGGAAAAGACTTTAGCCAAACTGGCACTTTATCTTGTGTCCCTATATCAGCTGGGTTCTCTTCTGTGCTTCCTTGTTTTCTTTCTTTTTTTCAGGCTTTATATATAAAAGCTGTCAGTCCATGCTTATGTTTTAGGATGAGTGAATCCCAGGTAAGTTGTTTTGAATTGATTGCAGACACTGGCAGGGTTCTGTGAGGGAGAGCAGCCTGCTCTAAGGATCTGTGTAACTCCTGAGCAGGATACAAGAGGGGAGTGCAGAACCGTGCCTGAGCAGCAAAAACTGCAGACAAAACCAGGGGGCTGGGAAAAATCTGTAACAACAGTGAAAAACACAACTCAGCCCATGCCACCACCATATGAGCTCATTGTCCTGGGCAGGGGTTCAACCATGGGATTTGGCAGAGGATTCTTTCTGATCAGAGTTACACCAATCCACTGCATAAATACAGGGAATAATCCAGTATCAAGGCCGCCAGGTTTGTATTTCCCTGCATTTCCATGTCCTGAGCAATAGGACGCTGTCTGCCTCCTAGATTTCTAACACCAAGGACCTTTTCTCTTGACTAGGACAGGCAATATTGGTTGTCCTGACCCTGCTCTGTTGAGAGGTGAACAATCCATGTATGTGTTACCTCTCCTTCAGATCCCATTGCTGGAATCATCTCTGCCACTGTAATTACACTGCATCAAAGAGACTGACTGGTCTGAGAGTAAGTCACTGCAAGGCTGCAACCAGGCAAAATACAGAGGCAAAAATCAAGCACTTCTGTTGCTGGGAACTGATGTCAGCTCTGTCTTTGGTAGAAACCTGCCTTCCCCTTCCTCTGCGGGCCCACAGCACCACTCCGTGAGCTTAGGCCTGTAAGTCAAAAGCCAGGCAAGGACAGAGCACAGCATGGAATATCCATCTGTGGCAGCAAAGGCTCTCTGAAGCTCTCAGTCTCAGTTACCTCAATGACTAGAAAGACATAAGGTCCCTCCCTCCCATGCCCAGCATGGCAGAGCAACGTGCTTTGCAATCTATTTGACAACTCATGAGGATATTACCTATCGAAGTGCTCGTGTCTTTGATGCCTTAACTGTTCAGGCAGGACATGCTAAATATCATCTTGCAGAAACTTCTGATGTCTACAGGGAGCAAGACCCCTTCTTGACCTTTTCTCTTGCTATTTTGCTGGTTTTGTTCTGTGCTTCTCAGAGCTGCTCCTCCATCCCAGATGCACAAAAGGGGTCAAACTAGCAGAGGTGGCTTATGCCAAAGGCTTTGGCTTCTACCAAGAGACAATTTAAAAGGAAGATATTTGTGCTTGTGACATAGAGCAAAGAGGGACAATGCGTCTTTCACTCCAATTGATTTACCCATCAACCTTCTACGCAAACAAGGATAAAAGCAGCATTTCAGTCTGTATTACAGCAGATGGGCTCTGCATGCAGCACAAGAGAAATAGCTTTAAAAAAGATTGAACCAGCCCCAAGATCTGGAGAGGGCGGGGGAATCAGAAGGCTCTTTTATATAATGAGGCTTGAAGACAGCATTTACCAAAAGGCATCTTGGTTAAGATACTTATCAAAGGCTTGGATGAGAGGGGACATGCCAAGCAAGGAGAAACTCAGAAAATTAGTCAGTTCAACTAATCCTTTTAGGAAGGGTTTTGTGTTCTCCCTCTCCAGTCCTTGCAGAAAGCTGGGACAGGATTACTGGTTCCAGGTAGGAGGATTGAAGGTATGCTGCACATCTGTATCTTTTAAAAGCAGCATGAAATTAAAGCCATTAAGCCAAGGCCACTGTGCTGACCAGAGGGCACACACAGCTCTGAAGTGTTTCTCCTCTCATAGTCACTGACCTTTAACACACCACAGCCCAGAGAGGCTGAGCTATTAATTTACAAATCCAGTGTTGGTGAATGAATGCCAACATCCCCAAATGCTCTCATCATGGTGAATGCAACCTCTGATCTCCTGCCTGAGAATGCAAAAAACCAAAAAAGTTCAACTTCATTTAAGTGTCAGGTGGCTGGGAGAAAAGAATTCTTCCAGATGGAGTTTATTGATCTTCCAAAAATGGAGCCTTCAGTTTAAATTAAAACCCAAAAGACTTCTGAAAAAAGACAGCACCAAAAAAAAGAAAAAAAAGACAAACAAACAAACAAACAAACAACTTCAAAATAGAAAAAGTCAATAAAGCCTAATGCAAATAGAGGAGATTAAACTGGGACTTCACCATCAAGCTGGACTGCAAGAGGAAACAAATAGCAAAGCAGGCTAATTACAAACTCCTAATTTTGTTTCCCATGTACTTTAATTTTATTGCATGCTCATCTGTAACAAGAAATGCTTAAAGGAAGGCCTAAGACAGTAACAAACAATGAACTACAGCTGGATGCATTCTTTGTTTATGCAGTTGAGCAATAAAGTTGACAAAGCAATTCAATTTGGACACATCACTTTCCCCTTTTTCTGCAACATCCTTAATATGTAAATGTTAAAGTATCCAGGTAGATGAAGCTTACACTGTTCCCTCCCTTTTTCATCCCTGGGAAAGGACACTAAAATGTGAATATTAACATCCCTGATTCTTTTCTACTTCGGCACCTACTTGTTTGGCAGACTTTTGGATGACTCACTTCTCAGAATCAAGTCATACAAGTCAAAAGTGGTTATTGAGTGTTAATTTCTATTCCCAAACATCTAAAAATTTTGCACAACAGAGCCAGAATCATCTGCTGAGAAACTATGAAAAACATGGAAAGTCACACCCCGAGTTCCTGATGAAACAAGAGTACAAAGGGGCAAAATCTGGGTGCAATTTGCATTTTGTGCTACCCTGACCTCACCTTGACTTCCCAAATAATTGAAAAAAATCATCCCGGAGCCCACTGGAGACAAACTCCACAGACAAATGAGCCTGAATGAAAAACACGAGACAAGCTCCCCATCGCCCTTCCCGAGGAAGCCAAGGCAAGCCGGGGTGCGTTTAGACCCCGGGCAGGGTCTGCAGCCCCGAGAGATGACGACCGTGTTAGGCTGTGTAATGGTGCCATCTCGTGGTACTGAGACAGGTGACGCTGCAAAGGCTGCATTTTCAGCGCGGATATCACAAACCAGACACCAGAACAGATCGGTTAAGTTTCACAGGGCATGGCCGTCCAAAAGCACAAGAGAATTCCGTGGTGATTTACAACCACAGGTCACGGCAGCCCCGCATCGCTCAGCGTGACCGGAACCAGGATGGGGACTCCGATGATGTTTCGGCTTCTAAAAGGAATTTGAAAAATTGAAAATCTATCTGAAAGGGCAAGAAGAATGCAGCAAGGTCAGGAAAAGCTGCCTCACAGAGACAGATCCAAAAACCATTTCTGTTCACTGATGTCATGACGGGCCACAAGGTCTCCATCCCCACATCTGAAAGCATCTTGACAGTACCAGAGCCACAGCTCAGTGCTAAACAGAAAACCAAAATCCATCCCAGGAGGCTGAAACAAAATTAATTCAGACTAAAGAAACTGGATACACTTGTAAAGACAAAACTTCAGAACAACTTGCCAACAAACGTTGGGCAGTGGGAAATCTGCCGCATCTGAAAATCCAAACTGCCAAATCAAAACAATCCCTCTAAAAAATGGGTTGCTTCAGCTAAAACCAATGATTTTTTGACACAGCAACCATGCACGAAATTGTCTGGCTTACATTATGTGAAACATGACAGATTAACGCAATGAAATTTCTAGCCTTGAAATCCATATGTTTACTTGTCTTGAGAGCAAATCAAATCCTTTTTTCAGTTGGCAAACACCCACCAGATGACTGCTAACACTAATTTTGATGTTTAACATCTTATTTGCAGGCCAGAGTTCAGTGTCTCTGCTTGTAAGAACCATTGATACCAACTCCCCCTCAGCAGGTCTCAGGTCTGCCACCTCTCTCACACACACACCCACCTCCCTGTCTCCTGAGCAGAACCATCACCATGTCTCATCATCACCAAAGAGCAGATTCAGAAAGAGATTAAATCAGAGCTTTTGAAAACTTCCCTCCAAAAACCAGGATGCTCTTTCAAGCCTTTGCCAACTTTTTCAGCACCCTGAAACCATCCTATCCCTAAGTAAATGCAGATTTGTTTTAAATAAAAGATCTTCTACTGGGAGAAAAAAATGTGTTTGCGCTGTTGGGTATGTTTTTTCTACTCTGTTCTATTAAGATAGTGAAAATATTGGATTTGTTTCTGCTTTAGACCCTCTTAGGATTCTTCTGATCACATTAAGGAGTGCTTCAGACTGCTAAGAGTAAGTTGCATGTTCAAGCTTCTGCATTAATCAGATAACTTAATGCACTAATACAACAAAAACAAAACAAAAAGGGGGGGGGAGTAATCAATATTCAGACTAATTGTTCTGTAAATCAGCACTTCTGAAATAACATGGAACAAGTCTCTGCCCTCCTGGAACCTGTAGCTCTGGAGTTTGGTACAATTAAGCAGGACCTCAGAATTCCTGGCTCTAATTGTCACAAGTTTTGATGAGAAGGACGATCTCTTTGTTTGATTAGAAAGAACCATTAGAATGGCAACCATTTGGTGAATTTGCCAACACAACTCAGCAAATGCACCTTTACTTACTTCAGCAGATATCATGAGAATTTTTGATACTTAGAACACAAAGAGATACTTAGAAAACAAAAACCGAAACAAAATCAGGGAAGGAGATTCACACATAGAGGAAAGAAGCAATTTTTCTGTGAGAACAGCCAGTAGTGGTTGTTAATGTAGCTGTGGATCACTGGCTAATAGGTGAAACAGAAATTCATGGTGGGGATTTGCAAAAATTGATGGTTTTATCCTCTAAATAAAAGTGTCTCCAGATATAGAATTAATTTAGTCTAATTAGTCATCTGCCCATTCCAGACAGTACTTTATATTCCTCCTTTATCCTCATATAAATTCATTCAGAGTTTCCTGGGGCCTTCTTAGATAAAACTTTGTTGAAAGACTTAATTCAGATTAAAATCCTCAATGTTCCTCACTTGCTGGAACAACCTCAGTTTTCCCTACTCTGCCATTATAATATAATGTGCAAACTGGACATGAGTTCAGTTTGCCAGGCCACTGCAAGTCCAGATCAGCTTTCACGGGCAGAGATATAATAATTTTCTACCATATTTCAAAGCAACTGGTATTGCAACTCTTCACAATTTATTTTTTTAAGTATGTATTTAACCATACCTTTAACAAGAATATAGGCTGTTCCACAGGAGGACAGGGAGTTTCTAGCAGTCTTCACAGCACAGTCTTGGTGACTTTTCAACAACCTTAAGATCAACTGACTTTAAAGTTAGTCCTAAATGCACTTTCTTTGTGACAAGAGAACCATAGCAACGTGATTAAGGCTGGCACACGATCCAGTTTTAATTCTCTTGGCAAAAACTTGTAAGTTCCAATTATAGCATTTTTTTTTTTTTTTTTTTTTTTAAGAGATGCTTAGGAAGGTCTGATTTCACTGTGTCTCAGGCATATGGTTTACAGAGCAGCTCAACAGGGAAGGAGTTACTTGGATACATGAATAAATGCTACATTAAATCACAACCTTAAACAAAAACAGGGTGATGGGGCTATGTGCAAGCAATTTGCTGTCCAGGGAAAAAAATATACATCTCTACAGTGTACCTACAATGCCTGCCTACAGAGCTGTCTCCTTGGAAATGCTGGATTAGTTTCTGGAAAGAAACAACTACCTCTCCTTGTTCCAAGGCAGCCACTTAAGAATTACAGGCTGCTGGATCTGTTCAGGATTATCAGGACCCTGCTGCTCTTCACCTCTTTGCAAAGCCTTCTACACCACAAGACTAAAGATCCTTATGACTTTCACCTGTAATTCATTAACACAACATTCAGGCTTTTGAAATTCCCCACTAAAAAAAAAATTAAAATATTCAAACACAGAATCAGCCTGTGGTAAAAGAGAAAAAATTTCTTTATCAAGCCACAGCATGGTAATCTAGTGAAGTATGTTACATTTCCAAGTTAATTGAATGTAAAACATAAGGAAAGAGCCTACAGGAATTAAAACATGCAATATGGAATCTACTCGAAGTTCTACACCCTGAGCTTGCACACAGAATTATCACAGTACCTGAACTGAAAGGCAGTTCAATGCCTGTAGCTTGTTCACTCTTCTTCTCTGCACCAAACTTTTTCTGCATGAAAGGCCTTTGTGTGCCATCCTGTCCACCACAGGGTTTAAGGCAGATTTTTCTGCTAGGAAAGCTCAAATGAAAGCAATTCAAGATCAATTGTTCGCTCTGAAAGGAAGGTTACAACTGTCATTCTGATACCAATGTGTGGTGTGGTACCTCTCTTCCATAATGCAGGATGTGGTTTCCATAGAAATATCTTCTTACATCAGTACCTACAAGCCCTCCAGTTATTCCCCTTTGGACACCTCATGCAATCCAATCAAATCTTTTCAGAGCAAGGAAATAACTAGGCTCAGCTACTACTTAATTACTTGGTGAGAAGAAAAAGAAAAGGACACTTAGTAAACAAAAGCTTTATTTAAACCAAAACATAAAATTAACAACGTGTGCTGCAAAATATTTCATCACACCTGAAGAAATTTCTCTACTGTTACAAATTAAGAACAGTCAATTACCATTTTTAAGATGATACTGAATTTTGGTGATTTCTGAAATAGCAATTATGGTGCAGTTTTAAATTGTTTGGTGGCCTTGTCTCCAACTAAGTCCCCAGGACCTGCTCTTTTCCTGAGTCCTTTATGCTGCTGAGCATCACCTGCACCTTGTTCCAAGTCATCCTCCTCAGGACCGTGTGAGTTAAGAGTCCCTGCTGCTCTTGTGTCATCTTTTTTCTCTGTGGCATCTCCTGCCACTTGCCCAACCCCAAGAAAGCAGTCAACACCCTGAAATGAGAGCCAAGACAGAAGGAACAGCAAATTATACACAAACAAAATAAGCAGTGACTTGATCCTAATATCAAACACCTCTGTCAGCCACGGCCGCCATGAACGCACAAGGCAAGAAACTCAGCTGCATTTTTTGTAGAGAACAGCTTCATTCCTGCCTTCCCAGAAGTGTCAGCATGAGGAAAACTGGGAGCACAGGGAGCCTTGATCTGGCTGGGTGGGCTCTAAAGTCGTGGCCACAGCACACAACAAGAGTGTGCACCACAGGGGCCGGAGCCATCAGAGCTCCCCCGAGACACTCAGGGCTGAAGGAAACAAACTGATTTAATTGTGTGGCAACCAAAATGTGCTGGGGAAACAACCCCTGCAGCTCTCTGTTTTGCTTCCATTCGTCTCTCCTTTTTATTTATTATTTGAAAAAACTTTATTCCTGTCATTTGTTTTCTCAGATACATTACTTAGGCTTCATTTAAACCTCACTGCCTGTTTTAGGCCTCAGTGCTACAAAAAGCTAAACAGGGCCAGATCTGCAGCTCAGCAATGAGATAAAATAATTAGGACCATAAAAAGTTTAGCTTATTCATTCTAACATCACACTCAAGCTCCTGCACAGAAGAGACCACAGGTGGAGTTCAGAAAACTATTCCATATGCAAACCTTGGAATTTGCTGTACACCCTCTTCGTTACAGCTCCCTTATCTCAGTAAGGATGAAGCTGAAGCTTTCAGTGAAAACTATTCTGCATTCCTTAGCCTCTCAAACTATTACAGCTATATAAATTAGTTATAAATATCCTTTATATGTGTGTATGTATATATATATATATATAAAATACAGCTGTGAATATCCTACATAGACATATGAGTCAGTAGTAAAACACACCTGTGGAAATCTCTCATATTTAAACCTCTCCACTTCACTGAAAAGGGAAAAGGCCACCAGTGGAAAACAAGGTCATAAGATGGCATATTAATTACTGTACCTTCTTCATCTGGTCCATATCTGATTGTCTGGGTTTACTGGTTGAAGTCATCTCCATATAAGAGCCCACTTCAGCCTCTGGAGAAATGGGGAGAATATTTTGCCCCAGAAAGAGATTAAAAAGGAAAAAACAGTATCATACTTCCATGGCTATTTCCATTTAAAAAAAAAAAAAAACAACCACCAGAAAAAGCCACCTGACTGCTACCTTCAACCCCTCTTGCCTTGTTTTTGTTAATTAACCAAACCAGGGTGCCCCCTGACACTACCACAAAAAACCTAAGGTGAACAACTATACTAGAAACCAAATCTCTGTGGGTCTTGAAAGCTCTGCTAAATGAATAATCTGTTCACCTCTCATACCTGGAAACCCATATCCCTTTCTCCCTTTCAGAAAAAACAGCTACTCTGACCAATTCTGATAAACTATTATAAGCAATGATTTGAAATTTATTTTAGCTCTTCTTAGTCTGCTTGGTTTTGCATTAGCTTCACATTTACATGCTTTATGTATATTACTAAACTACTTCAAAACAGTTCACTGCCTGGTAGATTTAGCAACCACGACCAAACCATGTGAAATGATTTCTGTTCCTCCAATCAGCCCCAGAAGAGAAATGTCACCATGTTCCTGTTGCTGAGACTATTTGCTGAAACTAAATTTCTACATTTTTTGAACCCTTAGAATTAATTCAGAATGAACAATTGCAGCTATGTGTGAAAACATGCTAAAAAGCTTGATTTTTATAGATACATGTGTATGTGCAGACAGAAATGTGTGTGTTCATGCCTGTCTATCTGTGCACATCCAAACTGAAGTATCAGCTGCAGCAAACAGAAGGTTGCAGTTTATATGAACAGCCACTAGATGCAGCCACACAACCTTGCAAAATTGGAAATTCTGACCTCAGGATTACAGAAACCTCTTTTGGAGTATGTATGACTGTAGAATTCTTACAAGAACATTAATGGTATTCAATCCTGAGTACTGGTGTGGGAAAAAATACATAATATGAGCAAAACATTCAATTTTTCTTCTCAGTAATTTTGTTCCAAAACACAGCATTGCAAATGTCAACAGGAATCTAAGAAATCAGAGCAGAATAAGACTTGTCTATTTTCACAGTTGTTGCCATAGATCCTGATTGGAGCTGAAAATATTGAATTACATTGTGTTTTGCTTTCTGCAGAGCAGAGAAAGTAGGAATGAAGCCCTTGTTCCCAAGAGACCCCCTAAAGATAGAATCATGGAATCATAGAACAGTTTGCATTGGAAGAGACCTTTAAAGGTCATCTAATCCAACACCCAGCAACGAGCAGGGACGTCTTCTACAAGACCAGGCTGCTCCAACCTGGTCCAACCTGACCTTGGACACTGCTAGGGATGGGGCTGCCACAGCTTCTCTGGGCAGCCTGTACCAGGGCCTCAACACCCTCATAGTAATTTTTTCCCCTTATATCTAGCCTAAATCTATCCTCTTTTAGTTTAAAATCATTATCCTTTGTTCAGTTGCAACAGGTCCAGCTAAAATCTGTATCCCCATCTTCCCTACCATCCCCCTTTAGGCAGTGGAAAGCTGCAGTCAAGACAGTTCCCCAGCCTCATGTGTATTTTTTATTGACAGCAATTCTGGTGGAATGATATTTCCCCATTCTTTGGGTCATTCATCTGTTTGTTTTTCTAGAGGACAGCAAAAAGAAAGAAAAAAGAAAGCATCTTGTCCCTCAGGATCTGCTGAGTTTTGATCTGATCATAGTTCTGTTCAGTTGCCATTAATAAACTTCACTTAGCAAGATTAAAGGAAAGAGCAACACCAGGTTTTGCTGGTTTAAAGCATTAGGAACACAGATATAATGGCTTCAGAGGAAGCCAGCCTAGGGCTAAAGTCTGACTTAACTCTCCTGTGGGTGCTGCAGACAAGATGAAACGCGGTGTCTCAACGGAAGGTTCCCGAGCCACAACACAGCAGGATGGATGTGGGAAGGCATGGGAGCAATTTGCTCTGGAGCACTCCTTGCTGCACTTCCAGAAAGAGGCAATGTGTGCCCTTCTTGTGGAGCCCAGTGCTTATCACAGCTTGTGT
Organism: Phainopepla nitens; assembly: GCA_013400175.1. NCBI lineage: Eukaryota > Metazoa > Chordata > Aves > Passeriformes > Bombycillidae > Phainopepla > Phainopepla nitens. The sequence continues at coordinate 222,657 of VXBQ01009269.1, read as the reverse complement.
GTGTGCAGCAGAGGGGCCTGTCTGGGTCCTCGAACCAGCTGAACATTTCACATCAACAAGATCCCCACATGAACTGTCAAAAGGTTGCCCTACTCTGTTGCTATCTTTCATGAAACAGGATGAAAATGCTCCCAGCAAAAAGGATTTACCCTGTAGGAGAGTAGTTGGAATCTTCCAAAACCCATAATGAAAACCTTTGTGTTTCCATCCAAGAATGGTATTGGCAGCAACTGAAGGTAATTAAACACGCTGCCCACTGGCCATACAAATTTCTTCTTTGTAACAATTTCAGAGAAACAAACCCCTGTCTATAACCCAGACAATGTGTTGTGCAACAGGATTTTTTGGGCTAACTTCTACCCTGCTCTAAGTGCACTGCAACAGGAGTTACAGCCACTTTATGCCAAGGCCATGCTTTGTTCAGGATCTCTCAGATGCTCTGTGGTTCCATTTCATTACCTCATAATTTCTAAGAATTGTCCTGTTTACTGTGAAAAGATGAGGGAACTGGACTGCACACTCAGTAGTTTCTCCTTGTGCAAACAGCAGAGACACCACCTCTCCATGATCACTACCTAACCCTTGACTACATTTCTTATCTTTCTAGAACCATAGCACTGACAAGTTCACACGGCTTGTGTTAACTCACTTCCTGAAGATGACTCCAGCTGAATTTTTAACCAGATATTCACTCGCTGGCTCCAATCTCCTGGTGCTTCCACTTCCCACAGTCGCTTCTGCTCCTCAGGATGAGCCTGCAGGAATTTCTGGCATACTGAAAGGAGAAACCAAGGGGTAAAAGTATGAATGAGTGAACAGTACAGTGGAAGAATGAGCGTGTTCTATCCTAGAAATTCTCTCGGACTTATTTTCATTAGTTCCTTTAGAAATCTTTCTTCTCCCTTCTCATCTTCCTCCTCTTTCTTTTAGCTGGGACTTCCAGTAAAAGTCTATGTGGAATGGCCCAAACAGTCAGGAGTGAATCCTGCCATCTGCTTCAGTCTAGATTATTTCCATGTGAGTGCAGAAATAAAGGACTTGAAATCGTTTGCTGAGCACCTTCTACTGCCACAGCAGCACAGAACAATGTCCAGATACTCAGTAGGTTTCAGACTAACAGCAGTGTGGGGTTTTTTACCCTCACTACCCTGAAAAGAAAGGTGTTCCTCTATCTTCCAGCTTTAACCATTCAGAATGCTACTTTAATTTCTGTTTATAAAGAACAGCTCTGCTTCAGTTTGGTTTTGGGCCAAAATCACCTCCTTTTCACTACTGCTACCCTACGCCCCAGTGTTAGATTCATTTATTTCTTTGGATGTGGAAAAAAAAAATGGGAAGAATCAACAGAAAAATTACAGGGTACTTGTGACAGATGCACAATCACCTTTAAAAACCATGTTGCCACAGATTCCTATCACTGTCAGTACACACTGACCATCCAAAAATTTGGATAAACAATCAAATTTAGGTCTGCTTATGTTATCAAAATGAAGTATGTTCTATTTAGTGCCATCCTTAGGAGGTGTGCAGTGTCAAGAAGAGGCACATGCTGTAGAACAAACAGTTCAAAAAATTTAAAGGGGATTTTTAAACTTCCCTGAACCACCATTCTATCATTTGCATCAACTGCACTAAGATAGCAATCTGTAAACAAGAAAATTACTGTTATACTCTGTCCACTGTACTTCATCACACTACAGAATGGGTAATTTATCTTCAACATTCAGTTGAGTTTAACAATGGGATGTCAAAACAAAAACTCTAATTCTGGTATGTAAACATTTGCCTTACAGTAATGAGCAGATCACAGACATTCATTTTATCCAGGGATATCCATCCAGACTAAATTAATCATTCCAATAAAAGCTATTAAAACTAACATATATACTAGAATCCAGGTATCTGCTACACAGCTTTTTCCTTCTTTTTAGGCCTCTACAGCAGCTTAAATACCATGTCCATGTTAAATAAATTGTCCACAGCTTCAGAGATTTCAGTACAGAGATTTAAAGGTTGCATTCATTTGTCAAAGTATGAAAATGTGGTTCCAGTGAAATTAAAAACAGACAGTGATTTCAATATGCTCAAAATTTAACTAGCAGTACTGGTATTTTTATAAAAGAAAACTTAATTAAAACATGATGCAAATCAAATTTATTCACTATTAGCTCTAAACTTAATTGAGACAAAAGCACAGTTTTCCAATATATTGCTAGTGTTAACACATAAGAAATGCAGCTTTCTCATCCAGGGTTTCTAAAGCCCTGAGGTCTGCCAAAGGAAAAATGGATATTATTGGGAGAAGAAAAGGAATGCTGTCAGTACTATTCCCTCCTAAATTTAGAAGTAGCAGTACCTGCTCGGGTGCTTTTGAATACATTCAAGGGCACACACTAACCAAGAGAAAAAACAGATGTGGCCAAAATTTTGTTGACATTTATTAGGAAATAACTGGAAAGCTGTAAGTCAATCAAAACATCTCCCCAAAAGTGATGAAGACTGCACCACACAGACAGTAATGCAGAAAAAAGTATTTTTCTAAAGAAGACAGTTTTATAAATAACATGAGCACAGATTTTTTCCGTGAATTTTATCAGCAAAAAAAAAAAAAAGTTTTGACCTGAAGACAGAGAAGATATATGACTACTTTGTGATCTTTTTGAAAGTGACAAATGTTCAAAGACAGTTGATACAAAACAAGTACTGATGTAACTGGATGACTGAGTAGAGCCTGGATATTTGGCTTATTAAATGTAAATTCTTAAAAATGCAAGATCTACCAGAGCATTATGTGCATAGTGTGGGGTTGACAAGATCTTATGAATCTTTTCTCTGCGGTGTCAAATAAAATGTTTAAGTCCCTGTCTAGGGCAATGACACAGTTCTAAGAGAGAACAGTTCTAGGAACACAAAATGTCAAACAGGCACCACGAGTTTTGTGCTTCTTGTTGTCTTACACATACATTGGCCCACCTTTCCACAGGAAATTGCAGATGGCTCTGGAAAAGGAACCAGTTGCAGGCTAAGACAGCCTGCAAGGTTCAGACAAGGGCACTGAACTCTCACACAGTGAAGACAATCTTCCCAAGACCATATTGAAAATTATACATTATACATGACCCTTACCTAACGTGTCCACATCAAAGGATTTACCTTGATACATGGCAGCAGAAATAGGGCAGCTGATCCCCAAGGCATCCTCAGCCAGGAAAGACTGACAGAAATCATGCAACATTTTCATCCCTAGGCCACCTCTTCTGTACTTTCTCTGGACGAATACAGTATCCAGAACTGGCAGCAGGTAACACTGGCTGGTTGTACCATCACACAGGCTCCCTGAAAACACACAGGGAAAAACACATCCATTTGCAAACAAAACTGGTATTGCTGCACTAACTGCTGTGTGATTTCAGCCACACACACTGCCCTGGTACCTTTCCACAGGATGTGAGGATGATCCCAGCTACACTGTATTTGCATAGACAGTAAAACACTTTCCAGGAGGATGATTTGTGCCATGAAATGGTGAGGACCTGCCTAACATGTGGCTGACAGGTCTCATCAGAGTCTTCTCCAGACTCTGATTCTTCATAATCACACCATCTGGGTACACAGGCAATGTATATATAGGAAAGCTCACTGAAAAGATGTACGTGGTCTAAAACCAAAGAGATATAAATATTCTGAATGTAATGTCAGTATACTCCTTTAAATAAACAACTGAGAGATGCATTTGAAGAAAGCACTGTAAGAGCTCCTTTTTAAGTCACTCTGTTTCTACTGACTGGTAATTTATCACACATGTAGGTGCTTCTATTCCATCACTTGAACTACCACTGTCAGTGTTAAACCAGGAGTTTCACTCAAGGACAGTCCTTGCTAACAAACACATTAAGTCAGTTAACTGAAATCACAGGGTCATGACATAATGCTCTACATGTGGACAAAATACAGACTTCAAGCATAAGCCTCCAAACTATAAAAACTAGTTCTCAGTGAAAATTGTCCAAAAAAACCCCAAAACACAGAACCAAGGGATTTTGCAATCACAAATGGTAAACTCAAACTGGAGTCAAGAGAGAATTGATTAAGAACAGACATTCAGCACCCAAAATTTTGATGTTTACCCTAACTTAGGGTCCTACTGCTGCACTTCCATTCAGTGCAGTATACCACAAAAACAGAACTTCAAACTACTTCATAGCATAAGCACTCAGTCCTGAAATTAATGACCAACATCAGTTCACCAACCACCTACATATATAGGAGAAAGTCCCCAGAGAAAAACTTAGCTGATTTATTTTGATTTTTAGAAAATATTTATGAGATTTTATGCTGCTTTTGAGTACACAGCAGGTTAAATACAAATGGATATCCAGACCTTTATAAGAGAAAATGGTGCATACCATTCATTTTTATACTTTGTTGCTTAAGTCTCATCAAAACCTTCTTGGTTTATCTTACTATGTCCTAGTGGACCTGACTCAGCCTAGTTTCCAGTGTCTTGAGACATGAAGCTTCCATCACTTCACTAAGACCTACTTCACAGTTTTATCAATGTCCCATTGAATGCCAGTTCCTAAATTCAAATTACAGACTTTTAATTAGCAGATAAATTTTTTTCTTTGTTACATTCCCACAACTGCCTTAAACTGAGGTCTCTTTCTGCTCCTTCAGTTCATGTCCAGCACCTTTTGCTGACACTGGACAGGCCCAACTTTTATTAATCTCTTCTCTAGGATGCTAATTCAGCACAGTATACATGACTGTGTTTAATTCTAGACCCTGATTTGTCAAGCTCCTCATTTAGCACGAATCCACATCTCACAAAGTGAGCCATACAACAAGAGTATGTAGCTACATAACCATCCATTCACATCTTGATTAAGCTTGGTTCACTCCTGCTTAATCAAAGCGCATGCTTAACTTCAAACACATGTTCCAGCACATTGTTGGAAAAGGGTGGGTTGTGGTGGTGTTTATAACCTTTCAATATTTGTAACACATGATGGGTAGTTACTCTTTTTGTCATGAGCCAAAAAATTGAGTATATCCCCAGTCCCATTGTTAGCTGCCAACCCAACAGAGATGTCAAATTCCAGCAGAATTGCACCATACATTCTAAGGGACAACATTTTCCTCATGAAGCCTTTAAGAATTCCTCCATGTTGCGAGTGTTCTTTCAAGTTTATTATTATTTCATATAGTCTGTCTCCTATAAATCCTGATGAGAGTGCTGTGCAGCAATCCCAGGAGCTGAGTGATTTATGTCTGAGCTCCTAATTTTGTGTTGAGAAGATGACAAAAACTTGTCATGTCTAAAGGCACTGTAAATAAAGAAACCATGAAGCTATTCTTCACCTTGTCCCTGGGAAACACATTAGGAGAGTCACAGCCCACAGGCATTTGAAATAAAATAAACAAACAAACCAACCTTTGGAACAAAGGCCACTTTGTTCCCCACCAAATAGCACAAGGTTACCATAAGCTAATGGTGGCCCGGAGGTGGCCACTGGGCTCTCACACATTTGGTTGAGAGGTTTGTTTCACTGCTGGAACACACAGACAAAGTTTTGAGGTGAGGGAGGAGACAGGGAAAATAAGGGCATTGGTGATGGAGAGGGAAGCAGTCTGCCCTTTGAAAGCCTTTGATCTGCTTGGTTAGGTCACGAGTGCCAAATGACCAACTTAGGAGCCAGCAAAATGGCAAACAGATATTACAAGGGCAGGAAAGCAGACAGCCATTAGCATTCCCAAAGAGCCACAAACCAGAAAAAAAAACAATCTGGTCCCCACATCCAAGAGACCCAAACAAAACAAGGTTGTGCACACTGACTATTTCCCTGCTGAACAAGTTGGCTTGGCACACACATGTTTGGACAGGCCTGGAGCAGGCTGAGCATTTGTGTGAAGGGTGGGGAATATTTCTGCAGAGCAGAACCCAAGGTCAACCCATTGTGTGAGTCTGTATGTGAGAAGGCAAACAAAGGTTCTGGCTTCAATAAAATTAAATGAATTCATGTCTGGACTGGTATGTAGCCATTTCATTCTCATTACAGCCAGAACCTTCAATCCATCTCAGAAATGCACATTAAAAATATTATTGCTAGCAAAGAGAGGGAGACAAAAGCAATTATTCAACAAGATTTCAGCTGTCTGTCAGGTTAACTTCAATGCTGATTTTTTTTTTCTAAAAGAAATGTATGTAATCAATGAAAAAATAAAATCCTGTTTATCTTTTTAAGGATCTGTTTCTACAGAATAGCACCTGGGCCACAAGTATCAAAAGGTATTTCCAAAGGCTTGCATGAAGAAAGGTGTGAAATGAATTTGAGCTCAGGAAGCCACTTCCAAAGACCATCTCTAAGGCTCTGGAGTAGGAAAAAAGCAGAGATTGGGCCAGGGTTGCTCTTTTGCCTACTCCATGTCTGCTGAAGAGTTTTTGCAGTTAGGTGTTCCCAAAGTGTGACTTGTGGAGCATCTCTAAAGAATGAATGAGAAGCCAACAATGCATTTACTCCCGATACAGCTGGATGTTTTACAGCTTTCTCAGTTTGGTTAAGGCTGGCTTGATTCATGTCACTCCACACTTTTACTACTAAGATTTGTCAGGAAGGAAGAGACAAGCTTTGACAATCTGACTCTTTTGTTTTTCACACCACAGATAGCTTGGTCTGCACCTGGGCAGCTCATGTGTGTTACAGAGACAGTAATACATAACAGTAGGGGAAAAAAAATGGTCTGTAAAATAAGGGATTTTTTCCTGGTTTATTCTTAAGAGCACTAAGACACTCCTGGCTCATTGCATCCTACAACTTTGTTATTGATTTATTTGCATCATGAATCTTCTACATTCTCCTGGCATTTATGTGAAGGTGGTAAAGTCCATTTTCAGTAATTACTAGTCCTCAGTAAATAAGAAAGGAAAAACTTTCAGGGAATTACATGGTCTCACTGCACAAGAAACAAGTGTCAGTAACCGTGGTAATTAATCCTACATCACTACACAGAACACATTCTTTCTGAGGTTTTCACACAGAGCACAAAATAAATACTTTCAACAATATAAAACAGACCCCAAACCCCAAGTATCTATATAAAGGCTTTCTGCAAAATCCTTCATTTTCAGGCTGCTGCTTGGAGAGAAAGGTACAGGAAGAGGGAACTGACATTTCCTATTGTACCTTCAAGCAGCTCCATTTAGTGAGGTCTAACTGCTCAGCTGTCTGATATGGAAGCTGCTGACATAGATAAAATTGGAGACATTTATCTTGGCACGTGACAAAGTGTCTTATCAGCCTCATTAGTGGCTTAGTACATCTCATCAATCTTTAGTATACCCAGTGGTAAATGCTGCATGCCTGTCATTGGACAGGAATAGGCACATTCCAGAGAGGCCAAGTTGATGATCTGTGTAGTCATGAATAAATTTTGCTTTAATAAAGGTGTCTAATGCTCACGAAAATGATAGCCTTGAAGACTGAGACTTCTGTTTATCTATACAACAGGTGCAGGGTGGCCAGTGCCAGAAGTGGCCAAATTGTCTCAAAAACCTTGACTTGCAGGAGTTACACTGCATCTCTAAGCAAAGTGGGTGCTCGAGACCATCTGTGCCTCCTTAGCTGGACTATTAAAAGAGATCCACTTAAGGATGGTCATAGGATGGATGGAAGCATGGAACTGGACCAAAATTACTGAGTCCACTTTGTACAGGCCACCTGGGAACTGGCAATTGGAAATGACTTTACAATATTGCCAAGATAGTTAATTGGAATCACTGAAGTCCATTGAAAATTTAGTTTGCATAACGACACATTAAATCTGTAGCAAAGATAGAACAGACTCTGTTCCTTGGTCACCACTTCTGTGATTCACCCAGAAGACTTGTGTTTGAAAGAGCCATGCTCCACAGACCTTTTCTGGCTTATTTGCCTTCAATGAAGCATGTTTTTTGTCATGCTGTAGATAATGGAAAATTCACACATGAGAAATACAGTTGAATACAACATCAATATGAGAATCTCAATTACCCAGTGAAAAAAAATCAAATTGGAAAGAATGGTCAGGTAATTGCAGAGCATGGAAATAAAGGGAATCAGAATCACACAGTGGGCACCAAGAAAAGTCATTTTTCCTAGGACCAGAAGCTGTAACAGAGGTCCAGCACAATATTAAGTCCTCTAGTTAAAGCTGCCTCTACTAAATGTTTTGACCAGGACAGTAAAAGGAAAAAGGACTTACACTATGATTTAAAAAAAATAAATTATGAAAATATGTAAAACAACCATGTGAAATACAGCTGCTAAGTGAAGATATTTATCTTAGTCTGTTTTGGGCCTAATAAATCCAGGGCTCTTCTAAAAAGTAGAAAGAACAGAATCAGCTACAGCATGGCTGGTATGAAATTGAAATCACAGAACTTCAGAAAGAGGAATTATTTTCTAAATCCGTACATCAAATAGCAAAAAGCAGCAAAAACAATCAGTTTCAAGCTTCCCGAAAAGGCTTTGGCAAAACACTGCAGTAATTTGTGACACAGGCCAAAAACTAACAAATATAGCTGCCCAGAGAAAAAAAACACTGGCAAGAAAAGGCAGCTGCTGACAAAGCTGGACTTGAAGGATTTGTATTTTATGTGGACCTGGTTTAAAACCAAACCGTGACTCTCAACTTACTCAGAAACAGTTTCAACTTGGCTAATACTCCACCCATAACAGACTACTGTGCACATTTCTTTTACTGAAGCATGAATCATTACAGCCCCTACAAGTGTTTCTTTCCAAAAGCTTTGCTCAGGAATATTTACGGACTTAAAGGAAAATGAACTTGTGTTTGCCATTACAAACCAGTTCATCAGCATGATCAGAAATACAGACAAGGCTCCTTGATCACAGGCTGAGTCCTGACTCCTCACTGATGGTGCAGCAGCACCAGCAGGGTGCTGTACAAGCTCCACCTCTGTGTGTACCAGGATTTTTCCATCCCAAGGAGCAGAACATCTTATTGTTGCTGGCCTTTGGGATTGCAGCAGAGAAGGCACCTTCAGAGTGTCCTTTGGAATCCAAAATAACCCATCTCTCAAGCTGGTTCTTTTTCTCCCATTTTGGGTGGATGGCTGTTGAGTACTGCCTTGGACAATATTCTACTTCCAAAGATCCCACCTTCTCTGTGTTTAAGCTGCTGCTGTCAAGGTGATTCCCATGAATCTGAAACACAGACTGGTAACCAGCTCCTGTGTGGGGGCACAGGCTTAACTGCACACCTAGAGTTATTCCAATTAAGCCTCTTCCACTCCAGACTGGTTAACAGCAATTATTTGCATTAATACAGACTCTGTGTTTAATAAAAGACCTTTACTAATGCTAATCAAGTATCCCTAAAGAATTAAAACACATTTTGTTTCCTTTCTATGCCACTTAATCAATTAATTATGAAATCAATTAATCATCATCCTTTAAACTGGGAGTAGCACAACTGTACAAAGCATTCCAGGACTGATCTAGGGCACACACCTTCCTCTTCACAACCCAGCCACTGCTCCTCACACATCCAAGGATTCTTCCTCTTCTTCTCGCCACCAACTCCCAATATGTTTTTCCACTGGGAACTGCACTCCTTTTTCAGGTATCATTCTTTCCAGGATGCAGTCCTCCATCCTGTGGACAGGCCCTACATTCTTTGTTCCTAGATGTACAACCTCTTATTTGGCTGCATTAAAGACATATTATTGGAGTAAGCCAGTACCTCAGATCAGAACAGAGCTTGGAACTATCATGTTTAAATGAAAAGTAACATGGATGGCTTCCAAATTCTGGGAAGGTTTGTTCCCCAGATTAATTCTGAGGGAGATTTCATATAAAAATGTAAATGAGAGCCAGGATTATTTATACTGAAAGATAAACAAAAGGATTACATTTGTAGCTATTAGGAATCAGTGGAAATGTCTCTCAAATGACCTTACCTTTCATCTTGACTGAGTAAAAGGCAGCAGCCTCGCCGTTTCTCCAGAGTATCTTGGCACACTCGGTGGCAGAGTGAGGTAGAAAGAATGCATCATTAGCTGAGCTCCCTTCCAGAATTCCAAAAATAATGCAGTTCAGAACAAAGAGGACAATCCTTTCTCCAAATGTCTGGACCTTAGAGAACAAACAAAAACAGACCAAAGAAAAATGAGGCAGAGAATAGTATTTTGCATCTCATAAAAGGTTTCAAAATCAAAAGAGGCTGGGATGGAGGAGGTCAGGAAACATGTACACTTAATTTGGGGAAAATACCTCCAGAGCTGGTTCAGCTAGAATAACAAAAACACTTTTTCCTAGTGTTTCACCCTCTATCCAGCGGGCATAGACTAATTTAGTAACTATTTATAAAGCCTGACATCTCTTGTTGTCACAGAGAGGAATTCTAGCAGCAGAAGTATCTTGATAGTCACAGTGAACTAGTCACAGATTTAGAACCAGGATCAAGGCAATCTAATCCTACTCAAAAGTGAAATGAAGGTGGATTCACTCTGTGGATCTGGTCACCTCTCTCCTATTACCTGTGTTGCCACAGCATCCAAGAATTTAGTGGGCTGGGACCTTACTGAGATATACACTATACAAAACAGAGAATAATCTGTCCCAACTGGCTATAATCTAGGTGTAACATAAACAATTATTCTGTGCTGGGCTTCTTAGGAGGCAACTGACAGGAGATGGAAGTGGAGGAATATAAAGGAACAAGATTATATTGACCATCAAGGTAAAAACTGGTGCCAACAAGCTTCACACAAATGCTGAAAAAGAAATGAGCTTCTACAAATAATGGCAATTTACCTTTTAGTGATGAGCTAGAGGGGGTAAAATTTCTATTTTCAGACATTTTCATTCTCTGTTGATACAGAGATGCTTGAAAGCCTGAAGGCCTGTGTTCCTGCTCCAAGTTCTATCTTGCAAGGATTGGTATCTCAAAATCCCTTCAGTACAGTTACCCATAAAGAGGGTAATTACATAATTCTGCAAATAATTAAATGCTATGTGTGACAGGAAAAGACAATAAAGGAATGGAATCATTAAGGACCAAAGATACTGAGGGCTGGGTAGGAAACAAAACTGACTTAAAACTCATGGCAACACAAAGCTCATATGCAGAAGGCACCTGACTTTTTAGTTGCAAACAGACTACAGGCTATCCAAATCTTTCAAATAATGTAAAAGTAGTTCTATCTTACCAAAATAATTTATTTGGAAAAAGAATTATGGATATAGTAATGACTAAATAGCAACAATTTCATGAAATGAACACAATATAAACATTATCCAAGGAAAAAAATCATAACTAGCTAGATAAGACATTGTTCCAAAGGGTAGTAACACCTCCCACCAGACAGTTAATGTGAGAAATTATTTCTAATGTAGTAATTCAATTTATGATTATTCCTTCAGTAGGCAGTGAGGGTAAACTAAAAACCAAAAGAAAATAAATCCCACAGATGAACCATGAACTGCATGCACAGAATTGTTTAGAGGGGGCTAATGTGCATGCCACTGTGTCCTGGAGATGTGAAGCACTAGGTGAGCCACAGAGCCCAGATTCCACAGGCTCAGAGCAGGAGCTGGAGGAGACCAGAGACAATTCCATATGATTGCTCTGGCTGGGAAGCTCCAGGGAAAAGGCAACTGCTCAAAATAGCATCCTCACCAACACGAGCCCATCTCTAGCAGGATCAGCTGTCTTCACAACATCTTCCACAGGCCACCAACGCTGGCTCAAATAAACTGCCAAAACTACAAAAACAAAAATCAGGGGAACACGTTACCCGCAAATACAAAGTAGGTTCTGAATTTTTCCACAGGCAGCCTGAGATCTACTTCTCCCTCCAGCAGACTCCAGTCTGTTCTGCTGTGAGACAGCAGAACAACAACCGTATTTCAATTTCACCTCCACGTCCCTTGATATCCAATTTTCAGTACTGCACGAGGCATCAAGTGAAGGTAATTTTTCTCAGGAATTGATGTGACTTTGGTGTGACAGCCTGTGTTCCATATGAATAAAGCACTTCCTGCTTAATAGTAAGTTCAGTAGCAGAGTAGGTTTGAGTGGCATTTGGGACAGAGGAGCTACCTGGATAAAGGTTACAGTTTTCAAGTTTCTTTCAAACTTTCTCCTGCCCACACACACGTATTTGCATATATCTGTGTGCACATATTTGCACTCATGCAAGTCAAACACAAAAACTCTCATATCTGCTTTATCAAACAGCTTTTCAGCTCTCTCTGTGATTGAATTTCTATCTATGGGTACCTTCAGAATAGACTCCTAAATCTCTGCGTGCACAGATATTCTCCAAGGTTCAAATGCACACAGAAAGGTTTCTATCAACAAAAGACAGACACAGACACACATAATAAGATACACTTTGCCCTGAAGCAAAAGTGTATCAGCAACCCACATAAGTCAAGTCCTCATGTAGGTGTGATGCAAAACTTGCACCCCACTTCTTCCCATCCTTCCTCAATTTTTCACATATGCAGGAACAAGTATTTAAACCCTACTCCTACATGTTCATCTACAGAATTCATTGCTTGCCAATAGATTTACAAGGAAAAGACTTGAGGCAGCAAAAGTGACACTGAAATTATTTCCAAGCCTTGTTCAGGAAGAAAAGTTTTGACATGGGGTCATTTCAAAGGATAGAGAATAAATTTTAAGGGTTTAGATGAGGTTTTGGAATAAACACAGAAATCTGATCATTTATGACCACAAACACATCAAACAGCAAATATTTCAGCAAAAAGAACTTTTAGTATCTGTACACTGGTGACATTCACCTGAAGTAGATGGCCACGATTTCAGGATTGCTCAAGAACACCAATATCTTGAATACCTTCAAATAAGGCACCTAATCATGTCCATTTTTATATAGAAAGATAGAATATTACCTAGGAATGATGTTCTAAAGAACAGCACAGAGTTCACATGTCTTGAGTCCTAAAACAGTGCTCCAACAACTAGCTCTAACCTACCCAGGTAGAGACAAATATAAGAAAGTTCAAAACCATCTGTGAGTTAGAAACAAATTCACATATGAGGAAATGAAATTACTTTAAGGACAGGATTCATCATTTACCTGCTTTAGCCTCAGGTTATACAAATGTCACTGATGCACACAGGTTAATTTCCCTTTTTGCTTCAGACTCTATCACTCCTGCTGGCTTTAAGGCTGGAGATTCCACTTAGCTAACTTATATTTCCAATAAATTATTAAAGCATGTGCCAGAAAGCATTACACTTTGTGTGCTGGGTTAACAAGGAAGAAAGTATTGCACGCAAGGGCAGATGCCTGTTTACAGCAGCAGACTCAATTCATTAAATATTATGCACTTACTTGCATGGGATTTTCATACTCCTTCTGTGATGGATTCAATCTGTTCCCTCAAACCCTTCCCTCTGCTTTCAAATGCAGCAGCCACTGCTCCATTACACATCCATGAAACATGCAGCTACAAAGGGAGCTGAGTCACACAAAGGGGACATAATGGGCCAAATGCTGACTTTAATAAGAGCTGCAAAGAGTTTTGGCACACAGTTCAGACATACAAGACACATAGTAAAGGTCAGAAAAGTTTTTAAAAGCTTTGAGGAAAACAGGAAGATGCCTAACCATGTTGGAAGGAGTTGCTTTTATAGAACATTTACTGTGCTATTCAATAATTTAAATGTGTGGAAGGGAACACTAGTTGACATAGCAACTGTCAAATCACATTACTTGAGCAATCTTATCTATATGGATGCCTTCCTTGAAGGAAAAAAACATTTCTCCAGATTTCACACAAACATATGTACTTTGCTTTTTGTTATAATTTTTTAAGTCAACATCTGGTCGGCAGTTAAATCCATCCATGCTTCCCCATACCCTCATTTTCATTTTATAATCAACTTTGAGGAACACTATTTCAAATGCAAACATGATTTTTGAGACCACATGTTCCCTCTCTCTCTCCCTTCCCAGTCTTGTTGTTCTTTCCAAAACATTCAGGTAAGTTCACCTGATCACAAGAGCTGGAGTTATTGCCAACACACACCACCTGAACCCTGTGTGAATCATGATGTGTGTGTGACTACAATGACCTTGCAACTGCAAGACCTGATGTGCTGGATCTTGCAGTTGCAAGACCAGGTGAAATGCATTTCAGGTCACAATTAATGGGGTTTAACATGCTCAGCTGGGTGGCTGGCCCTGTAAGCACCAGCTTGCTAAACCTCAGTACTTTCATCACTCAGACAAACACAGAGTGTTGCAAGAAGCTGCCAGGCAGTGGAGCACAGGATTCCACAGCACAGGATGTTTGGATCCAGGACTGAGCTGAATTAGGCACCAAGCATAATGCAATTGTGATTATGAAATGTCTACTTTTGCTGGCCAAAAATGGATCCCTTCCCAACTCAGGCCTGGATTATATTTTCACTTCCTAGGCTATGCTGGCCAAATGTTCCCACACTGGTGTGCAACTATTTAAATGAAATGTGCACATCAGGATTCTACACACAGAGCAAAGAAGAAAAAATAAAGCAACATGCAGCTTGGCCCTTCTTTTTCCCCTGCCTTATTGGAATTGCTGAAACACATTCCTCAGTTACAAACCAAATAAAGATGATGTTAGATATGAGAGATGTAATTAAGAGTTTGTTTAATAAATATCTAAGATAAAGTAGTGGTACGTTCTGTAAAGCCATTTTTACCTTAATTCTGTCAATATTTCAGATTGCTGACACACTTAAAGAGGTTGCTTTTGCAAGACTTCCACTGTGGAAATGATGCTGGAGCAAGCTCAGAAATCCTACTTTGAACTGCATTTTGCAGCATCACCATAGCCTGAACTAGCTGGGTCCCACAGTTCCCTGTTTTTAAAATGGAATAAGAGCATTTTTCACTCTTTTCTAGGAATTTTATCAAAAACAAATACATTAAAGCTTGGGAGGCAGGCAGATTCCTGCTGGAATGGCAGCCATTCAAGTATCTCAGAGCTTTCCTGCAACCAGTTACATTTTCTTCTACAATTCAAGCTTCGCTCAGTGATTTGTTGCAAATGTCTTGTGATAAATGTTGCAAGGCATCTCACAGTTATTGTGAATTATTAGATGCAGCATACAGAAAATGCCACAATAAGGTATGTTTATTTAGTGTTATAAAGATGTTAATCACCTATGTTATGCTCTGTAAGCCCTTACAATGCAATTTACATTCTCATAAAAATATCTGTACAGCTATACTAACAGTGCACGACACTCAGCCCATCAAAAATAAATTAAAAATGCTTCCAACCAAGACCAAGTCCTAGAGAAAAGCTGCCATACTCATTTTCTCTTTGAAATATGCAGATCATTTCAAACTACAAGCTACACATCACTTCTGGACAACCCATCTTATCAAGATGATCAGAAATAAATCTCAGTGGTGGAATCCACCCCTCTTTAAACCAATTTTCAAGAATTAAATGCCATCAAACTGAAACACAGTATGTGTGGACAACCAGAAAATTTGCTTCTAAGAGTGCTCCTGCTGTGGAAGAAAACTAAGATGCAGATGCAGTGGACAGGTAGAGGAAGAGAAGAGAGAAACTACAGCAAGATTGTTTCCCTGTTCCATCTGGATGAAACCTATTTTACAAGAAAAGTGTAAAGCTCAACTCAGGAAGAGAAAATTATGTAACTTGTTAAATGTTATCATTTTCTGTCCTTAAAGTAAAATGTCCTTAAAGTAAGAAATGCTAAGCTAAAATATATTGCTTTCTCTGAAGGAATTGGTTTTGAATTAAGTTGATATGTTCACTGGTCAGAACAAAAGGTCATGTAGGTGAGCAAATCCAGCTGGAGTTGCCCCATTAGCACAGTCAGCCACCCTGAGAGTCAATTCCAAATCTGCTGAGCTGTGGGAAAAAAATTAGGACAAAATACTTCAAATATATATATCCATATTTATAGGTATGCACACACATCCCAGCAGGCTTTAAAGAACTAATGAAAATTAATTAAAACTCACCTAAAGAAAAAAAAAAATCACATTGCTCAAATCTGATGTGTGCAGGAAGACGGGCCACATGTTTATAGTATATAAAATCCAGAAACAACTTCCAGAAAATCCTTTAAATCACACTTCTGGAAGGAAACATCAAAAGCCAGGTGATGTAGGCATTATTTAAAAAACCAGACTTAGAGATCTCCCTGTTCCTCTGACTCTGGACTGGAACTTCAGCTGAAATTTTGCAAGGGGGTGTCACATCAGTCAGTCAGGTTATTGTCCATAATATAATAAAGTGTTTATTCTGCTAGGTTTAAGCTTTTAATGGCTTTTTTCAGGCTCCAATTGGACTTGTTTGACTTGTTCCTGTGAGAAATCATTTTTTCTTGTGTGCTTGTATCTCATTAATACTTCTTGTTCCTAATACTATGAGATCATTTAACTGAAGAGCTGTGCTAAATGCACTTTCAGCTGCATCTATTTAATAATTCTTTATTTCTGTACTGTAGTTACAGATCCCAATTCCTCTTGTGCAGCCTAAACTAAATCAATGCTGTTTTCAGCTACATTCCTTTGAACATGAGTCAGGTGAGCACAAGTGCACTGTGAGCCAGTCTGGCCTCTGGTGCAGATGCTTCTCCCCTTTATCACACCAGTGTCTATCTCTCTTCAGAAAAACACTGATGGAATACATAAATTAATGTCAGAAGAGTAATTGCACATCAATATTTTCAGAGGGACTAGAAAAATCTTTTGACTGCACTTGCAACCTGGAAAGGTCTCCTACCTTCTCCTGTGAATCACAGCCCATTAGCAAAGGTCCAGCTGAAATCCTGTGTAGAAGGAGCTGGAAAACTGCAGAGTTCACCTCTAACCACAGGTGATTTTAATCTGCTTTTTGCTCTTCTGAAGAAACTTCCTGGTTGCAGGGTAGGACTGAACAAAGAACACTTGCACTACCAGAACCTGTTCTAGGAGTGCAAGATCATTACCTGCCACACTTAGAACTGAACAGAGAATTTTGCTTTCCTTTGCTGTATTATTAAGAATACTGCCTATTAAAGCCTTTCAGGCATAATTTATACCTTACCCTTAAAAAAGAAGTACACTTTTAATGACAGATGTCATTAGTTTGCTGCCACATTTGGAAGCTGGAAGTTTAAGAGGTTTCATGTGTTCTGTATTTCCTAAGTGACACAGTGAGTCAATGCAAAAGTTCATGTCCTTGTTGCAGATATTCCAAAACCTCTACAGCCCATTGCTTGACAACACCACCAACACTCCTCACTTAATCTACACACCAAGAGATAGCACTTACACACCAGTACTGGAAATAAAAGGCAATTAAACCTAGGACTGAAAAAAATATCATAAAGCAAAAAAATATAAATATAAATAAGAATCAGTAAGAAGCAATACAATTTCATACCTGTATCATATTGTTTAAGGATTTCAGGATTCTATCCAAACCATGATGTGTTAAATTTCACATCATTCTGAATTTCTGAATTATAAAAATATTATCCTGTTAAATAAAGTCAGAAAGAATAACAGATTTACCCAAGGTGATTTTTCAGCTACCAGCAGAGAATTTATGCATAGAATTTGAAAGCCCTGATTGTCAAATCTTCCATCTAATCAGCAGCCCACTAACACAAATCCTTGACAGATAAACTGAAACCACTTCATATTCAAAACAAAACCCAGAATATTTAAATACATAAACAAGCAGACCACCTTACAGGTAAAGAAATTACAACTACTCAAGTTTCAAAATATTTTGACCAATTCTAACCTGTCTCTTTATCCTTTGGATCAGTTAACAGCAACAGTTTGCAAGTAGGATTATTTCGGTAGAGGGGGACAAAACACACACAGGAATCTTCAAGTTTAACCTAAAAAACAAACAAGCCCTGTAGCTCTTTGTACTGCAAAGCTCACAGCAAGTACTTCTTGTATCAGATGCACTTATGACATGTTTTATTGACATGCTTTGCTGACATGCATGGTACAAGCTTAGCATAACACCCTCTCAATCCTCAACTTCAAGGCACTGAAATACACATAATATTCTAATATTATCCATAAGGAAAGTTAATTTAAAAGAAATCAAGCTACTGAAGTTAGTGAAGACCTTAATGCTGACTTGCCCTGGTTAGTACATAACCTGGCTTTGAACACTGTCACACGCAGACAAATGGTGTTATGAAAGACCAGACACATCAAATGAAAACAAATACAACTTGCACTTCTTACAGCATCCTCCAGCTGAGTGCTTGTGGTGTTTTGCAAACAATGAACTGAGCCTCAGGGTACAGGGAGTATCAAAGCATTAGGGCAGTGCCTGGGCAGTTTATCTTCGAGGCACAGCCAGGGTAGATAATTGGCACAAGGTGGTTAAGTTGAGGGCAAAGCTAAAATCAAAATGCAGCTCTCAAGCTTTTGCTCTTAGACTAAACTTCTAAATGATGTGACACATAAACACAAAATTACTGTGCTCAAACAGCTCTATATGCATAGAAATGACGATTTCCATATGAATATTGCAAATGCTGTCATGTAAGTTTAGGTACAGGCAAAGAGTGTGCATGACTTAGCACAGTATGTACTGTACTTTCCAAAATCTGGTCCATTGTGTATGTGTGGGTGTGCCTCTCTCTCTAATTGCACCCATTTGTCAGTTTGCTATGAAACTCAAATCAGTCACGTGTTACATTTAATATTTCTTGCTACATGGAAGAAATATGAATATGGATTATTCAGGATAACAACTCTAAGCTGAAACCAGTGTTCAGTAGTTGATGAGTGCCAGAATCCTGGAAGCATCTATGCAAACACTGGACTCCAGGAAAAAAAAAAAAAAAAAAACAAAAAAACTTGAAAACTGCTTGAAATCTGTATTCATGAGCTTGCCTAAATCTAGGGATTCAGTTGTTCTTTGCATGCTTCAAACATAACAGCATCGATGTCATTATGGCACCTGGGAGTATTTCCATAATGAAAAGGCCAGGACTACTTCCAATACTGCCACGATTGTTATTTTGTTTGATAAGGTAATGTGCACTTTCACAGGTGCTACCAAGAGCAGCAGGAGCCAAGCACAGCTTTGTGTGTGGCTGCTGCCAACGGGCTCCTCACTCGCAGTAATCCTTGCTATTTGTGTCCTGGATGTTTGACCAAGCCATACCAAAAAGAAGTTCTGTGACCCCAGCAAGTGGGCTGACAGCCACTCAACTCCTGCTAAGTAATTATTCACTGTTGCCAGTCCTGCCACTTGAAACCTGCTTTAATTCAGATGCAGAAGGGGGAAAAAATGCTTGGTAATGCAGCCATTATTCAAACACCAAACCCCTCATCCTTCAGGTTGTGGGTCTACAATAGAGATTGTCAGCTGGGATGTTCACTGGGAATGGGAGTTTTGTCTTATTACATTTAAATTATTTTAAATTACAAAACATCAACCCTCTTTGGGCTATTTATTATAGACTATAAAGAAAAAGACAATACAGCAAGAACACTACCATTACTTATGCCCTTGACTGGCTGACTGCAGATCAGATTAGACCTGAATTAAATGAATGCAAAGAGAAATGTGTTGCTACGAGACTCAAATCAGTCATGTGATATATTTAAGGGTTGGTGACGAGCCACAAAATCAAGACAGTTGTGAATCAAAAGCCAGAAGTCCACCTTTAACTGATCTCAGTGTGTGTGGCTATTGCAGGAATACACGGAGCACTGCCTGGGATTTTTAACCTCCCCTCCCTTCTACTGGAACAGCAAATGAACCTCTGAAAATACAAGCAGGCATGGAAGGTAAGGACACAGACAGCCTAAACTGGGGGATCTTTGCATGTTCGGGGTGTTTGTATTCAGCCCTACGGGCTCCACTAGAGGGCATTAAAAGAGTATTTAAACCCCGTTACGTTCCCGGCTCAAAGCCGAAACTGATCCCACCTGGAACAGCATTTTTCTGGAAACTACTGCATATTATTTTCCTAAATTGCAGGAAAGCTACTGTATTCCAAAGAGTCATTTTAACTAATCCAATCTCTGCTCTGATAGGACCATAACAGGTATCTCAGCATGCCTTTTATGATCTACAAAATGCCAGAATTAAAGGTTGCAGAGGTTGACTGCAGTAAAAATGTTTAATAGGCCTGTTCAGTCATCTCTATTCTACCCAGGTGTCTTAGGAACAAAACTCCTTTGGGAGAATCCACACTCAAAATTCCCAATATAAGTATTGGAAAGAATGGAAATAAAAGATAGACTGTATCACAATGCCTGTGTAAGCTGCACAATAGAGGCAGAATGGAGAGCAGCATCGTGGTATAAATCTCAGTAAAATTCACTTTTGATTCAATCCTGTAAGGAGGCAGGTCAAGATGCAAAGTTCACCAAAGCACTTCAAACCCTCTTCCACACCCAGAGGGTTTTAGACTTGGAGTTTAAGCTTATCTCTCATTTACAGCATGCAAATTATTTGAAATAAGGCAGGATTTGCTCATTTTGAGAGATCTGCAATCCAGCTACACCAGTTTAACCTTATTAGCAGATCATGAGCACAATCAACAAACTAATCTGCAAGTATTTAACTTGCAGCATGAGAAACATCAGCCTACTACCTCTCCTCCTCCAGGGATGGAAAAAACATCAGGAGTGGACAATGACTTCCTCAGGAGTTTTTCATAGTATGTTTCAGCATCTGCTTGCAGAACCTCTGGATCTCCTGCTATTGTATCAACCAAGTAAAGTCCACCTGTGATTAAAATAAAACACAAGATATTTTTACTTTTTATATTAAATAAGAAACCTAAGTCTTAAAACCTCAGTTTCCCCCAGCAGCTGCTTGGTGTGGCTGGGCCCTTAATGAGCTCATTAGAGCCTTTTGTATAATCCTAGTCTAAAACAGTAAGGCTGGTAAAAACCTGTCTGTATGTTATTTATCTCTATGTTATTTACCTCTTGACATGCAATTTTACAAAGCAGAACCATGACAGCATCAAATCACACTTGTCTCCTTTGAACTCAACAAGCACAGTCTCAAATTTCTTTAGGTGTAAGTAAATTGCTTTAAAGCTGGAAGAGCAAAAAAAAAAACATCTTCAAAACACAGGCCTGAGTTTAGCACTGTCCAAAAATATATCAGGGAAAGAATTCCAGAGCTTCCATTCTTTCTTGGAAGACTGCTCCTTTTTGGGTCAGTCTATGATCTGTTGTTTGTCATTAACTTTTTCCTGCTCTTTTTTGACTTACATCAGTTGGGCGCTTTCACAATAATGAAATAATGTGAAAAATTTACCTACACAAGACTTTCCAAAATAAGTAACATCATCTTTTATGCAACATAACTCTGAATCCATGTGACTCAGTGCTGGAGGGTATTTGTTAATAGCATGCAAACAAAAATTACATATATCTGATGCCTGTTACCTAAATGCAAAGTCCAACTTGGTGTTCCTGAAGAAGCAATAAGCTCCTTCTGATGTAACAAACCAGACTGGCTGGTGGCTCAGCAGCAGCCCAAGAAAAAGAACATGACAGCAAATTGTTAGCAACCCAAATGGTGTCCAGCCACTCTTCTATCACAGGAATGAAACAGCTTCATTTTAAGGGGGTTTCAATCAACAAGCTACACCAACAACTCTTGTAAGGTCCAAACTGAGGACCAAATCTTCTACCACACAGCTGTTGTTGGTATTTTAGCTCTGCATCCTTCCTTTTTAATCATGGTGTGGTCTCACATGGCAGCTCCCTTGGTAAGTTAAATGTGAAATAACTGCACTGATAGTAAGGTAAATGGCTGAGATAAGGAAGAGTCTTAAAAGGACCAGTGCAAGACCTGTCCATACTAAGATTAACAAAGAGGTACCATATTGAAAATGATACCTTTCCACATAAAAGCAGGAGCATGAGATTTCTAGTACCAAGTCAGACTATTCACCCACAGTCCCACCACTGACCCTCCAACAGTGATCAGTATCTGATTTCTCAGCAAAATTATGAGAAAATTAAAATGCTTTAAATGCTTTAAACACTCTTTTCCTGCCCTTTGCTAGCAATCAGCTTCCATCCTGAGGCTTGGCAGCAAAGCTGTGTACTCAGAATGCTGAAGAGAAGCTACTCTGTAAATGGATTTCATGGCATGTTTGTATGTGACAAAATGGCAGAGAAAAGAGCACTGCAACACTGGCAAGTCGAGTCACATTATAAAATCTCAGGCAGAACTTAAACACCAGCGAGCAAAGACGTTATGTCAGAAGAGAAATTAAAGATTGTTATTCAAAACTTTGGTAATTCACAAAAGCAAATTTACTAGTAAATTAATCCTTTACAAAAGAGCAGCATGTAAGACTTGAGTTTAGCACAAAGAAAAATATTTGCCATGGTAATAAAAACTGCTCATGAGGTGCTGCTTACAAGGCTCCCTCCTGCCACAGTGCAGCCAATGCAACTTCACAGCACAGTCATGTTTTCTCCTCACTCAACAAAGCAATTAACTTTCTGCTACATAATATGCTTGTACTCAAAGGTAACAAGAACCACTTGAAGGACGAAATAAGGTCACAGATTAAATAATGAGGCTTTAGAGAAAATTTCTGATCAACTTTCCATCAATACAGCTTTGCACACAAGTAATCTTTTCCTTTAAAAAATGCATTTAGATTTCCAGTGGACTTGTCTTTCCTGTGCAATACACTGAAAAGGCCCAAGTGAGTTAGGAGCATATGTTCCAATAAAAGAGGAATCAAAAAATTTCTTGTGAAGAAAAAAAATGTTGAGAGGGGAGAGAGAGAGAGAGAGAGAGAGGTTCCTTTAGGAACAACATGGTGTCACTTTAGGTACCCTGGAATGGCCTCAAGAAGTTGGTGGTGCTATGGCTGGGTTTTGTGAATATCCCCTCAAAACATGTACACACATGCACATACCACTCACCTTGCTCAGCTGCCAAAGGCAGGGCAAAAACCACTTGAACAAATTTCTTTTTATTTTAACTAATGTGTTCCCCAGCTCTTCCCAGTATAAAGTGACAAAATAACATTTGGCCTGCTGTATATGTCCTGTTACACTTCTTTTGTACACAGGCACAAAACCTCAAAGTCTATCCATAACTATTGTTACTAGGCATTCAACTACAGCCGTAATTATTGCTGGCTAACAGGATATTATAAAAGTTGCTAAATCAAATGCAAAATAATCTAACTTTGTTTTAGAATAACAGCAGTGCTGTTTTCCCAGGAGTGCTTCAGTCCAAGGCCCAGTCAATGTCTTGGGATATCAAAAATACAATGTCCCAAGGACAGCCTTTTGACCTAATGGGAATGACAGGATTTTATTTGAATTTCCTCCCACCTAGCAGCAACAAGAGAGCTCATGGTGGCAGCCAGTGTGCCAGGACCCTGCCAGCAGCTGCTGTGAGGGGCTCTGTGCACAAAGGGTTACCTGAGCCACAGAAGGGGCCTCGTGCTGCAGCCACAGAGGAGCGACCATAAACCAGGAGAATAAATTTAGAACGGGACGCCTCCTGCACCAGAGGGATTCCTGACATTGGGGCTGACATCTTAAACAGCCAAAGCTGCTAAAGAAGGTCAGGGCATCCTCGAGGTGGATGGTGCAGCAGCAATAGCAGGGAGGGGGTGACAGACACGTACCAGCCTTTGTCTTCCACAGGACGCCGGCTTTCAGTACAAAGGACAAGGAAGCTTTGCAATTCCACAGGGGAAAATTATCTAGAGACAAATAAATGAGAAACCCAAGGAGCACATTTCCATTTCAGGCATGCAGACTGGATTTTAAAGCAAAAACTAGCAGCGCATCTGCTTCTCTCTTTTGTTTCCATGGAGCAGTCTGGGCCACATTCTCAAGCGAGGATGTGCAAGTACATCTCCTCTCACTCTGGTGATCTGTTATCAATTTGCACTAAGAATCTGATTTTTTAAAGTGAAAAGCTACAGTTAAAACCAGCTATAAATACCAGCAGGAACTGCCCATACAACTCAGTCATCTTTAGGAGATTCTACCCTCCAAAACCTCAGCCTGAAACATTGTCCAGTTCTGCCAAAAAGGAATAAACTAAGGCCCTTGTTTCAGTCTAGATCTCTAAACTCAGCTTTTGCTACTCCCACTGCTATTCCACTCCTTGTCTCCTCCAGAAGAGAGAACTGAAGTTCATGGAGATTTCATCCAGTAGATAAAGATCCTCCTTGAGAGGTAAAAGTCAGACAAATTTTATTTCGCCCAGGACCCAAAAAGATCAATATGTGGGAACCCAGATATATTTCATCAGCACACACATGTTGTGCATCAGGTACATAAATGCAATCACAAAATGGGAGACAATATTCTACCCTAAACTAGAATTAACTTTTATGAATTAGAGAAAGACCCCCATCATTACAGATTCAGCAAGATTTCATTCTATCAGTTAAAGTAAACAAGAAATACTTCTCCATAGGCAAAAGAATTTATTCTCAATACAACAGAAAACACATGGTGCATACAGTCCTGTGTGAAACTCCAGAAGTGAAACTACAGACTGTTGTAATATCCAAAGGTAAAGGACATCCTTCCACATAACCAGATACTCTGAAGCTTCTTTGCAAGGTTATTTTTGACCATGAAGCCAATACATAATTTACTAAATAAGAGATATTTCCTAGAACCATGGAATGGTTTGGGTGGAAAGTGACTGCAAAGATCATCTCATTCCAACCCCCTGCCATGGAACACTTTCCAAGTTGCTCCAAGCCCTGTCCAACCTGGCCTTGGACACTTCTAAGGATGTGGGTATTTGCTTTCACTGTTAAGAATCTTCTACTCCTGCATTCACTTGCAGGTAATTAATGCTGTTCCCTTAAGCCAACAAAGTTGGTGATGCAGTTTTTTTTCCAGACTAGACACACTACTGGCTTGATTAAGATGCACTGAGGAATTCATGCTGGTCCTTCCAGGAAAGTCAGACTTGTTGAAATGCCCATTTCAGAGTTAGGGCATTCAGGATGCAGCCAGATTGTAAAGCAAAATACATCAACCTCACCGTAGATGAAGCATGAAAAGTGTTATGTCTGAAGTGAATTAATCATTTATCCTACAACTACTTTTTCATGTTCTACAAACACAGAGAAGAATACTACATGCATCCATTAAGAGCTGTATGTTTACAGAAGAGCCATCAGTCACCACAGGACTTGTATCTGGATTTTGTACATTTGCGCAAATTTGTGCATAATTTTACATGTAAAAATATGAAAAATACCTCAGCCAGATTTCTAGTGGAGTAGGAACAAGAGACATAAAAAGAACTTAACATTTCTAATTTTCAAGTATCATTATTTTTTAATTCAGTTTTGCCATTTCTAATGTTTCCAATAGCAGCACTGGCTTTGTTTATTGGCTTTATTTTCACGCCAATATATTTCACAATAACAAAAAAAAAAAAGAAAAAAGAAAAAAAAAAGAAAAAAAAAAGAAAAAACCCACAACGACAAAAAACCCAACTTCATTAGGTTTTAAGTGTTCCTGACGATATTCTGAGGGGTTTTGTCTAAGAAGTATTTTCCCTTTTTTTTCTTTTTAAATCAAAAACCACTTTGCAATATGAGACAAACATGCACCAAAACAAAATTACAGTATATCATGTCAGTATTTAGGAGGGAGTGCTGTTGTAATTAAACCATGCAACTGAGACTTGAACTCCTGTGTTATTCTTAACACAGGTGTGGTTTTGTAGCCCCTAACAAATCACTGGATCTTCTGACTGGTCCCTTATCAGTGAAGTGTATGTCTTATCTACCACTTCAAAAGGGTGTGATGCTTTCCTTATCAGTGCCTCTGAAGCCACGACCTAAAAAGACCAAGAAGTCACATGGCATAAATTGTTCTCAGTTCTCCATGGACTGTCACTGCCATACTACAGAAGCACACCCAGGACAGTGCCTAGGATTGAGTAACTATTTTATTTGCCCTTCTGAACCACACACACATGACTGAAGTGCTGTCCCTCACCCTCTCACGGGAGCAGGAGCTCTGTGATGAGCAGCAGGGCTTCACATCAGCTCTCCTCCTTCCCTTCCCACGAGCCTGAACAACTCCAGGCATGTGGTTATCGTTAGACAGCCATATTTGTTTAACCTTTCAAAGGAAGGAAGAGGTCTCTGGCACGCTCCCGGGAGCACACACAAAACCTGACTCTCACATCCTGAATTTAACTGAGCAAATGCATGTCAAAAACCCAAATTCTGCTGTAAGTGGAACTGCAGCATCCCAACAGCGTGTGGTGGCAGCGGAGCCAGCGGGTGAACGCCGTGGCGTGGTACCTGTCCAGCAGGGCAGCTCTGCACCACGGGCTGCACACCATCCATGAAAACAACCTTCTTCCCCTGCTCTGCTCTGCCCCATTTCTAATAGAACAAGAACTCTTGGAATATTCAGGATGTAGGTCTCAGGTTTGCATCATCCCCAAATTCCATTCATATATCACTTACTATTCTATCGCAACTCAAATGGCCAGAAGGGCTTCAGGAGACAAATGAAAATTTCTGTCTGTAAATAATCTTCAACTGTGGAATCAGTAACTGAAGGTAGAGGGGGAAAAAATAATCCTAGCCCCACTCCCAATCAAGAAACCTGAGTTTAGCTATATATGTCATTACTACTGATTTTGTCACTCAAATTGAGGGCAAACCAAATCCTGGGCATGCCAGACACAGGCTGCTATCCCACGAGCCATGCCATTCCCACAAATACATTTTTACTACTGATTTCAGAAAAGAAGAGAAAAAAGCTTTAGGTATATACATATATTTAGCTGGATATAGATGAGAAAAATGAAAACACCTTCAATTTTCACACACTTCCATGAGCTCTGAAGGCCTTCCAAACCTTCTATTACCGGGTCTATAAAACACGTGCTTTTCATTTCCCAAAACTTAAGGTAATCCACAGTTTTTGAAATGGAAGAAAAAATAGACGAGGAAATTAAATAATTGATTTAATTATTTAGCTTTTTTTAATAAAAATACTTAGCTGAAACCACATTAATTAAAATGTTTTGAAGGCTAGAAAAGCAAGTGCATACTGAGGGGAATCACGTAATGATGAGTGCATACTGAAGGGATATTTCCTCCACTCTAACCTGCACTACTCCCATAATGAAAGTTCCAGAAAACAGGTTCCAACTATACCTATTTTTCTGCTGATGGATCTTTAGCAGTGTTACACTTAGAAATATAAAGCCACATCCAACTCATAGTACAAATAAACTAAAACACATCTGTGTAAACAGGCTACCCCTGTCCTATTACACACACAATGCACATCTGGACTGGCATGTTTAGCACAAAGTTTTAACCCAATGTAATTGAAAAAAGATGAGGAATTACAGCCCAGAAACAGAATTTACAAATAAAAACTGCAGCATACTGTTAAACCATGCAAGTGCTACCAGCTATAGCTATGACATACCAGAATTCATACTTCTGCACACTTATCTTTGTTTATCACAGAGCTCAGATGTAAAAAAGAAAAAGGCAGCTTACAGAATAATTCAGGAAAAAATGCAGTGCTGGAGAAAAGGGAGATTCAGGACTGTCATTAATTAAGGCTTTGAGGTTGGTGTTCACATCAGGTTTTCCAAAGAAATTCCATCAATTCAGTGTGATTGCTGCTAATACCTCTGAACTTGTGAACATCAGCATAAAATTCTTAATAAAAACTGGTTTTCATACAATCAAGAAATGAGCAGAAGTGTTCCTGGAAAAGTCTAACTTTGACTATTGAAGGCAGAGGTATGGATTTTGGCATCATAAAATGATTCAGGTGGAAGGGACCTTAAAGATCATCAACTCCCTGCTGTGGGGAGGGACACCTTCCACCATCCCAGGCTGCTCCCAAGCCTGGTCCAAACTGGCCTTGGACACTTCCAGGGACAGGGCAGCCACAACTTCTCTGGCATTAAACTTATCTTTTCTTGCATATGGAAGCAAATACTCAAATGGCAAGAATTTGTTAACTTAATTATTTGCCTATCCCCTAAACAAAATAAAATACACAAGTTTTCCAGACCAACTGGAAAGAGGCTGTTTTGAAAGGAAAATGACAGCAGAGATTTTGTGAACCGCAGCAGATCTTTTATGAAGCACAAGTGCAAATGCAGATAGTGGCAATTCAATCTTCTACAAAGATGGGAGGGAGTAAGGAGGAGGCATTGGTCCAAAGTCATCCTGTAACTTGAGGGAAAGGAGGAAAACAATGACTCCCATTGTGATAAACACAGAACAGTGAAATGGCAGGAAATGGCAACTGAGTTTTACAAATGGTCTAGCACGGAGATGAACTCATCCCACAGGGAGAAGCCAGACAGACTGAGAGGACACTTTCAGAAAATGGCTGTGTTTGAATAATTAAAAGGTATTACTGAAACACACATGGTTACAACCTGGCATCAGGGCTGGGATTTAAGTACCACAATACATTTCCCCATTATTACCATCATCCAAAGGAAGTGTGAGAAACCTAAAGTCACACCACACACAGCCCTTAACATCACCTCATACAAACTACAGCAGTATGTGCACACCAGGAGCACCTGAAAACCATGCTTTGCTATCAGAAAGGGCAATATTCCCCAAACAAAGAAAGCAGTGATGAAAATATGAGACAACTGTCTGGATTTCCAGAGATAGCAGCTTCAAATACCACATAATTTGAGCTGCAAATGCTTTACATGTGACAGGCCTACTGCTCCCACCAGCAGAGAGCATAAGTCTGCCTAAGAAAGCCTAGCAGCCTTTCTCCAAATTACATGCAAGGACCAATTTGCACAGCCAGAATAATCTCAAAATAAAGCAATTAATCTGGGGGGGGGGAAAAGGAAAGAAACAAAAACCAAAATCCCTTCCCCTAGTAATTTCCATTTTGCTAAATTTATTACATAGCTGCAAATTAATACGTCACCTGCACCAGCTTTCACAAGGCTGGCTCAGAACTTGCTTTAATGAACAGCTGCCAGTAGTGGAGGAAATATGTAAACATCACTCTTGTTTCTCTGTGCCATTGTGTCAGCTATTCTACATGTCTTTGAAGGTGCTCCAAAATCAGCATGGCGCTGCTTTTCCCTTTTTCTCCTTTTGGGAGGAGGAAAAAGCAGAGAAGGAAAGACAGGCTAGCAACAGAGGGCTAACTCTGTGCTTGCTGTGCTCTTGATAGTGAGGCTCAGTGTGTTCAAATTCAGTTTACACAGGCTCTTCTGTAAGGACAAAAGAAACCACTGCTGGTGGTTAAAAATGCAAAAGGTTTTGATTGCAATTGCTTGACAATCAGCCAAAGATATGACTAGGGGGAAAAACACAGCAAGGCAGCTATGACCAGAATGGAAGAAACAAGGAAAAACACATGGCTCGACTTCAGAGCAGAAAATTGACTTAGGCTTTACATAAACGACAGCATACCTCCAAGCCTGCCTTATCCACAGCCTGCTTGGAATGGGAACATGTAGGCTAAAAGCAGAGCCTATTAAAAGGCATAATGTTTCTAAACGGCATCTGTTACGTACTAATAAGCATTACTTAAAGGACACAGGCCTTAAAATTGTTACCAAACGTGCACTTATCTGAAACTGCTGCAAGGCAATCGTTACCACAACGTCACATGACACCACCGGAATCTGAATAATAGAAAATGGTTTTATTTAGTTTGGCTAGATATCATTATGCAGGAAAAATACGGAGGCACTTTCTGAGATTTTGAAACTGTGCAACTTCACAGGAATGAAACACCAGCAAGAATTACATCAGCGGAGCCATTTGCCATCTGTTGTCAGTAATACTATAAAGCCCAGCCACCAGACAGCAGTTTCAAAGGTTACAAACACAACGGCTTTAGGCATCCACAGACCTCCGGGTAACTGAGCAGGACACGGTTCCCTTCAGATACGTGAGACCCGAGGGTCTGCCAATCACTCTGCAAAGACAACATGCCAGAGGTGGGAATTGCCAGGCGAGGCGTTTGGAAGTCTCTCAGTATGCAACCTTTGCACAATGTGGCAAATGCATACCAGCCTCATCACGTAGGTTCCTATAACACACTCCCAGCCGTAATGCCTGCACACCTCCCACTTGCAAACTGAAACCAGCCAGGCTTTCTCCTGTGCTGTTTGTTTTCCCAAACTTTCCCTCAAGGGAAGGAGTGTGTTCACTGAAATGCTACTATGGAAAGGGACTCGGGTTTGTTTGCTGGGGTTTGGGCTGTAGTTTTCCTTTGAGGGAAGTATTCAGGATTTTGTTTCCTGCTTTCTTTTCTTTCTAGACCATAACTATATATTTATGTTAAAGACAGCAAGGTTTCAACAACTTGCCTTGGCTGTTGCAATGTTATGGCAGCCCTTACCTCTTATGTACACACAGTCTGAGTAAAATACTACCTGTTCCATACGTGAGATTTTTATTCCACTGTAGCATTCTGGTTGTTAATCAGTCTCATCTTGGAGCTCTGAGATGCTTTTTTAGATGCAGAGGCCACATTCCTGACAGTGCCTATATGCTACCTGAATTTTGTATTTCCACCTTCCAGGCTGCTGACCTCCTTCCTATAAACTGATTAACATGGATTTCATGGAGGGCAGGGAGATTTCCATCTTCCTAGAGAGACAGATGGAAATTTAAGGCTTCATTAATGCAATTGCCAAACTAGATATACAGGTTTCTCCTCACTAACTATTTCTCAGGCTCCAGAGCTGCATATACGTGGCTGCTCAGTGTTTCTGTTAGGTGGTTAACACATACAAATCTGACTTTTAAGGTGTTCTATAGTCAAAATGCATGTGCAAGAAGGCTGAACTTAAAACAAGAACCTCAAGTTCTAGGTCAACAGCTGGCCTGCTTCTCAACAGCAAGGTTTGCCTGGGACTTGTAAAGGGGCTTAGAAACCTGGGAGTGTAAACAGTCTTTCCCTGTGAAAAACAGTCACAGGAACAGCCATCAAGATCAAGTTATAGGATCTCAATTACAACACACCATGAACTGAAAAGCAAAATTTGCATAAGAGCTAATGGCTGACTCTATGTGCTCTTAAAGTGTCCTGTATATCCAACTTACTGTCAACTGCTCCATAATTATTCTAAACATAGATATATGCAATTAAATAACTCTGCCAAAACTCAGGCAACACCTAAAAACAACCTCAACTGTCCCAAAAGAGGAAGGGGATGGAAGAACAACGATTCTAAACATTCAATCTGAGGGTAATGAAAAGGTCAGGGGAAAATGTAGACATAAATTGAACTGTCCAACACTACAATGCTTCCTTGGACATGAAAACCCAAGTTCTAGTCATCTAGAGATATTTCATTTAAGAACATTAGTAGAACTGAGAGTCTTTCTCCTCCCCTAAAAAATATAGCATTATTACAAATGTTTGACTTCCATAAGTGGTTGATAGGAGGGCAAAAACAGAGCAATCTGACTGCAGTGCATTTAGCCATGAGCAGCTAGAGGAACTAATGAACAACATCATTATTTTACTGAAGGGGATGAAGTAGGTGCTTTAGATAAATGGCAGCAACTTAAAATGTGTTTCAGAAGATAAATTCACTTTCTCTCCATTTACCTGCTAGCGTGACAAATTAAGAGAGTATAAAAACAGAGCAAGAGGGAAAGCAGTGCAAAAGCTAACTGAGGTGATGCAATGGGCCCTTATCCAAACAAGTGCATGAAGAGAGATTCTTGGAAGTCCTCCTAGTCAAACACAAACCCAGAAGACTGCACATGCCAGACTCCTCTGGAAATCCAAGGTGGAGCATGTGCCGAAGATCCACCTATGCTAAAACCACGTCCCTTACCAAGCACTGGGAGCTTGGCCATTGGGGAACTGACACAATTTCTGTTCATTTCAAAGCACTTTCAGGCCACCAGGCACTGAAGGGCTGAGTTCTGCTGGGCAGAGCAGCTCTTCACCCACTGCCAGGAACACCAGCAAATCAACTCCTGCTGAAAGGAGACAAGGGGAGAATTGCTTTTCCACAAAGAAGTTCATCCTCTATGTCCATGTGCTTTTTGTCCCAGTCACTTCGTCAATAGCAAAGATTTAATTAATACTTTTTAAAGGAAGGGTACTATACAGTATATGTATACAATAATGTATTTGTATATTATACTTTGTACACTACTCTGCAGTATACAAAGCCTTTTATATCTCAACACCAAAACAATCCAACTATTTCTGTGTGGTCAAGAACCAATGTGTTTACTGGCCGGCTCTCTCTGGGCAGGCTTGGACTAGCCGAACACCTGGAAAAGTCACCTGGACGCTGGGAAATGGGAAAATAAAGCCCGCAGCACTTGCTCTGGGTGACTCCGTGCGCAGGGCTCGGGCTGCCCGCCTGCCTCAGGCGCTGCCGGCAGCGCGGCCAGGAGGGGCCCGGGCCCGCCGGGGCACGGCCGCAGGTGACCGGGCGGAGAATCCCTGGAAAGCCCCGAGTGTTTCGCGGCGTCTCGGCCGCCCGCGGCCACCCCGAGCCGCCTCCTCCCTCTTACCCGCGGCGGCTCTGCCTCCTCCCTCGGCCGCCATCACTTCCTGCGGGGCGGCGCGGGCAGCCCTGAGGGCGGGTCGGGCCCGGGATGGCGGCTGAGGGGGCAGAGGAGGGCGGAAGGCGGGGAGCAGAGGGGCCGTGCCGGGCCCGGGATGGCGGCTGAGGGGGCAGAGGAGGGCGGAAGGCGGGGAGCAGAGGGG